>CM031381.1:29830043-29994983 GCA_018290095.1 Polypedilum vanderplanki | reverse complement strand
TTAAAGATACTTCCAACTATAACACTTCACATTCCAGCAGCAGCAGTACTCCTCGCTCGTTGAGAAAGAAAAAAAATTATTTTATACTTTTTGCTCTCCGGTGTTGTCTCTTTTGAAAGCAAAAAAAAACTATAACACATACATAATAAAAATAAAAATAATAATATAATATATTTTTGGTGTATTCTGTCGTTGTTGATTCATACGTTCCATACGCATTCAAAAGTGAAAATACCAAACACTCTCATTCTCGCTCGATTCTTCTCTCTTTCTATTATAAGTGAGTTAGAAATAATTCCGTGTGTGACGAACAAACATTTATACTTTACAGATAGTGCTTGCTTGCTTTTTTTTGAAGAATTTGTGTGAATATTTTAAAATTCATTGTATCACAACTTCGGATAAGTGAGGCGCGTTTTTTGATTTTATTATTATTTTAATTAATAATTGTTACGATTATGTGTCGTTTGCTCTCTCTCAAGCAATTCAAATACTTAAACATTTTTTCGATGATATTTCTCTCAAAAAGCAATAAAAATAAAACAACAAAAAAAAATATTTAAAAACGTTGGAAAAAAGACATGAGAGATTAAAATAAAATAAAATATGTGGAAAATATAAACAAAACATTTTGTGAGTGATAAGAAAAAAAATTTCTTAAAAGAGTGCAGAAAGAAAGAAAAAAAAATTTTTTTTGACTCAAAGACAAAAAAATTTGAAAAGTTTTTAAAATAAAAGAACAATTTTAAAAAAGTTTAAAAATAATTTGAAAAAAACTTAAAAAAAGTTTTAAAAAATTTAAACTTAAAAAACTTGCAAATTTTTCAAAAAAAAAATTTTGGATTTTTTGAAAAAAATTATGCAAAGTTGAAGAAAAATAAAAAAATTTTTGTGAAGTGACAGAAATAAAAAAAAGATAAGAAATAAAAAATGAATTCATACTTTGAACAATCTGGCTTTTATGGCCATCCACATCAAGCAGCAGCAGGAATGATGTCATCATCAGGTCATGATCAAACAACAGCAGCAGCAGCCGCTTACAGAGGATTTCCTTTATCACTTGGAATGTCTCCGTATGCCAATCATCACCTTCATCAGACACGAACAGCTCAGGATTCACCGTACGATGCAAGCATACAGCAGCATGCAAGCAAATCTATGATGGAGCATACAATAAAGATTGCTCTAAAACAGTATCCGGTAATGGGACAGAGCAAATGGAACGTCCAATAGCGGCTCTGCAAGTGCTGGCAATAACAATACAACTGACACAAATGGCTACAAAGATGTCTGGAATTCTAACCGGCAATAATGGCTCACAAAATTCAGCACCTGTTCGTCCATCACCTGCACACCCGATTCACGAGTTGGTGGTTATATCGATGCATCAGGTGGATCACCAGTCAGTCGTACTGGTTCATCTGCAACCGGTGGCGCATGGAACTCAAATTGCACCATCGGCAACAACCGGCTCGCAATCATCGGCTTCAGCAAGTTTACATCAGAATCATACTTTTTATCCATGGATGGCTATTGCAGGTGAGTCGATAAAAATTATAGAAATCAGCATAAGAATGGGAAGAATAAAAAAAAATTTTTTTATGTTGCTTTCCTCTCTCTATTCCACTACATTACTATGTACTGAAAAGGGAAATGAAGGGTGCTAACAATTTCCTTCCTTATTATCATCCATTGTAATTTTTTGTATATTACAAAATCCCACCACACAATATTCGTGTGAGTATAGGAGAAACTCGTTTCATCATCATCATCATTATTATTATCCCTTACGCAAACTTCTACTGCTCCGATTTTAGCGCATTTTTGGAACAACAATGCAGCTTATACATTCACTTTGTTCGGCTGGCTGGCTGGCTGGCTGGCTCCCGTCCTCTGAGATCTCGAAAACTATGATAGCTAGAGACTTCCGGTTTTTTGCATTAGATTTGTGCTAAAAAGTTAGTGCGGCGACGCTTATTCATATTTCTGTCACTAGTCATTTAACTTGCGAAATTATGAATTAATTTTTCATTTTGAAAATTTGTAAACAAAATTTTTTTCGCGAAGTTGACTGCGATCAAAAAAATTTTTCAGCTGCGCGTAGCCAACTTCGCGTATTTTTGAATTTGATCGTTATTTTCAAATCATCGAAATTTTATTATAAAGACGATTTCGAGAATTTTAATAGATCAAGATTATTAGCAGCAATTACATTACTCGAGTTTTCATAAAATATTTTCTTACAAATGAAATTTCCTATAGATTTGAAATTTACTTTAACCAGTATATGCTATCACATGAATCTGTTTATAAACTCATCTAATATTTCTGTAATTTGTAATAAACTCTGATCTAGGCACCAAAAATGCGCTTAAGTACACCGATCTGCAACACGGGTACTTGGTCACTGGTTTTTCTTTTTAAAACACAGACAATTTTTATTATTTTAATGAGTTGTGAAATGGCCAAAATTAAGTGAAAAATTACCATCATTATTTTTTTTTTGATTCTTACCTAAAAGTGAGAGAAAAAGGTGTAAAAAATTTTTGACAAAAATTCATAAAAATTGTTAAATTTTTTAAAGGCAATTAAAAATATATTATTGATTTTTGCATGTTGTTTTTTGTTTCTGTAGAAATAATTTTTAAATATAATTCAGAAAAATTAATCAATGATGGAAAAAAAAACAAGTGTTGAAGAAATTTGTAAAAATTTACATTTAAACATGAAAAAAATTAATTTTCAATTTATGTGCTTCTTGTTGTTGTGAATACAAAGAATTGAAGAATTTAAAAAAATAATTTCGAATTATTAACAAAAATTTCATTATTCAAAAAAAAAACAAAAAATTTTTATTTAAAAAATTTATAAAATAACCGACTTTTTCCATTTTAAATTTAAGAAAACCGCTAAAAATATATAAATTCTAGTTTGCAATTTATCATTTTATAAACTTAATGAGTTCAAATTTTTTTTAAAAAAAATTACTCATATTAGATTTTCTTAAACATTTTGAAAAATCATATAAAACTTTAGAATTTAAAAAAAAAATATTATATAATATAGCAGTTTGTAACAACACAGAAAAAATTAAAATAATTTTGAAATCAACGTATTTTCATAATTTAAATTTTAAAAATTAAACGAATTTTAAAATCTCTTAAGAAATTATAAATTCAAAAAAAATCTTCGAAAACTTTCAATTTACCCAAAATTGTCATTTTCTATTTTCTTCCATAAATCTCAATTTATTGATTAACCAACCAAAAAAAAAGAAAACAATCAATAAAAATAATCATTAAAAAAGAATTAAAGACTTCAAAATTTAATGATTAATTATAAATTTATTAATTGATTTCGTGAAAAAACTGTTGAAAAATTTATAAAAAAAAATCATTTTGATTCAAGTAGAAGGAAAATAATAAAAAAGCCATAAAATTGCCGACGGAGTGAGAAAATAAATTATGAAAAAAATTTTATTGCCTTCTCTCACATTTTTTATTTTCTTCGTTGTGTGAACAGCACAGAACATACAAAAAAATTTTTTTTTCGGTGTTCTTTCTTGCCATTGAAAAAAAATATAAAAAGAGAACAGAAACGATCGATCTGGACATTCTTACATGCTTCACACATAGCACAAGCATAAGTGAGTAAAAATGTCTTCTGTGTTTTTTAAAAACATGTCGTCAATAACGACACTAGAGAAAAAATAGACAGAGAGAATGTGAACTGTAATTTTAGGCCTTGTGGTTAGCTCAATTTATCTAATTATATGCTCACCCTTTTCCATATCAAATCGCCAATTAAATGATCAATTATATAATTTTTTTAATAATTTTTTTTCATCTCAATTAAATAATCTAGTTCAAGCGTAAACACATATATGTGTGTATGGAAAACCGACACGTAAAAAAACGCGTAAAACTCGTTTTTTATTTCATTATTAAATTCTGTAATTATTATTTTATATTTTTACACACAAGAGTCATGGTAAAGAGAAGAAATTAAGTCAGCTTTAACTGTTATCTTTTAAATGAGACAATTATTATTAATATTATCATTATTAAAAAAGAAAATTCTCTTGTCACTACTTATTTACTGCATTATGTGTATCAAAAGAAAAAGAAAAGAAATTAATATGATAATAAAAATTATTTTTATATGCTCTTAGGAACAAGATTGAATGGATAGAAAAAAAGAAATTTGCATAAAAATACATCCGATAATAATGCACCTGTTATAAAAAGAAATTTCTCAAGATTTGAATTTTAATGTTCTAATTGATCATATAAAAGTTCAATATTCAAAACTTGTAACTAGAAATTTAAAAATTTTAAATTGACTTTTAAGTTTCAAATCGAAATTTTTTTCATCGATTTTTTTAAAATAAAACACTTAAGAATTTTTACTAATTTATATAAAATTTAAATTTTCAAAATTTTTCAATATAATTAACTTAGAAAAATCATCAAAATACTTTTAATTGAGTTTATGTTTGAAAAGCAATAAGAAAGAATTTTTTCTACTAACTAAATTTCTTTAAACATCAATTTTACTAAGAGATGATGATATTATCTCTTCACATATAAATGAAGTAGCAGCAATGTCAGTAGAATATGATTTCACAATGTTCAGTACATGCAATAGCTACTGCTTGCATATTATAATGGAAAAAAATCTTTTTTTTTGCTTTTATGAGACATTAATTGACGTATACGTGATTAGCAGGCCGGAGTCTGATGGAATCGCGTAAAAAATCTGATATCTGTATACATATACAGACATTCATGACTGCACCGTTGTTGTACTTATTGTGCATTTTTTATATAAGCGTTAATTAGGTGAATAATTGTAGTAAAACGAACGTATGAACGGAAAAGCATTTAAGAATTGCAACAGTAACGACATAAAACTAGCTATTAAATTAAATATCCATTTGAGCATTTAAACAGGGACACCTTGCAAAAAAAATAAATAAATCATTTAACTGGTGTCAAAATACAATCAAAAAAAGGATAAATAATAAACCTATATATATGTGTGCCCCCATTTAAGAAAATTTATTAATGAGCACAAAAAAGAAGCCCAAGAAAAAAGAAAGAAAGAAAAAAGTTTTGTTTTATTTTATATACATTCACCATTGCCATAAATCATAAACACATTCTTATGAATGCTTGTGTGGCACTCTTATAATATTATTCGGTAATATTCACCTTTTCAAACACCAAAGCATAAGAGAGTTGGTTTGTGTCTCTGATTTCACTTCTTATTTGATTCTCATGCGAACATTCCGAATTAGACTCAAATGCAATCATCTTCCATAATGTTAAGTTTAATTCTTTATTTTTCTTCTTGCTTTTCTGACTGCAAGCAAAAAATTTTTTTCTATATTCATATGTGTGTCTTCCTCGCTCAAGAAGTTGCTTTATTGAATAAGATTTATTATGATCAATATTTGGAAATTTATATCTGAATAAAAAGAATAATATGAATAAAAAAAGGGTTGAGTGTATTCTTAGAATGATTTTTATATTTTTTTGTTTGTGTTAAATTAAGGGATTGGAAACTTTGATGGTATCAAAAAAATTATTTAAAAAAGACTAAATATTTGTTATAACACAAAATACTTTTATTAAGAAATCTTTTAAATTCAAATTTGCGTACTATGAAGTTAAGAAAAATTCTTCGCAACTTTTACTTTTAAATTTAAAATTCAAAATTTTAAAAAATTTTATTTATTTTATATTTTTTCCTTAGTTTCTAATCCTTCCAAAAAGTCTTTTTCATCATCATCACAGTAAAAAAGAATAATTCTTTGCAGCTCATTTTGATCATTTTACACATAATAAAACGTGAATTTTCGCATCTCATTACAAAAAAAATGAAAAAGAATGAAACTGCTGCCTTAATCATTGAAATTAGAGACTTTGTCTGATACACACAGACAAAGAGAAAAGCTCATCAACCTGCACACACAGTTAGAGCTTTCAAACTTTTTTATTCTCAATTTATAAACTCAATAAATCATCATAATTGATAAAAAGTGTCATTTCATGTATGGGTACAACACAATATTTTTTCATAGAGAGAGAAAGAAAGAAAAATTTATACGTTTTTAATTTATTTTATGCCAATCATATTTATATATATTTTTTTGCATAATTATTGTTGTTGTTAAGAAACAAGAAGAAAATAAAAAAATTGTGTGTGTGATTTATATTCATGATTTAAAATTCTCGCTCGGTTTTTTTGCCTGTGTGTCTGTTTGAACTGCCAAACGTCAAATTGGCTGTTATTCTGCCTTCTTGCAGCACACATTGTTGTTGTTGCCATTTGGTGAAAGAAAGAGAGTCAAAATGCATGCAAGTAATGTACACATTTTCATAACAACAACTTGACGTCTATAATATGCTATATTTTTTAACACGCTTACATATATATATACAGGCAGTCATGAAGGAGAGAAAAAAGTTGTATTCTGACACGACAGTAATTTTTGTTTTCGGTAAAGTCGCCATTCAATTCTAGGCCGAATGTTGTATTTCATCATAGTATTTTTGGAAATTAGTTTCTTGTCTACACGCTATGCTGAGGCAAAAATAAAAAGCACATGAGCTGTGACCCACGCAAATGGCTCATAGTGATCTCGTTTTATTCTCACTCTCTGTTACTTCACCTCCAACACAAAATGAAAAATATTTACGTTATTACTGTCAATTTAGATTTGTCAAGGAAATAAAAAATTTTTTTCATTACTGTCATTTAAGTTATCAAAATTTTTTGAATTTTTTGGAATAACCGTTAATTTTATAAATTTTCCTTAAACATCTTATTTTTTAATTTCAGATAAAAATTTTTTAAAATTGTCATGATCGTTATTTTGCTCGACATAGAATTTATCAAAAACTTTTTATAAAATTTTTTAAATACTTATAACTGTTATTTAAAAATCTATAAAACCGATAATTTTAAAAATTGAAATAATCGTTATTTTTCACAAAATTTTAGATTTACAAAAGCCGTTTTGTTCTTAAATTTTTAAACTCATGAAAATCTATCATCCCTTGCAAAAATACGAAAAAAATGTCTTTTATTCTTTCTTTTATTGAAATTCTCATTTGAATGAGTTATTATGCATGATGAATATAAAATTGCAAT
This sequence comes from Polypedilum vanderplanki, assembly GCA_018290095.1. Lineage (NCBI taxonomy): Eukaryota > Metazoa > Arthropoda > Insecta > Diptera > Chironomidae > Polypedilum > Polypedilum vanderplanki. The sequence continues at coordinate 29,987,825 of CM031381.1, read as the reverse complement.
GCAAAAGAGAGCATACTGAACTGACACATGTACGAATGATAGTGAGAGATATTTTGTGACTTTTTTTGAGCGATCTATTCAAAGTTCATAAATGTCGTCACTCTAATTGCATATGTGCACGAGTTTATAACTATAAGTTGCCTTCTTTGGAATTATTGTAGTTTATGTAAAATATGAAGGGAATTATTTGCTACTTTCGTCACGATCAGTTGAATATTTAAATTGGTAGCTGAAATAACTCATCAATTAACCATTTAAACTGAAAATTGAACTTCATCTCTCTTTCTGCTACTGATGATAACTTACAGAAGGCTGTAATAATAACAAATTGGTGCGAGTAACTTTACATATTTTATGATGTGTTACTCGCACTGAAGCACAAAATGAGAAACGATTATGCATTTTTAATATGATCTATAAATTTTTCATAGAAATAATTTTTTTCTTCAACCTGCGAGATATTCTCTTAATCTATACGTGTTAACCTACAGGTTTTTTATAAAAAATTTTTTTATAGAGAGTTACAGAAGGAAACACGAAAAAAAGTATAATAATGCAAACGCTTGATTGAAAATTATACACTTTGCGTTTTTAAAATAGATTCATAATTGCGAATGCATGTCTAGTTTGGCAAACAATATAATTTTTTTTTCTTTCGTTCTCCTTACTTGAGAGAGTTTTTTTACTTATTCTAGGTTAACATGGCTTTTTAATCGATAGTAATTATGAGGAATGGGAAGTGACACTTACATAACATAAGACTATTGTAATATTTATGAAAGAGGATAGAATGACTTTTTTTACATTCTTTGTTTATTTATTATAGTAAGAAAAATATTCTCTTGTAATGACTTGCAAATTAACGTTTGTCAAAAAAATTTTTTTTTAAAACAATAAATTTGCATGAAAAATGGCTTAAAAATTTTACTTTAACGAAAGATTTTGTTAAGATCTCAATAAGATTAAAATTGAAACTAATTAATTATTTGAAAGAATTTTAAATTCAAATCTTAAAATACTTTCATAAATATTCTGAAAGGTGTTTTAAATACTTTTTTATTATTGTTTCTATTTTTCTTTAAAAAAACTCTTTCGTTTTGTTTAAAAAAATTAAAAAAAAGTATATTTTTTTCCAAATCAATTAAAATCTTTCAATAAACTTGATTGTAAATATTTACAGTTTTCATTGAGTTTTTTATTTTGTCAGTTGAGATTTCATTGAACTTCAACAGTAATAAGAATAGCACCTGAATGTGTCACTTAATAATCTATTGTAATATGTGCTACAACATATATAGTCGAGTCGAAAGGAAAGCGAGACACATTCATCTCCCTCCGCACACTGTCGCTTTGTGCAAACACATTCCTTTCGAGCCAATAAAATTTATCATCAAACGCAGAAGGAAAAGAGTGTGAAAAGTTTATTTAAATTTGTGTCTTTGTGTGACAACATGAAAGAAAATTTTTCTTGCTCTCACTGTTTTGCCAAAAGTTTTTCTCAAGTTGAAATATTTGTTTTAAACAAGTGAAAAGAAAAATTTAAATTTTTTTTTGTGTTTCATATTTTGCAGAATATAAATCGTGACTAACGTAGACGGGAGAAGACAAGGCAAAAAAAATATAATTAAAAATTGCTTCATTGAACTAGAGCTTGCAATCTTTTTTTTCTCTCCCTTCTTTGGTTGTTGTGCCTTTAACTTCGCCTTATAATTAATATATTCAATGTTTAATTGTTTTAACTGGCATATCAACATGCTATCACAAATAAAAGTAAGCAAAAAGAGAAAGAGAGAGAAGAAAAACTGCTTTAGCAGCTTCGTGTTGAAAGTTATCAGACAAAAAAGTACTTATAAAGTTGCAACTTGCCATTATTATTGTTAAATGCAATTACAACTGAGATTTATGTCTTAGATACAAATTTCTTTTCTCTGTTTTTTTTATATGATGAGTGATGAGCTGAATCATTTAGCAAGTATGTTAATAACAATGAAATTCATATTGATTAAAAAGGGAGTATTTTTTAATGTTTTCCTTTCGTGTGCGGTAGTTTGATTGTTAAAGAAAATTTTGGTTAAAAAATTGAATTTTACAAGATTAAAATTAAGATCAAGATCAATTTTCGAATTAAAAAATCCGAAAACTTTTTTTAATTATTTATGAACAACTTTCAAAATGAATTTTTGAACACTACGACGTTTTTTAATTTAAATATTAGAGTTATAAACAACCAAATATTTAAGAGTCAAAACAACAAAATATTAAATTTTGAAAAAATTGTTGAAATAAAATTTTGTATAAAAAACTTTTTAAAACTGAATTATAGGCAAATTTAAAGAATTTGTCAATTTTAAAAACTAAAACAAAAAGAAAATTTAAAAAATGCAAAAAAATCTAATTCATTAATTGATTTCTAAGATTTAGATTAAGAATTTTCGATTTCTTCATAAATTTTCATTTTCAAACTTTAAACAATTTTAACAAATTTTTAACTTAAAGCGATAAAGAAGAAATTCAATTAATTAAAAAAAAGTTCGCATCATGCAATTTTAAAAGTTAATAAATTTCCATAAAATGGCTTGTTTTCACATTTGCACACAGTTAATGAGTGACATAAATGTCTGTAAAAATCATTAAGTAGCAAAAAATGAGAACGTCATAAATGTAAAATGATTTATTTCGAATCTATGATAAAATTAAAAAAAATTTTCCACCATCAAAGCATCATAAATCACATGACCATGCAAAATGTATCATGTATGAGTTTGTACGGAAAATGTACTGTTAAAACACTACATTCAATTACCGCATAATTTTTATTGCACTTTACTGAAATAAACTTCACTTTTATAAATCAATCGTGATATTGTAAAAAAGAATTTTTTAGTTTTTTTTATTTAGATCTACTAAAGCATAAAGTTGAAGTATTTTGTTTCTTAACGTTCACTAACTCCATCTTGATGCCTCATAAATTTATTTTATTTTTTGGTATACACCATGACCGTGAATTGTTTTAGAATTCTAATCTAACGCATTTATTTATAAAAATTATCTTTATCTTTCAAAAAAGCTGAATGGCAATCTTCAACTCATCAATATTCAAAAGAAATATAACGCACATATACATTCATGCCAGTCATATGTTTTTTTTGTTCATATTTTTTCTTTTACATAATCTTATAACAAGAGACTCGTGAATAAAAAAATTGAAGACTAGAGACCAAAAAATTTTTTTTTTCTTTTGTGTGGAATTGATGAATTTTTATGAGTTTTTTATTGCTCGGTATGCGTTTTTTTGTGATCTACCGACGGCAGTTATTAATTGTGAGAATTTTTTTGGATATTATGGTGGTAAAAAAATTGATTGAGATGCCTACACTGCAAATTTCTATCAATTTCAAGATTCAAATTTAATATTTCTTTTTAATATTATAACATATAATTTCTAATTTGCTATATCAATGATAATTTTCAAATTTAAAAAATATCTTAAATCTTTCAAAAAGGAATTTTTTTTCTTTCTTTACATAACTGCATGTCAAAATTATTCTCAAATTTCCCATAATCAAAACAATGCAAAATAAAAATCCAAATGAACCTTTAAATCACTTTTATTAACCAATGTGCCTCTTCATTTATTTGCAAACACCATAAATAATACAAACAGCGTCTGCGAATGAATTTTTTAGTTTGTTTATTTCACATATTCGAACACGACACAAGAGGAATACAGAAAATTCCAAATGCAAAAAGATATCAACATCTTTTAAACAAACTAGAATGAGTTATAGCTTGTTCCGATTAACATTTATTGGCAGTATTCGAGTGTAATTTTATGATAAATGATGCTCACAATGAGATAAGATCAAGAAATAATGTTCATACTGTCAAACTTTTTTCTTCTTACCAGTAACAAAAAAAAAATAAAATCTTGACCATGGTGAAAATAATCACAATTGATCTTTAATTACAGCACAAAATGAAATATATATATTTTTTTACACTAAATTAAATTTCACTGTGATATGCAATAACTTGTTTTCACACCAAACACTGAACAACAACTGAACGCATCACAACAAATTTGGCATGAAAAATTCTTTCAGTGGAAATTTCACCTACAAAAAATTTTAAGAGGCGTCCGAAGTCTATAATTTTTAATTTCTATGAATTTTTTCTCATATTTTTTTGAAAATTATTGGTTACAAAGAAATTATTGCCTCAAAATATTTTTTTATTGCTTTCAAGGCCATTCAAATTTGCACAGCCATAAAACCGTCATTTCGTTTTGTGCTGCCTCTTATGTATGTTCATGAATGTGGTATGAAAGAAGAATTAGGAAAAATCAAAATTTTAAATTTTTTTCTTCTTCATTCTCTTTTGTTGTTCTCTAGCGCGTTTTTCGCTGACATTGGAATATACAAAATCATCAATGACCTTTTTATGATGACTTTTTACTGATAACACGAAAAATGAATGATTACACAAAACAGAGTAATAACAATAATCATTTAATATGAATTAAGTGATAATTCATGCAATAATTTTATTATGCACATAAAAAATACAACACTTTTGCCTACTTGTTTTGCTTTACAATTGATTCATAAGGTATATGTAAAACACTAAAAATATATAGAAAGAAGAAGAATATTCAAAACGTGATCAAATATTTAATATAGAAGAAATTTAAGAATTCAAAAATTTGTGAAAAAGTGGTTTTAATACTATTGATTTCAATATTTAAATGTTTGTATTTAATGCATTTTAAGAGTTTTTTAATTTAATTTTTAACATTTGAAGGCAAAACTTTTTATATTAATAATATTCAGAGCTATAATTATTGAGCAATATTGCATCTAAATTGTCTAAATTTTTAACATGCTAAGAACAAAAAGTCATTATAATAAGAGACATGTCAATAAGAATTATCAACTTTAAGAATTTACACTTAAAATTTTATAAAATGTTCAAGAAGTAATTTTAAATTTTGAAATAAATCACCCAATATTTTTGCTTTATTAATGTTATTTTATAGAATCACTTACTTAAGGCCTGAAAATCTTTTTATTTAATTTTTTTCATGTCATTCTATCGCATTCTCAGAATTTTCAAAAATTATTTTTATCAACGACCACGATAAAAAATGTGAGATTAAATCAAATTATGCAAATATTTTTCAACCTTAATTAGCATTCTTAGGTTCTCTATATCTCTGTCTTTACTAAATACACACACTATATGGTTTTTTAAATTAATTTTTTCTATATCTCTGTGTGTGTGTATTTCACACGTGTTTTATCTTGTGCCATTATTACTCTCAAAAAAAATTTCGCATCAAATTTTTTTTGATATATTGAGCTAACAAAGAATTGCCGTCTAGACATTAAATTGTTTAAAAGAAATTTCTCCATGAATAGCAAGAGTAACAGCAAAAAGGAAATCATTAAAAGAAAGGCAAAAATTTTCTTCTTATCTAAATGGTCATTATTAATCATTTTTATGTGTGTCTTAAGTGTCATTATCTAATAAGGCAGATGCACAAATATTTATTTTAATCATCATTAATGGGTTAAGAAGAAGCAAAAATTGCATGAAAATGACTTTATACACACGTTCAAATATGAAAGAGGGACAATATTAATAATTTTTGCATGACAATGATATTTAAAAAGGCATTTAATTTTTTATGATTCTCTTTTTTGATGTGATCTGATTAACATAGGCAGCTCCTGTACAAAAAAACATGACCGTGTGCTACAGTATACGTTTAAAAAAAACACGTAGGGGAAAATATGTTAAATGTTAATAAAGAAGGATTTCTTTTTTGGAATCATTTACTGCACAATCTACAAATAAAGCAATTCAAAAAAATTTTGTGTGCCTTTTATGCAGAGTTGGAATAGTAGCTACCTACTTTACCTACTTTTCATATAAAAATCTACTTTCTACTTTTATTTTATATGAAAAGTAGGTTTACTTTTCCAACTCTGCTTTTCTGAGTGGGTTCACCTTAAAAAAATTTCTTCGCATACAGAGTTTGGACAGTTTATATTAAAAAAAAAATCAAATAATTTGAAGATTCAAATTAGAATTTTTTTTAGTAATTTACTCACTTCACATCAGTTTTTTTTTAATTTTTACTAAACAAAATCTTAAAGTTTTTATTTTTTTGCAAGAGAAAAAATTGTTTGAATTTTATTTTCAAAATAAACCACGTTCCTTCACTTATTTTTTTGTTTTACACATTTAAAAAATTTTACGTCTAATCAAAGAAATATTTATGAATGATGTTTGAGTGTTTGCGACCTTTTTGTAACATTTCCTAAACTTGACATTTTTTTCTTATTTTATAACACAACAATATGAAGTAATAACAAGGGAATTTCTTCTTCTTCACTTTATATTGTGTTCCCTTTTTTGATACAATTTTTATCCTTTCAAACTTAGTATATACATGTGTAATGCAGTACATTGGCCTTTCCTACTTCATTTTTCTCCTCCTCATTTTACTGTCTTACAAATTTAACTACAATAAAAAGAAAGAAAAGATAATCGACCCTATGTGAGATTGTACATACAAACAGAAGTTGTCTGATGGCAATAAAGAATGAAATTTTATGACATCATGTAAAAGAGTTTAAATATTTATCAATAGACTATTTCGGATATCCTCGTGTGAAGTAAACAAATCAATATGAATTGTGCGTTTTATGGCAAATTCACTCTTACTGTATCTGTCATGTGTGTGTATATATATAAACAATAATATTGAGACACAAGACCGAGGGTCGTAAAGTAAGCAATAAAAATCACATAAAAAATAATACCTACAGTCTCATGCAACAAGAATAAACTTTTTATTATTATTTTTATAGCAACATCAAAATAAAAATTGTATAAAAATGCTTGCCATGACCTAACACAATCACAGAATAATTGTGATACTTTTTTTTCTGTATTTCTTCCTTTTTTTGCTTACAAGTGTCTTGAATTTGTGTCTGTCAACCAAAAAAAGACGACAAAAATGAAAGGGAGACGCATAAATTGCAAAACATAACGATGCAATGTTCTGTACATGTGTATATGCTTAGATAGAGAGAAAGAGAAAGTGAGGAAATGATGATGATGATGAGAATATTGAGGATAAAGTAGCAATTTGGGGTTTACTTTTATTAAAGGAAAAAAAGGAGAAATTCCCAATTAGGTGTTTGATATTCTTTTTATGACTTTGGGATCAATTGAGCAAAAATAGAAAATGTTTTTTGTGATTGGAATTAGATTGTATTTAAGATTTTAGTTTGAAACTTCGTTAGATGAAAATTTAACATTGAAATTGATATTAAAAGATTATTGAGAAATTTAGAATCGGATCTTGATAGAAATAACAAAAAGTCTTAAGTGGGTTTTAGATACTTTTAAAAAAATTGTATATATAAATATCAGGATTTTGTAAGTTTTTGCTAAACGTGACAAAATTTATTGTTTATATTGAGAAAATTTCAATGAAATTAAATTTGCATTATCAAATCTTGAGTTTAAACGCGCCAAAAAAAAAATTTTCATAACTTTTCTAACATTGATCAATTTTTAAAATAATAACCCAAAATCATTCTTCTTTATTTTTTCCTTCTCTTCACACATTCCTTCTTCTAATATTGTTATGAATTTTTCTACACGCCATGAATCAATAGTTCTTTTCTTTTTATAACTACATCCAAAATTTCTTCCATCTTTCATTTTATTCCTATTATGAAATTTCAATGAAAAAAGAACAACAATAAAAAGATTTTTATCCATCCATATATGTGTGAGAATTTTTTAATATTCTTAAAGGAACTTTTAGTGTGGTGCGTTTACAATGCAAAGTGTGTGACTCACACATTAAAAAAAATAGTTAAAAAAAGAGTTGAATGATTTTTTGTGTATAATAAAAAATGTAAGATAAAAGCAAAAACAAGTTTTTTGTGATCAGAATAAATAAATAATTCTAGTTTTTAGTTTTTTATCCTATAAATCTACTTAAAATGAATGTTCATCTTTATGGACATGAAAAAAAAATTCTTCTTCTTTTTTAATACATTGCCAGAAGCAGCACAATGGAATTCCTTAATATATAAAAAACTCACAAAAGGAAAGCGATTTTGATGATGATTTAAGGCGCAATTTAAATACACATTAAGGAGCTCATTATTGAATATTTTGATACCTCCTTCGCGTACTCACAATACGATATTAAGGTCAAAATGGAAGGCATTGAATTTTTATTTTTTTGTAAGTAAGGAAATTAATGGCACGCAATGGAGGAGTTGATGGGAATTCTTTTTATGATGGGTATAATTGATGGTTTTTTATGGGAGTTTAAAGAAGTTTATGGTTTCATTTTTTGGGTTTGTATGTTGGTAAACAAAAGATAGTAAAAGGGTAAATAGGTAAAAATATGGGTAAGAAAGAATAATTTAAAAAAAAAACAAAATAAGATTGGAATTGGAAATAAAAGAAGATTTTTTGATTTATAACAAAAAAAATGTAGCAAAAAAGATCGCATAATTAGAGACAAAACATTTCTCAAGATTAGAATATTAACTTTAATAAAATAATTTTAATTTTCTAAATTGAAATATTTTGTAACATTTTAGAAAATTTTTTGTAGTTATTTTATTAAATTTTATTTACGACAATGAAGTAAAATTAAAAGTTTCACACTGTTTTTATAGCTTAAACTTTTGATGTTTTAAGTTAGTTACAGTAACAACTGAAATTTTAAAAAATCACATTAAAACTCAATTTTCTTATCACAATTTTTTTTGCTCATTTTAATAGTAAAGAAATCAACTTCAATAAATAACTCATAAAAATCATCTCTTAATAAAATATTCACAAAATATCAATTCACATTACCAAATAAATTTTCTTATAAGAGCGTATTATTAATTTTAATTATGTGAGAGGAAGAAAAAAACTTGATAAGAATTGAATTTTATTTAATGAAAAAGAATGATGTCAAATCTATCGATATAACAAGACTTGTAGACTCTAATTAAACAGCCAGATACTAAAATGTTCTCAATTAGTTGAAGGAATAAATTAAAATTTTTTTATTCTCTTTTTTTTGTGTTTTGTTTATTGTCGATTTAAAGAGAGAATAAAAAAAATTTGGTGTGTGTGTATCTCTCCCTGTGAATATATTGGCGCCTTCGACTGATGAAATGAAACAGATGCGTGTATGTTTAAATGAATCACACACAGAAAATATTTTTTTTTCTTTTGCTGTTTTATTTATGCACAATTACATCTTCAAAGGCATTTCTTATAACTACTGATAGCAAAAATTTTTTGCTTTCCTCTTGATAATTGATTTAAGCCATGCATCGAAATAGAAACAAAAAAAAATACCCACACCTGAATAAGAAATAAAAAATTCTTTTTTAAAGTTAGTTTAATTTTTGTAATTGGTGTAGATAGTTGCTAGGATGAGAGATTTAAGTCAAATAAAATTATAAACATTTAAGAGCAATATTTAAGAGTTGACACTTAAACTAGCCACACAAAAATCTGAAAATTTTGATACAAACAAAAAAATCTTTCTTTGCGCGTATTTGTCGCTTCCAAAAATTTGGCAGGTGTCGAACATAAATAAGTTTAAAAAATATTTTTTGTTTGGTATATGTACGAGAGTGATGTCACCAAAAAATTGTTTGGAAGAAATTAATGAAGAATATTGTAAGTTTATTTACAAACTATAATGTTGCTTTTATAAGTAAAATAATGATGGAATGTCATTATACCAGTTTTATCAATTATAAATGAAACTATGTATGCACATACACACACAAGAGGCAGTTGGCACACAAAAAAAATTAATAAATAAAATATTGTGATCGTATATCAATATTTTGTAAATGATATATATGGAATTGCTGTTTCACATTATGGATTGTGTGTCTTTTAAGAAAAGAAAAATATTTTTTTGAAAGGAGTGGACACTTTTTGAGAATTTTTTGAATTTATAAACAAAATTTTATTAATATGAAAATTTTTAATCTTATAAAAACAGAAATTTTTTCAAGTTCTAAAATAGAATTCGAAATTTTTTCTTTAAATTTTTAACAATTTCTGGATTCAAATCTTTAGAATAAGTTTAACATAATCTTTTTTATCTTTTGGTTTTTTAAAGTCAAATTTTGATTAATAAAAAAATGCAAATATTATAATTTGTTTTGAAAAATAGAAATTCTCAAATTCAAATCTAAATCTCAAAGTTACTAACCCTTCTTATTGAAAAAAATTAATTTCTTCTTATTCTTATTCCAAATGTCTCTCAACTTCTCTAAGTTCTTTTCTTTCTGTTCTTTTACTGTCTATGCTCTTATGGAAGAGTGTTCATGTAAATGATAATTCAAAGCATGCACCATACGGTTCATACCATCTACAAACAAATCTACTCACACTCGACGATGAAAAAAAGAAAAATATGACACAACATCTTTGGCTTCTTTTTTTCGGCACAACAGAAATTAATCTCTTATTCGTTGAAGCGAGAGAAAGAGAAAAAATGGAAGAATGTGACACTTCTAAAATATATGTGATACCATCAGTGATGGTATCGTATATAAAAAAAATTATTTCACATTTGGGAGCACGTTAAAGTCATTAAAGGGGGGAGAGAAAGGGATAAAGGCACTTCTTGAATTAGAAATAAGACAGCAGGGCAAAAAAGCATAGCGGAAAGTTTTTAATTGCTTTTTTATACAATAATCTCAGGCAGTTGTTGACAATGAGCGGAATTTAATGACAAGCTCATGTAATTATAATTATAATATGATAAGATGAGGGACGCATATAGATAAAATATATATGATGAAATAATCATGATTTATTAATTATTTAATCTTTTTCTATATTTACAGGTAAGAGATATTCAGAATCTCTTGCGGGGACGCTGTTGCCAGACTGGATAGGTAAGTTCGCTTATTATTTTTATTATTTCATTTTTATTTTATTTTTAATGAACTTTTTTTGATGAAAAATTTTTTTATGGAAAATCTTTCATGCTTAAATGATGAATAAGGACTAAGAAAATATGAGAAATTTTTGTTGAATTATAACAAATAAAAATAAAAAAATCTTATGACTTTAGAAAAAAGGATTTCTGACTTGGACCTAAAAATTTCAAATTTTTAATTTTATTTTTTTAAAAAAAAGACTTTGCTAATTAAAAAATCTTTTTAAGTCTTCATTAATGTATCTCACTAAATTTTCAATATTGAAATTTGTAAAAAAATTAATTTTTAATGTTTGTTCTCAATGCAATTTTGCAATTTAAAAAGTCATATATATAATTATGTGTTGATATTTATTTTACCGTCTTGATTAGAGTATTTCTTTATGGATCATAAAATGAATTCAGATCTTTAAAATTCTTTGGAAAATTTGAAAGCGATTAGAGCTTAGTCTTATTGCTTTTTTTATGCTCACGATTGCTTTGAATTGTTTTTTCATCTTCTTTTTTCTTGTGTGTCCAAGCCTGAGTGATTCACATAATTTTAAATGTTTGTTCAAGATTTGCCTTAAATACTTTTATTTTTATATTACATAACATTTAAAACAGTCATATAGATAAAAAAATTTCATCAAAAAAGTTTTTTTGCTATTATTTTTATCATAAAAATTATTTAAATCAAGTACATATAATTTTGCTATTTTTTAATTTGAATTAATTTGATTTGAAAAAAAAAAACATCAAAAAAGGAAGAAAAAAAATTTTTTTTCAGTTCATTAAGTTTTCATTCATTTGTGTAATTTAATTCCTTCATTTTTCATTCTTAAACTTTGATTTGCAAAAAAAATTTCTGTTTGAATTAACAAAGAAAGTCTGGGAATTGCGTTCTGACATATATAAAAGAAATGTTTAATAATATTTAGTCTTTAAGTAAGGTAAAGTATTTGAAATTTGTATGTGAATGTCTTTGATGCATGCTTTATAAACAGAAAAAAAGATAGAGAACTAATAATAAATGAGTTATTTTTATAACAAACACGCATGACGTCACAAAAACCAAGAGAGTAACAGAGAGAGAGAAAAAAATCATTGATAGAAAATTTTTATACTTCTGCATGCTTATGCATATCTATATGTATATACAGACAAAGATAGAAGAGCGCTCTCTTTTCTCTCTCGGCTAATAAATGTGTAAACATAAAAAGCATTTAACAGACTGTTTAAAGTTATCTTTTATAACCTTATTAACAATAAATGTTTATAAAAAATTTTTTTTTTCTCTCCTAAATTTTGTATGTGAATATCAATAGAAGGTGCATTTGATCTTTCAATTTTTTTTTTATTACCATCATTTAGGCGCCACTTCTCTTCCACTTTTTTATTATGAGAAAATACACTTTTCTTTTTGAGTAGTTTTCTTTACGCATAAACACAAACAATTCATCAAGGGAACGGAAACTTTTTTTTTTTAAGAAATTTTTAGCGCATTTTTGGTACAACAATGCAGCTTATACATTCACTTTGTTCGGCTGGCTGGCTGGTGGCTGTCGGCTGGCTGGCTGGCTGTCCCTCTGAGATCTCGAAAATTATGATAGCTAGCGACTTCCGTTTTTTGTGATAGATTTGAGCTAAAAAGTTAGTGCGGCGACGCTTATTTATATTTCTGTCATTAGTCATATAACTTAGGAAATTATGAATTAATTTTCATATTAAGATTGTAAACAAAATTTTTTTCGCGAAGTTGACTGCGATCAAAAAATTTTTCAGCTGCGCGTAGCCAACTTCGCGTATTTTTGAATTTGATCGTTTATTTCAAATCAACAAAACTTATAAAGACGATTTCGAGAATTTTAATAGATCAAGATTATTAGCAGCAATTACATTACTCGAGTTTTCATAAAATATATTTTTCTATATGAAAATATAAACAAAACAAGAAATAGTTGCTGAATTCCTAATTGACTGCTAGACTGCTATTTCCTATAACTTAATTTCAATTATTTCATTCGAATTCTCACAAATCTTACAAATGAAATTTCCTACACATTTGAAATTTACTTTAACCAGTATATCTTATCACATGAATCTGTTTACAAACGCATCTAATATTTCTGTAATTGTTATAAACTCTGATCTAGGCACCAAAAATGCGCTTAAGTACACCAATCTGCAACACGGGTACTTGGTCACTGGTTTTATTTTAATTGCTTTTAATGTTTATCAAGATTTAAGTTTAGAAAATTTTCGAATCAAGTTTTTGATAAAAAAGCAATTTCAACAAAATTTGAAGAAGAATTGAAAATCAAATGGTAACTTAGCTTCATAACTCTGTTTTAGTTCAAAAATTTAAGATATGTGTATGAAGAAAAGAATATTAGGTTGAACATTAATTCAATTTTACAAAAAGTTTATTTTAAAATTTTCAAAATGAAAAAATTTTAAAATTAAACACAAAAAAAATATTTGTTAAAAAAACTCATTGTTTGTAAATAAACAAAATCAAATCATTTTATTTGATTCATAAAATTTCTGTCCCAATTATGGACAGTATTCCCTACTTATCTCTCTCACACATAAATCAATTTTTATTCTCCTATATTTTTATTGTTGTATTTGTATGTAAAATGAGAGATATTTTTTTGCCATTTAACCAATGAATGTAAATGTATTTGTAATGCGATGAAAAAACCATTAATTTACCAAATGTACGAAAAAAATAACAAAGTTATAAATATTTCATTTTCAAAGTATTATAACATCAATCAAAATGTCAGTTGTGTATATTTTTTTATTTATATTTTTTCCATTTACAATTGCTCTTTTCTTGACTTTTAGTTAGTTAGTTAGTAAAAAGACAACGACTACAAAAAGTTCTTTTATTCATGGTCTTTGTGAGTTTTTCTTTTCCGCAAAATATAAAAATATTGAAATTAGATTTTTTTGTGAAAAAAGAAGATTTGAAAATTTTAATGAATAAATTTGAAATATTTCTTATTATTTGATGACAAGCATTTAGAATTCAAAATTAGAGAATTTCAATGAAAATTATGAAGAACTAAAGAAATTCATAAGTCATTTATGATAATTCTAAATGCATCTAAAAAATAATTTCTTTATTAAATTAAGTAAACCTATAAAAAATAATTTTTATCAGTAAATACTGACTGCAAGCAATCTTAAAACCACAAAGAAATTTTAAGAGAATTAAAACAATAAAAAGATTTTTTTAAAACAAGAATCTGTGTCAAAAAGATGAAACAAGAAAAAAAACCTAAAAAAGAAGAATAAAAAACTTTTGATTAAGTTAATTGCTATTTTGTGATTTTCATATCTTTTAGTACGAAAAAGGTTCATGAATGAAAATTTTTATGAATTAAATCAAAGTCATTTGAATAATAAAAACTCAGATTTCTTCAAACCTTTAAGAAATTAGCACAATTTTCAACGTACTTTTTTCATGAAAATAATGATAAAATAAATTCAATGAGTTCAAAAATCGTAATTTGCGTCAAGAAATAATTAAAGTCATAAAGTTTTGGCAATTTAAATTTAATCTGAATCATTTTTTGAAATCCACGATGAAAACTTTCAAACCGAAAAAATTGTGCTAACTTCATAAAGATAGATTTTTTGCCCAACCCAATTTAAAACTAAAAGATTATTTTTCTTAAAAGATCCACAACCGATTAAAATAAGTAATTCATAAAAAAGACCGCAAATTTATTTATATATCTGACTATAGTTCAAAAATATTTCTTCCACAAATCAAACAACAAGATAGAGAGAGAGAGAGAGAAAAATGAAGAAAATTAAAAGCAGCAGTAGCAAGTGAAAGAGTAAGCAATTGCTTTATCAGAACATTGTAATAACAATGATAAATTCCCTTAACACTAAAACTTTAAAACCACAGAGAAGAGAGAGAAAAAAAACTTCATTGAGCAAATATTGTAATAACTTTTCTTCATGTGTAAATATTTTTGTATGTTGTTGTTGTAGCCTTTTTTACAAGAAGTTTTATTATGTAATAAACATAACAAAAGAAATTTATTCACACCACAACAAAATATGACCAAAAAATATGCGGGGCAAAATGTAGAAACTAATTTTCTAAATGGATTTTATTTATATTGCGTATGAAAATAAGTATCATATAATCAATAATTTTTCTATCCATTTCATTTGTGTGTGAAAAAAATTCTTTCGCTTGTTGTTTATCGGAAGCGACGACGACAAGGACAAAAAAATAAAAAATTTCTCTTTTTTTGTATGAGTCACATAAAAATGCTTGCTAGCATGATTCTAAGTCAGTATATTTATACTCCATTGGAGAAGGCAATTTTTCATGAAAGTTTTTACTTAATGAAAGAAACACGTACAGAAAACATAAATTGTGGAATAAAATTATAACGCATATAAGTAGCAACTCTCTCTCGCTCTCTCTCTCTCTCATGGAAAAAAGGGAAGAATTTTCTTTTTTTATTTGCAATTCACATCTTGTGCACACGAAAAAAAACTTTTTCTTCCTTCTTTTTCTGGTGTGTCAGTGATGCATGGCAACTTTTTATTATTAATTGGCAATAAGATTAATGAACTTTATGATGATGATGATGATGGCCATGTTCTTTTTAAATTGGAATTGGATGATTCATTATGTGGAATTAATTTTTTTATTATTTTCAATTTAAAATATAATTCATATTTTTTTAAGTTTTATAGTACATTATGTTTTAAAATTTATTCAAACAAGTATTATAAAATTCTAAAATATTTTTAATTAAATTGTAATTTTCATTCGAAACTTAAAATTGCATTCAGTTTTCCTTTAACACCCAAATTTGTCTCTACTACATTTTTTTCAAGAAATCTTCTTAAATAAATTTCTCTATTTATCTATCATCATTCTATTCTTCTCAGAAGTGGATTATAAAGTCATCAGCAAACAAACATACACACACGAATGTTGTTTTTTCTTCACGACATTCTTTGGCACTTTTTAAAATATCATAGAATGGAATTTGACTAAAAATAAAATGAGCAGAGAAAGAAAAAATCATTGAGATAGAAAATGAAGTGTTTTATGGATTTTATTAGAATATTCTGAGAGGGTTTAGAACGTTTAAGAATGTTAAAATAAAGGGAAAGAAGCTGTGTGTTATTTTTTGATTTAATGCACTATAAATATTGAAAATGAGAAAATTCAATTATGAAGATTTAAATTTTGTTAGTGAAAATTTAAAACTAATGAAATTTTTTTTAAACTTTGAAAATTTTTAAGAAAAAGAAATTGTAGAAAATATAAGATTTGTTAAAAATTTAATGTTGATATCAGACTTGAAAGGTGATGTGTTAAAGCCAAATAGCAGACTTATAACTCAAGTTAGTATGAAAAATAATGAATTAAAATTTAAGAGTAAAAAAATTTTTAAGTTCAAATTTAATCTTAAAAAAATTTGTAGAAATTTTATTTGATTTTTACAAATTGTAGTTTTTATGTTTAAAAAAAATGTAAAAGTTTAAACTTTAAAAAATTTGCATGATTTTATTTTTTTATAATCCTGCAATAATTTAAAAGATTATCGATAATCTAACAACCAACTATAATTTTATTTCGTTGTTCACACAATGAATAAAAATTAAATATTAGTTAAACACAAATTTCGCATGTGTATACATAATTTTAATTGCTTTAGATTAGCCATTTATAGATCAATAAAGAAAGAATAACAACAACAACAACAGTAAAAGCAAAGTAATTAAAAAGTCAAACTGATAAAATATTATATAAAATAAAATATAAAATTCACGTTTTTTGTGTGTGTAGTGATAAAATATCAGTGTGACATCGGTGAACAATGAGAATAAATGAACATGCGCATTAACAGTGCAGTAAATTATTCCTTGGCACTTTTTTTTCCTTCTCCGCCACCACTAAATTTATGTCTCAAAACATAAATTTTCTTAGCTTCTAAAAAAACGTCTTTCGTGTCTTTTTTGAAGGTAAAATTAAAGTTCTTACCTAAAGTAAATAAAAAATTTAGTTTTGTTTATCCATAAATCCATAATTTAATAATTTGTTGTGTATGTGCAAAAATTATGTAAAAAATGATATGTGCACTAATAAAATGATGAATTACAAACAATATTTCAATAAACACACTTAATAGAACATTAAAAATAAATAAAAATGATTATTTAATCAAAAAATTGTGAAAATCACTTCAAGAGTTTATGTGTAATATGTCAAAATGACGCAAATGATGGCGTCCGAAAATTTTATATTAGTCTTCGCTTCTATGGGAGAGAACCATTAAAATTTTTTTTATTCTTCGAAGAGTTATGAGAGTGTAGAAAAAGTGAGAGAGCGAGAGAGAAACAGGAAAAAAAGAGAGTTTCGTTAAGAGCATACATGCAAACAATAAATTTTAACGTGCACACATAAAACTTCACAGATGTGCGAGTAAAAGTATTTTAGAAGAGTAAAGATAGAGCCATCGACGATGATGATAAAAATGAGCTTTAAAAAAATTTCGCACAGTGTGAGAGAAAATTTTAAGCTCACCAGCATGTTTGATTTACGAGTGGCAAAAAAATTTCATGAGTTATTGAACTCTCTTATTCTTTTCTAAGAGATTTGTTTTATTACTTCTTCTGCAAATGGCTCACTTGCTTTCTCACTCACTCCCATTTTCCTCCCCGCCCCAACTACTGTTCAAATATATTACTTTACTACAACAGTAGATAGATGATGAGAAAGAGATGCAATGAAGTGAGCAAAAATAAATTTATTTATAAAGTTCATTAAGGAATAAAATAAATCATTTTTACTTATTTTTTATAAATTTCGAATTTTTTTCTAATTTAAAAATTTTCAAACGTTTGTTATTCAAATTAATTTCTATTTTTCTTAAATTTTGATAAAATCTTCATATATTTTAAAATTTTAATATACTCAAAATTTTTTTTTTTTAATTATCAATTTTAACGGTTTTTTCAAAAATTTTAATCTCAACAATAACAATCTTCATATTAAATTGCAATTTAAAAAATTTAATTTTATCTCATTTTCCAAATTAAAATCTTCACATAATTTAAAATTTTCATCACTAACTATGTAGTATTTCACACACAATTGACCCTTTTTGTCCATGCAATAAAAATAACTTTCAGTTTCCGAACTTAATTAAATTTCTGTTGTCTATGCAAAGTATTTATTGCTATTTGTATATGAATAATAATAGATAATTTCGAAGTAAAACCTTCACCATCATCACCGACAACTTATTGACTATTAAAATCCCCAAAAAATAACATATTTTTGCCTACCTTTTGTTACAACCCTCATTTATGAATATTCAAAATGTTTGCAACATTGTAAAGTGTGTGAAGAACAAATAATAATTTTTGATGTGGCCTCACAAACATATGCAAAAAATTATGATTTTTTACTGCTACCTGTGCTGTCTCTTACATAATATTTTTCATTTGTTTTTTTTTTGGTGAAAGCGTAACAAATTAAAATATGACTACATAATATTTTTTAAAAAAATAGAGAAAGTCAAAAGTTCTTTCTTGTCAATTGCAAATCTTTTCTTAACATCATTTGACCAAAGAACTGAAAAACTTTCACCTTTGCTGAACTTCATTTGGAATTTACAAGAGCTGTAAGAAGAAGATAAAAAATTTATTAAGGACTGTGTTAGTATTTTATTGCTTTAAGCATTTTAGGCAATATTCGAAAAAATTGGTCATTTCAAAATTTTAGAAATTTTTAAAATCTGTTAAAAATTTATAAGATATGTTTCAATACCTAATAGTTACAATTTTGGTTCAATAAAATGTTAGGAATTGAAATGAATTTTTTAGGCTTTTTAATCAATAATAAATCTCTTTAGACATTAAAAAATCTTCAATTCTACTTTCTACTGTCCATTCCTATAGACACAAGAGATAATAAACACACAACGATCATATATTAAAGTTCAATAATTTTTTCTCGGGGTCAAAGATAATGCACCAATGCAACGATGTACAAAGAGAGTATGCAATGTGTATACTATTGAAAATGAATGTTTTTCTCTCTCATTCTCGCAAAATCGGTATAAATTGGGATGTATGACCTTATCCGTTCAAATTAAGCTAAAAAAGAGAGGGAGCAAAGTGCAATAAATTATCGGGTGGAAAACGAGAGAAAAACAAGAGGAGGAGAAATGGCAAAAATTGCATTTTTCGAAATCTTTTTTGTATGTTTGTGCGGTAACAACAGCAGCAGTATCAGCTAGTAATATAATATTTAAAATAATATTTATGTCTGTATGAGAGTTGAAGTTTATTATTATTTAGTATCCGATAGCAAAATTGACCGAGCATCCTTATTTTATATAGATTAATAATAAAAAAATATTTATATAACAACAATAATTTTTCTATATTAAATTTAGTACTTCCATTTTTCATACGATACATACATACACATACATGAACAGACGGAGATACATTTTCCCAATTATTTCCCAATTATAAATTTTATCAGCAAAGACAATAAATTCAGTATGTGCCACATAGCAGCATATCAGCAGTATGTACACACATATAGCCAGAGTATAGCCCGAAAGTACATATATATATATATATATTAGAGAGAATGAGAGAGGAAACTTTATTAATTTTAAATTATATTATGCTGCATCACACACAATACAATATTTAATTTAAAAACTGAACAAATTTTCTCTTTTTTTACTGTTGCTTGTTGTTTGCCAAGCTCTCTCTACATACTTGACTTCAATGAAAAATTGCAATTAAAATTTTATTAAAAGTGATGCATTACTGCTATTATAGAGAAATCTCTTTTTTCCATTCACAAAAAGATAATTTATTGTATAAGCATTTCTTTATATATGAATGAAAAATTGAATTGAATGGAAGAAGAAAAAATAGTCCAGACATCATGTTTCTTTCTTGAGATGTTTTTCTTTTTCTTAAAGCGAGTCTCTTGTAAAGGGGCTATAACTTTAATTGAAAATTTCAAATTTTAATAAAAAAATTCAAAATTAACATTTTTTAAAAATTTTGAAATTGAAAGTTTTATGAAGTTAAAATTAGAAAATTTTAAAAACTAATGGTTAATATAAATTTAAAATTTATTTTAATATTTTTTCAAAACTTTTACAAAGAAATTAAATTCTCAAGTTTTAATTCATTTGGCAAGAATTTGGAGAATATTTTTTTTCTGCACTCAATTGCACGAAGAAAAAACTGCACAAAGCATTTTCTATTATAAAATTTATTGCATCATTTTTCTGTCTATATTATCATAAGATGATGAACAATATCTAATAAGAAATTGAGAAAATTGCATTTCTGGTTTTTCTTCTAGTGAATAATTCAAGTAGAAGGAGGACATTGTGTTTTTGAGTAATTGAGTGGTTGAGGGAAGGCTTCTGTAATTAGTTTTAAGAATTATTAGTCTTATGGGTTTTAATTACAATTTTACAGAGGGAGAATAAAGGCGATGTTATTGTTGAAAAGACAATCAGCTATTGGCAAATTGTCATTTATTGATTTTGTTCAGATTTGCATTTTCTATAGAAATCTGTTCATGTTGCAATAAAATATTTCAATGATTCTCGATGAGAATTTAATTACAAATATTTGAATCTTAGAAGAATTTTTTTTTTGTAATTCTTGAAAGTAACAAATAACAAAGTTTAAGGTCAAATTGATTTTTAAATTCATAAAATAAAATTTTAGGATCAAAACTTTTAAGCTTTGATTTTAGAAATTTGAACTGAAAAATTTTCAGATCTCTGCCAGTAATTTTATTTTTTTAATAGAACCTTTAAGTTATTAACCTTAGAAAAAAATCTTTTTTAAGATCAATATTGATCTTTAAGATCAAAGCTGTAAAATCAAAAAATTAAAATGAAAAGCAAAAGAATTGACTTCAATTTCATTCAATTTTCCAAAATTGTTTCAACCCCAATTTCCATTCCAATTTTCTTTCTTTTTTGCTGCTTCCCTCATTCAAAAAAACAGCAATTTTCTTTACTCTCTCTCATATCAATACAAATTAAATAGAGTGACTTCAATATATCACAAAATAACACAAGAGTGAATGAACAAAATCTAATTTCACGATTGGCTTGAAATTAAAATTATTTATTTATCTTCGGGTGCCACATTGTAGCAGAGAGAGCGGCTTCTGCTAGAAGAAAGATAAGTTTCTTTTTATTTTGGTTGTGCAAGGGGTTATCAAATAATATTATGGAACAAATTTTTGCTTCTTCTTATTTATTTTCTGTAACCAAACAATTGTCGGAATAGTAAAAAGGAGTGTGGATTGTTTTTCTTAGTCAAAGGGTGAAAATTTGTCGAATGTTATTTGAAATTTCTTTGATTATTGTTATTAATATTTTGTCAATAAATCACATACAATGGCGACATTAACAATCGGCCATTAAAATAAATAAATTTTTACATCTTTTCAACATTTTCTTTAATGTCTTACTTAGAATATTCAGTAAGAATATTAAAATGAGATGAAGGTAAAAAACCACAAACGGGCAAAAAACTATCTTGAATAAATTATCAATTTGATTAATATGTTAACGAAAAAATTTATTTAAGCGAATGAAAAAGATAAATTTATTTCTACCAAACTTATAAATCTTTTTCTTTCTTTCTTGCTGCTGCTAAGTTTGTATTTGTTTTGTTGCTCATGAAATCTTAAAGAATTCCATTATGTATATAAGAAAAAAAAGAAAATTTTTTGTTACTTACTAAAATTTTGCAAATATTGTGAAGATTTGAATTTTTAATCTTGAAACTTTAATAAATTTTTCCACTATGAATTTTGAAACTTTAAATTTTATTCCACAAAATTCAAATATTAATATTTTCAAAACAACAACTACAAATTCTTCATTTCTTTCTCATTTCAAGTTGTCTTGTTAGTTCATTAAATATGTCAGATCTCATTAAAAGCTATCATCAATCATAAAAAATTTCCTTTTTTTTTCTAAATAAACTTCAACTTAATTCTCTTCAATTTATTTATATTTATTTTAATTGATAGGGTAAATGATCTATTTTCCGGACACTTTTTGTTTACATTTTTCATAATTTCAATTATTTCTTTTTAAACTCACTTATTCTCATGCAAAACATCTTAATTAGATAAAATGATGTTTGTATTATTTATTTATAACATCTATAATGAACTAAATAAGATGAAAGTAGAGAAAAATGAAACCTTTCGTTTGTCTTGATGAATTTGAAAATTTTTGGACAATTTTTTTTTCATAAAAATATAAATTTTTGTCAAAATACAAATTTATATTTTTCTTTATTAAAATCTATCACAATCACCAATTAGAATATATGAAACTAAAGCTTTTATTTCACTTTTAAAGTAAAAAAACTAAATAAAAGCCAATACTGATTTAAAGAGATATCAACTCAAATAAATATTGATCTAATTTTCGGAAACTATGAAAAATATGAAAATTTAAGAAATAATCATTAAAATGTATATATAAAGATATATAGTTATATTAAAACGATTATATATGATCTAAAGACATTGAAACAGAGTAGATACAGTAATGAAAATCTTTAATAAAGGCAAAATTAAAATCGGAAAAGATTTCCAAATGAAAATTTAAGAAGTTCATTTTAAATATATATAAAGCATATTAAAAGTTTGGAAATGAAAGTTTATTAAATGAATAAACAATTGAGTCTATTTGAAATGATTATAAGTCAAGAGTTGGAGTAAATTTGTGAAATTATTGAGTGGTTTTTAACGTATTTTTTAAAATTCTCAAGTGTCCGAAAATTAGATCAATTTTTGTTTGAGTTGATTTCTCTTTAAGTAAGTACTGCTGGCACTAAAAAAGCTTTTTGTTTGACGTGGATAATTATTTGCTTTCATTAAATGTATAAATCATTGTGTGAAAATGTTTCTTAAAAAAGATTATTGAATTTTTGTGAATAAAAAATAGAAAAGTGTCCGAAAACTAGATCATTTACCCTATGAATAATTTTTTTCCTCTCTACTACAAAGTTTTTTATTTTTGTTGTTGTTATTTTTTGGCATGCATTCTCTGTAGTATGTATATATGCTGAATTTATTAAACTTCCTTTTTTGGATGAGCTACGACGAATAAGAATGAGAATGAAAAGAGGAAAAAATGAATAAAAAATTGAAAAATGTAAATCATAAAAGGCAAGCAACACACAGAACAGAGAAAAAAGTTTTCATTTTAAATAAATGCGAATAAATTGTCGATTGGGAAAAATGTACAAGCATAGCATTTCTGTCCGTATGTACTTGAAGGGAGAGAGAAGCAAAAAAATCCTACATAGAAAGACCAAGACCATGTTTGTAAAAGACTACATTCGATCAAGATGCATGTTCGCCTTTTTGTACTCTTTTTTGCCTTAATTTAACTTTATAATCAACAACTTATAAGAAAAATATTTTTATATATATATATGTGCAGTAAAGTGAGAGCAAACTCAAAACATGCATTTCATGTAATGAATATCTTTCTTTTTCTTACCTTGCTTTGACTTTACTTAAATTCACAAAACATATTTCTTGTTTTTAAATGTGAATGAGTAAAATGGCAAAAAATTATGTTTTATAAAGAATACTCAGATCCATTTGCAATATAAATAAAGGAGTGGACACTCTTATGGTAATTTGTTATATATTTATGAAAACAGCTGCTATTTCTACTTAATGAACTAATTATATTTTTACATACATATGCAGTTAAATGGAATTTGTTAAAAGAAAAATTTTTAGTTGGGTTTTTTTGTGATTTTTGACAGGTAGAGTTATTGCTCACTCATTGAATGTAGATACTGATGCCTATCATGTCTTAACTTACGCTCACATTTAAATTCTTTTTTTTCTTGATTTTTTTCACATGGATTCTCTTTACTTTAATCATCTTTTGAGCAGCTTCAATAAAGCGTTTAACCAATAAAATACAAGATTTAAAATAAATAACAATTTCAAAATTGAAATGTTAGAAATTCTAATCTTGAAGGTTCTAGGATGAATTCTATTTATTTTTTTTTTCAAATATGTCAAGTATAGTTTTTAATCAATAAAGTAAAAGTATCCAAACCATTCTCACAATGTTTTACTATTTTAGAAATTAAATTAAATATAAAATGTTCTATTAAAGTAAATAAATAATTCCATGATGATCTGCGTATGTTATGCATAGAAAGTAAAAGAAGAAAAGAATAAATAATTTTAATGAAGTGAGACCAATAAGATTGCATATATATGGCAATAAAAATCAGTAATATCATTATAAATATGATGATGATCATCGGCAAAAATAAGAAAAAGAGAGAAGAAAACGATAATGGCTTCACAATATAAATCGCTTCTCGTTTTCCTTCTTTCCTTACCTTTAAATAAAATTATATCGATACAATCGATATATATTGAATTTTTTTGTTGTTGCAATGATCATGGTGAAAAAAAATCTCATAAGAAATCTTCACACATTTAAAAAAAATTTATTTAATATGACGGCAATCGGCAATTTTCATGAAACATTTTACTGCTGCCTTTCATGCCTTCCTTTTTTATATATATATATATTGAAAGAGTTGCAAACTTGTAAGATCGACCTTATTCAATATAAGCAGAGCAGAGCAGAGTAAAAAATAAAAGAAGGTTGTGCATGCAGTTCGTTACAACATTAACAGCATTGCTGCATTATTGTCGCTATATTGAAGCAAAAAAAGAAAAAACAAGAGAATGAAAACCAGTTTTTATAATTGGTTAGTTAATTCCTAAAAGTTCGATACGCGAGAGAGCAACCAAGCAAGTAATGAAAGAATGGGCAACACAAATAAGGTTATCTGAAATTCTCTTGAGAAAAAGAAATCGAGGCACAAAAAAAGAAATGCTTCAAAATGTTTCGGATGAGACAAGAAGAAATAAACAATTAAATTAATTTTTATACTTTTTTGCTACCGAATCGTATTTTATACTTTTATAGGATGAAATTCTAAAAGATTCTTCCATCTTATAATATTTTTGCGCGCGGCGTTTTTGCCTCGTTGATATTGATAGTCTGCGAAAAATGTGAAACAAAAAGAGAAATAACCATGAAATATTTTTTCTCTTCTCTTCTTTTTTATTAAAATTTTTTTTGATCTTCAATGCCATGAAAATGACACCTTAGAAGAAACTTTCTAAAAAATTATTCTTATGCAATTTTTTTCTTAAACCTTGAAAATTATTACTTATGTCCTTGTTTCACATCTTCTTCTATGTGCATGTCAGCTTGACTTTCACTTCTTTTGATAATTTTTTTTTTCATATTTTTGCAAACAATGAAAAAGAAAAGATCAAAAAAAGAAATTTTGCAATAAGAAAAAAAAAAAAATAGTTATTTAACATTGAAAGAATGAATTTTAGTTTGAATTTGTAATTGGGTAAATGTGGATGTGAAGGTTTACTAGTGATTAAGTTTGAACATGAAATTTAAGTAATATAATCTAATTTTGATTATCAATTCTGTAGTGAGAAATAATTTTCTAAAATCAGAAAAATATTAAAAATCAATATTTCAATTTTTTTAAATGGAAATTTTATTTAAAATTAGTTTGATAATTAATAAAGTAAGTATGTGTTTTATAATGACTTATAATTTTAAAACATAAGAGAATTAGTTTTTAAATATTAGCTTTTGCACAAGAGGTGGGAACTCTATCAAAATATCAAAAAAGTATCAAATTAACAAAAATTTTTTGATAGTTTCATACAAAATTTTTGATTGTCAATAGTTACTCTATTTTCATTATCAAGAGTTCTCATCCCTTGCTTTTGCATAAATAATTCAATTTAAATAAGCTTTTTACTAAAATTTAATAAAACTTGTGTTAATAATTTATAACAATCATTGAATATTAAAGATCAGATCTTGAGAATTTACTAAGTAAATTGATTATCATCTAACAAAGCACTTTTTTTTTGGAAAATTCAAATGATTTTTTCGCAAAAACAATTATTTTAAAAAAATACCCATCAATAAGACACCAACTGCAATTTGCCCTTTCCTATTTTTCCTCTTTCTTCTCTTACGTTTTTAAATTGTCTCAATATGACAATTTTTTTGCAAACCAAAAATAAAAAAAGAGCTGAAGCTAGTAGTATCAAAAGCAATCTGTTGTGTGTGTGTGTATATGTATTGAAAAACATAAATCCCAATGTGAACAGTACATACTCACACACAGTAGAACAATAGCCAATGGCACAAAAAGTATAATATTTATAACTCAATACGGATTAAATGTGATAACGCATGGTTGTTGGAAGCCGCATAAATTGCATGTTGTTGCTGCTTTTTCTATGAGACATAAATTATTGATTTAAAGTAAATTTTGTTATTTTTTCTCTTATGCTTTCTCCCATGTGTTTGTTTAAAATGCACTTTTTGTTTTGCTTGTTAGTTAAAGGTTAAAGGATAAAAACTTTATATTTTATGTGTTTTTTGGTAAAGATTAAAAAGTTTTCAATAAAATTTAAAAAAAAAAGTGCAAAATTGCAAATTGATGTATGCAAATTTTCAAATCAAATTATTAAGCCATAAAATATTCATTTGTTAGCATGTTCAGCTATTTACGCTTAAGTAAGATAAATTACAAACTCATTCATGCCTGCGTGCCTCCTCTTTCTCCCTTATGGCAGTCATAATTAATAATTAATATTAAATGTAAGCAAAATTTATGTACATATTTATGTTGATAATCTCACATAATGACTTTCTTTCTTCTCTTCTTTTTATTCTCATTGCAGGTAAGAAGCCAATTTTTTTATACTTTAACTTTGCACACAAATCTTCAGACATGTTGAAATGATTTGTTGCACCCACCAAACGTGCTATTATCCTATGTGCAATGTTTAAGCATCGCCATATTTATGAATAATGAAAGACCATCATCAATTTTTATATGAAATTGAATGAGAGTAAGTAGAAATGTTTAAAATAAAATTATTGGCGTGTGCCATTTCTGTTATTGTTTATTGGATATATAATTTAGAATGAAATATAACTTTTAATGTTCAATTTTCATTTTTGTTGATTTCGAGTTTAACGTTTTTTTTGTTTAAATTCAAATTTTGATCTTGATCTTAAATTATCTTTGTTGATCTCAAGGTTTGATCTTGATCTTAAGTTCGCAAACTTTATTTTGTTCTTAAAATTTTTCAACATTGATCTCAATTTTTTTAATTTTTTTTCTCTTTATATGTTCAAAGCAATATTTAAATTTATTTTACTAACTTTAAAACAAATGCTAAACAAAATGCTGAACCATCAACACATCATTAAATTTTTCTTCATGGTCAGATAATTGAATAAAATAAAAATTTATGATATACGATGATTATATATAATCTCAAGTACATATCATGATGCAAATAAGACACATAGATGAATAGAGCATGAGCGCGCGTGTAAGCATAAGAAATAAGAATGAAAATTTATTAACATGCATTATAATTACATATACACACCCATTCTCTCATCGTATTCTTTTCTTACTTTTTTCAATGGTATCAAAATGTTTTGATCTTTATTCATAGGTCGAGTAAGTTTTTAAGTGATTTTAATGGCGGGAGAAATAGTAGCATTCGGAAGTTATGGTTGATTGATTCACGCCATAAAAACTATTTACTATTACTTAAAGGGGAAGTTTATAACATTTATAGCATGTTTATACAACAAGAAAACATAAGATTTAAATTTTTATGTCATTAAAATGAGAAACATTTTCATTTTATTTATCTTGATAAAAAATTTAAGATAGAATAACAAAAATGGCTTATGCAGAAAATTAATGATCCTTATTAATTGCTACACTCAATAATACTCTACCATTCTTTATTAGTCTCTGAATGAAAAAATATTTTTTATCATAAATAATTTTTTATGATTTTTAAAATGGCATTAAATTATTTTTTATTATTATTGTGAGAATCACTTCTTTTTAAAATAAAAGTTTATTTGACAATTTTTATTTATCATTTTGTTATTAAAATATATCAAATAAATGAAATGAAAAATTATATATATATATATATATTGATTGAAAGTTTAAGATTCAAATTTTGATGGTTTTTTAACTTATTATTTAATGTAATTTTTTTTGCATAAAATATTTTTATAATTAAACAAATCATTTTGTTTTATAAAAATAAAACAAAAATAAATTTTTATTCAAAAACTAGAAATTTGCTAAGCAATTCTTTATTTTCATTTGGAAAAGATTTTTAATTGGTATTTTTTAATTAAAATCCAAGAATTGAAATGAAATATTAAAGATTAAACTCGAATCTTGTTAAAAACCAGTGACCAAGTACCCGTTTTGCAGATCGGTGTACTTAAGCGCATTTTTGGTAGCCTAGATCAGAGTTTATAACAATTACAGAAATATTAGATGCGTTTGTAAAACAAATTCATGCGATAAGATATACTGGTTAAAGTAAATTTCAAATGTATTAGAAATTTCATTTGTAAGATTTGTGAGAATTCGAATGAAATAATTGAAATTAAGTTGTAGCAAATAGCAGTCAATTAGGAATTTAACAGCTATTTTTTGTTTTGTTTAAAATTTTCAATAAAGAATATATTTTATGAAAACTCGAGTAATGTAATTGCTGCTAATAATCTTGATCTATTAAAATTCTCGAAATCGTCTTTATAAATTTCGGTGATTTGAAAATAACGATCAAATTCCAAATACACGAAGTGGACTGCGCGCAGCTGAAAAATTTTTTGATCGCAGTCAACTTCGCGAAAAAAATTTTGTTTACAAATTTTCAAAATGTAAAATTAATTCATAATTTCCCAAGTTATATGACTAGTGAGTCACTAGTAGTGACAGAAATATAAATAAGCGTCGCCGCACTAACTTTTTAGCACAAATCAAACACAAAAATCCGGAAGTCTCTAGCTATTGTAGTTTTTGAGATCTCAGAGGGACGGGAGCCGAACAGCCGAACAAAGTGAATGTATAAGCTGCATTGTTGTTCCAAAAATGCGCTAAAAATTTGATTAAAAATATTGGCAAGATGTTTTTTGTTCCAAATTATTATCAAAAAAATTTTTTTTTGCTTTAAACTCAAACTTTTTCACATAATAAGCAGTTTTCCATATTAAATAAACCAACAATTTTCCATGTATATATAAAAAATGAGTATAATCATAATGCTACTGAGTATATCATTGTTGTCTACCATTTGAGCATCATCATTATTGTTATTATTTTTTAATGTATTATTATGCGACAACAAACTCAATCTCTGCGAAATTCATCCCACAATTTCTCTGTCATCATCATTATATCATCTCATTCATTTTTCATCTCCTCCTGCTGATTTCTTTTTTTATATGAAAACTTTTCTCATTTCATCCTTATATGTGACATTATCATGAAAATAGATAAAATATACAATTCAATGTTTTTCTGCCATTCTCACTCTTCACACACATATATAGTCTCATCCAGCCATGAAAATCAATAGATTTGATAACATTATTTTGTTGCTATTTTGTGTTTGCCAATATTCTATGTATGTGAAAACTTCCTCACAGAAAAAAGAAAGTTTAAGAAGATAAATGAACATTCTATCCAATATCATCAATTTTCTTCTTTCCATATACACACACAATCGAGAGATAGAAGAATATAATTCTACAAAATGTGGGATGATCTTGCACATCGCTCATGGATGAAAGTCGCTCCGCTACCCGCCATCGCCGCAAAGGACGATAAATTTTGAGAGCAAGAAAAAAGAATGAATTTTATGTATTATATGTACATAGGCACATTGAGATATTTATCTTATAATGTGTGTCACTGCTGTTTTTGAAAAGTGTGAAAGAAAACTTTGGGAAAGTTAGCAGGAAAGTTTTTATTTGTCAACTTATAAATTGAATAATTTTTATATATTCTTTTGTCAAAAAAATTTTAAAGAAAATTTGTTATAATTGGTTAACTAATACAGTTATACATTAAGAAGTTGAGATCATTTATTCAAATCTCGATAAAAATATTTATTTATTTGGATGAAACTTTTTTTTTCAAATTTTTTTTTGCTTAAATTTACTCTCACTGGGATTTAAGTATAGCAGAAAAAGAACATTTATTATCAGAGAATACACACAGCAATTTTTATTTCTAGGCGTCACTAATGTTATCGCCCTACATGAAAACTTAATTTTTCACACCCCATCATACGCATAATACACATAATCTATTTTATATGTACCGAGAATTTTCATTTTTCCCTTTTTCCTTCTTTGCAAATGCGAGCAAGCAAGCAAGCGAGGAGGAAAATTTTCACTGATTCAATTTTCAGTTTTTGCTGCCATTTACGTTTTCCTACGACTACTCTTTTTGTGCTCCACATGGAACGACATAAATCTTATTTATTTGACTCTAATATCTAGGCCAGCAGAAATTTTACTATGTACTACACACAAAAAGGCATTTCATTTGTGACCCAAAAATACACATAAATTAAGGGAAGAGAGAAGAACTTTTTTTGGGAATTTCATTTTATTTATATGCTTGTCGATTAGAGCACGCGGGGATATTAATGGCCTGTAACTAAAACATCTTTCTCGCGTTCTAATATAAAAAGCCTTCCTGCTCTTTATGCTCTATAATATCATAAAAAAAGCTTTGATGATAAACGAGAAAAGTTTTAAAAAATATTATGATTAATACATAAAACCAAACAACAAATGTTTGTACTAAATACCAGCTGATTCTCTGATATTTTTTGCATTTAAAATTTTTGTATAATCATTAGATGAAACACCCACCGTGTCATTAATGCTTAAAATAAGCCCCATAACTGAATTTTAATATTACGCACAAATAACAACAACCATATTTGAAAAATGTGCACATATTGCGGCAATGTAATGAGCAGAATATTTATTAGATTTAGGAAAAAATTTGAAACTTATAAAGTAAATTTTGTAAGCAAGTTTCAAGATTAGAAATTGAAATTTTTAAATTGGCATTATAAAAATTAAGTTTATTTCTTGAGAAATTTTCATTAATAATATCGAGATGTTTATTTTTTGCTTAAAATTAAAAATTTCTCATCAACTTCATATTAAAAATAAATTTATTCATATTTACATCAACCATTATTTACCTTCATCATCATACGTCCTTCAGACATAAAAAATTGACTTTAAACTGCCACACACATCATTAATTTTAAATTCATATACTTGAATATAGTGATAAAAAATGAAAAAAGCAGCAGTGATAAAATTAACACGCCAATATGAATGAATGAAAATTTAAAAACCAGTGACCAAGTACCCGTGTTGCAGATCGGTGTACTTAAGCGCATTTTTGGTGCCTAAATCAGAGTTTACAACAATTACAGAAATATTAGATGCGTTTGTAAAACAGATTCATGTGATAAGATATACTGATTGAAGTAAATTTCAAATGTATAGGAAATTTCATTTGTAATATTTGTGAGAATTCGAATGAAATAATTGAAATTAAGCGAATAGCAGTCAATTAAGAATTTAGCAGCTATTTATAATTTTGTTTACATTTTCATATAGAAATATATTTTATGAAAACTCGAGTAATGTAATTACTGCTAATAATCTTGATCTATTAAAATTCTCGAAATCGTCTTTATAAATATCGGTGATTTGAAAATAACGATCAAATTCAAAAATACGCGAAGTTTGCTACGCGCAGCTGAAAATTTTTTTGATCGCAGTCAACTTCGCGAAAAAATTTTGTTTACAAATTTTCAAAATGAAAAAGTAATTCGCAATTTCCCAAGTTATATGACTAGTGACAGAAATATAAATAAGCGTCGCGCCACTAACTTTTAAGCACAAATCAAACACAACAAACCGGAAGTCGCTAGCTATTATAGTTTTCGAGATCTCAGAGGGACAGCCAGCCAGCCAGCCAGCCAGCCAGCCAGCCAGCCAACCGAACAAAGTGAATGTATAAGCTGCATTGTTGTTCCAAAAATGCGCTAAAAATTGCCAAGAGGACTTGAACGTTTTGCGACCACTATATTCATAGATAGCTAGAGAGAAGAATTTACTGTTCCAGCTTTCGTTTTTTTTTTTGAATTTTTTTTATCTTAACAGCCAGTGTGCCATAAATATTCTATGAAGATATACACATACACACAAAATGTCACATGCACATAGATAGAAAAAGTCAGATACTAGCCAGAGTCTGTGTCATAAATTTTTAAGTGACAAATATACACCAAGTTTAATTTAAAAGTATTTTTCCTGTTGTTTAACAAATTTTTCATTCGTTGGCTGTGAGTGAGAGTCCTATATAAAACTTGGAAAAAGCGGGAATTATAAATAAAATGGCTCAACCGCATTGCATGGAAATGAATCATTTTGATGTTGTTGATCAAGTGAAAAAGATATGTTTTCAATATGTGCTGCGACATATGACAGAGGAGAGAAACAAAAGAAATTTTGAGGGTCAAATTTTATTGCTTTAAAACAAGATTTGAATTCAAAAATTAATGAAATTTTTTTAAGATATTTTAAGTGGTTTTGAATTTCAATATTTAATTTTTTTTGAAATTTTAAAAAATTAAACAAAATAAAAAATACAGAAAAGTATTTTAAGACCATTTAAATTTGCAAACTACCCCCTTTAAATTGATTTTAAGTTCAATTTTAAAACCACTTTGAAGTTAAAAAAATTTTTGAAATTCGAAAGAAAAAAAAAATTCAAAAGAAATTATGTTTGACCCCCTATAAAAACTAGACCATAAAATAATATAAAAACAAATAAATATCATCTTAAATTAATCAAACAGAAAGTTTTTTATTTATATAAAACACATCATTTACTAGAGCTATCTTTTATTTTTTCATTCTTTCTCTAATGTTTCCTTGCTGAGTGAAAGAAATAAATAAAAAAAATACAAGAGAGATAAAAATAGAAAAAGAAATGCATCATCATGATAAAATATCTTTGAGTTAAAAAATGTTAATAAAAAGGATTTCCTATGAGAAAAAGAAAGAAAGTTTCTTAAGAAAAGAATTTCACACTTGGAAATATGTATAAAACATGTTCACATAAAATGGAGGAGTGAAAAAATACAACAATAAATTTTCCACTTCTAACATTCTTTTAAATTCATTTTTAATTGGTTTTTTTCTGCTGCTGCTGTTGTTGCCTGCAACATAAGGTTTTTTTTTTCAACATACAGAATATTTATATCTCATTGCAATAATTTTAATTCTGGTGTCTGTTGTCGCTTCAACTGTTTAAAACACATAAATTTCTTAATAGAGAAAGAGAAAATTTCATTCGAATTGTAGCAAGTGCGTTACTATAGCTGTAATTTACAACCATTTGATATTATTTTCCAATAACAAATCCAAAAGGGTTGAAAAAATTCTTTTATTTTTACGTAATTTTAATAAACAGGCAGCAGTGACTGTCTTTTAAATTTATATCAAATGGCAATAGGAAAATCCCTTACATTTGATGCTCTTGGTTCAAAATAAATGGCAAAAAATGATGACATATTTTTTTCTCGTTTCCTTACTTTCTAACAGCAGCAGCAGTGGCAACCGTAAGCAGATTTATGCTTATATATTATATAAGAGGCAGGCAAAAAGAGAGAAAGGTGATATAATGATGGGGTCGCTCTCTTGATGAGGGTGGCTTTCACGTTTTTCCTTCATTCTCTGAACAAAAAAACTTCACAAATTTCCTTTTTACTATATACATGAACACACACACACTTTTGAACTTTTTCTTTCTACCCCTCTATGAAATACAAGCACGAATAAATTACCTAATGAAATTTATTGCTGTTAGAATGTAATATAAAACACATTTAAATAACATGAAATATTTCCTTAACATTTTTTTTCCCAACTTTAAATGAAACGAAAAAATTCTTTAATATGATTTAGGTCAAAAATTTCAAATTATCAATTTTTTTAAAAGATATCAAAAAACTTTGCTTACGGCTAAATCATTTTGCTTTAAACAGCTGATTTTAATCTCAAAGAAACCAAACGAGAACGGTATTTTTAGTTAATCATATGATTTAAGAGTTTTAATCTTGATTATATCTTTATTTAGATTATTGGGAAGTTATTTTTGAAGTTGAACTGAGTTGAGTCAATTTTGTTGATTTAAGAAAATTCTTGTATCTTAAAAACTGAAAACTGAAAATAAAAAACGATTCGAATTTGATATTTTTAAGTAATCAACTTGAATTCAGAGGTTTCCAAGTTACCTGGTTAAATGATTGCCACAACCATCAATAGTTTTGTTTGCGCAGATGGTTGCAAAATTCTCTGGTCTGAAATTAAAGAAAATTTTATAAAGTAATCAAGATTTGAATTTAAGAAGGAAGTTAAAATTTTTCAAAATTCAAATCTTGTTTAATTTCATCAAAAAAAAACTAAAAATTTATTTATAAATGTTAAGAAATTATGCCTAAAGTTGTCGTTAAGACTATCATTTTCTAACTTACATTACTTATATCTTTTAAACATTCATTATTCGTAACTCTCAACAAATTGAAAAAATTTCTTTTCCTTTACAAATTTTTCATTTGAAATTCTAATAAATCATAAAATTTAAACCAACTCTAATGAAAAACATTCACACATAAAAATAATTAAAAACACGCTCAAAAGTTTATATTTTTATTTTTTTTATAAAATCATGAATCAATCATTAAATTTTTAAATAAGTAAGTCATCATGTATAAGAAGTTGTCTAGTCATATGGTGACCACACAGCAAGTGAATAAATTTAAAATAAAAAAAATCATTCATATAAGAAGAAATTTTATAAACACACTCAAAAGAAAAGAGAATGAGAGAAAAACAAAAAAAAATCTAATGGCTTCCTGAATGGTAGCAGAGAGAAGTAGCACATGGAGAGAGAGAGAATCGATCTCAAATAATATATGGTTATATTAAGGGGTTAGAGTGAGACAGATAATCGATTATCGCCATCTCGCTTTAAAAATGTATGTATATGTTGCTGCTGAAATGAGATTGATTCTGTATTTCTATCGATTTAAATAAATTTCAGCTAGTGTTTCTTGAAAATTTATGTAGAATTTTCCATCAGGAGGTATTTTGTTATAAATTTATGCAAAAGAATGAATTAGCTTTTTTTCTTCCTTATCAGCATTTTTTTCTCTTTTTCTTTCGTTCGTTCATTCAAAGCCGCCTTTTTTATAATGTAAAATAAATGTAAAAGTTTGAATAAATTGTTTAGCTTCATACCACTCTTAAAGCAGTAGCAGTAGCAGAAAATTTCCACCATCTTTTTCCACCCTATATGTATTTTCGCATAAGTTTCCTTAAGATGGAAAATCCTAAAAGATATATGATACCCGGAGGCTTATTATTTTTCTTTTATTTTATTGTGTAATACGTAAAGGCATGCGGCAATAAATCTATGGGCCGAGAGAGAGGAGAAGAAAAAAATCGCTGGAAAGTTTATTTTGAGAGCAGCAGCAAAAAAAGGGGAGAAAAAGAAGATTTTTTTGCTTGCCTTTTTTTTCTCTCGCTGATAATTTAGAGTTGTAATCAAAAAACACTCAAGGCATGGTCGTCGATTTTTCTTTTTTCTTTGCTTTATTTTCACAAAGCGGTGAATTTAAAAAACTTTTGGACACATTTCTTTCCTTCTTTTTTACTGTTTAAGAGAGAAGGAAGAAAAAAATCAAAAGAATACGTGAGTGCCATAAAAATTACAGAAGGAACAGAAAAAATCTTTAGAAATTACTGAAAATTTTCTTTTTTGCTTTTTTTGCTTCAGAAAAAGAGATATTTTTATGTAATTTGTCATGATTTAAAATCTGAAGAATATCAAGATTTGAAATTTTTATGAAATTTAAACTACTAAATTCACAATTTTGAAAGTTTAAAATTTGAACTTGATGTTATTTTTTGATAGTTTAAAGTTTAATATCTTTAGTCTTTGAGCCTAAAATATAGAATTTCAGGAAAAATTTCATATTCGAAAAGAAATTTTTTTAAAAAAATTTTAAGTTTGAACTTCTCAAGTTTGAAAAATTGAATTAAAAGTTCAAAATAATTTCCAAATGATTTTTCAAAAAAAGAATCTTTAACAAGTTATAATTTATTACTTTTTGCATACACACACACTTAAATGTATATTCACTGAAAAATTCATGGTTTTATAAATTGATAATGATTAAGAGCATACCCTAATGGGTCGTAAAACTCGAACCAAAAATCAAATAAAATATTATTAGAAATTGTGTGTTTATTTCCCTCTTGACTCTCTTACTCTTTTTCGCCATGTTGCATTGTTTTTACTCCCTTACACATAAAAATTGTGAATAGAGTTCAAATTGACATGTAATAAATGTAAAAAAAATTGTGATTAGAGCCTTTTCATAATTTTATGACTTATTGTCACTTGATTTGATATTTATTGGTGTATTGTAATTGTAGACCTTATGAACTGTTCAATAACAATAAGGTCAGCACTTAAATTAATTGAAAATATCGAAAACGATTTTTTCCAATTTCTCCTCCCATTTTGTAATTTTTAATTTCTTTTCACCATTTCTCGCGAAAATAATTTTAAATTAACTCGAAGAAATCCCGTTTTTTTAAGAAAAAGAGGAAA
Organism: Polypedilum vanderplanki; assembly: GCA_018290095.1. NCBI lineage: Eukaryota > Metazoa > Arthropoda > Insecta > Diptera > Chironomidae > Polypedilum > Polypedilum vanderplanki. Next base: position 29,951,119 of record CM031381.1, on the reverse strand, counting down.
AAATTGCATTTTATCCCTGCAGTCATAAATCGTTTCTCTTCTGCCGTTGTTTTTATTTCTTATTTTTCATTCCCCCAACAGTTTTAAAGTATTTCTTCGGCATCGAAAAAAGAGAGACATTTTCAAGGCTTGAAGACTCTCGAGAGGTATTTTGAGGATTACTTTTTATGATTGAAATTTTAAAATGTGAAAATGTAAGCTAGGGATGATTGTTATTGCCAAATAAAAACATTTTGAGTTGATAGTCTTTATTGAGATATGAAATTTTTATTTTTAATAAGGAATTTTTTATTTGAAATCAACTGAATTCAATAGAAGTAGTAATTGACAATACAGCATGAGAATTTTTGATCATTTCTCATCATCATTGTTCTAGTCAAATTGTTAATTCAATTGTATTGAGAACGTGAAATTTTATTATATGAATTGCTTCGACACCGCTAGAGGGCGCATGAAGTATTGCTTTTGTTTTTTCATTTTTTCACTTTTTCCCACTTTTCTCGAAATCTAAGCATTACCGCCTATGTACACCAAGTATTTTTAGATGGTGTTGTAATTTCCGATCGAACAAGACCTTCCGTTTGAAAAATGATCACTCCATGCCTGAGATATTTCCAAAAAACTGCGGTGGGATGTCTGTGAAGATTGGTGCATATGTGTAATGGCTAGCCTAGTGTGAAAATTCCGCATATATGCGAAATTGCATGCGAAAAATTCTCATATATACAGGCGCCGAAGCATTTTTGAAAAACTTGAAAAGTTTTTCTTGAGCAGCAACGCATAGCGATCTGCTGCGCTCACTGATCTGCACCGTGGATTTTTTTCTATAAAAATACAATTGATTACATGCAGTTAAAGTTATATTTTAAGTTTCTCTGTAATTTTTATTCAAATTTTACAAAAGCGTTATTTTTGAAAAAAAAATTTATTGCTAATTTTTTCGTCATATTTTCCTTAAAATATCGACGAAATTCAAAAATAAAATTTTCAGCGTCCAATCCTAAATTATGCTATCAGCCAACAACAAAAAAGACACACACGAAAAAAATGCTCTTTATATTATTTTATTCCAAAGTATTTTTTGGCAACAACAACAGGAATCAGATGCAGCAAGCAAAAAAAAAAAAATTTTTGTTAAAGAAACCAGTTTTCATTTTTTTTTGCTTCATTTTGAATGTCTGAAATTATAAGGCACGCAACGAGTCGCTTTCATCATCATCATCGTTGTCCAAAAAATAAAGTCAGTTCGAAGTTATTGCGATCAATTGATGTCTGATAAAAAGTAAAGAGAAGTTTGGGTTATAATAATAATGTATCAAGTGTATGTAGTTATTTCCGTCATAATAATCATAATATTATGTTACCATTCAAGCAAGTAACTTTGGATCATAAAAAATTGAGCAATGGCTTTTGGTCATAAATTTAGCAAACAATTTAAGATTATTGGCAATTACCTACTCGAGTAGGTTGAATTGGTTGAACATTTCAACACCAACTTCCGTCAGTATCTTATTTCATCATTATTATCATCCTTTTATGACAAACATCAACAAAATTTTTCTTTTCCTTTCTTTTACGCATTTAGAATAATTTTTTGAAGAGAGTAAGTCTTGAGCTTGGTTTGCTGTTGTCATATGAATAAAAAGGATAAAATTTCATGAATATGTACATGTACATAAGAAGAGAAAGTTTTTGGTCTTTTCTTTCTCTTGTAAGAAGGGTTTCTTTTCTATAGAATTTGTTACTTTCTTATGCAACATATTTTTTTCATTCGATTTGCCACCTTACGCTTCTTGGAAAAAAGACAAAAGAGAAAAAGGAAGGGAAAGAATTTTGGAACTGGTTTCTTATTTTTGGGTTATTGTAAATCATGCATATGTGTGAAGAGTAATGAAGCGATGAAAGAAATGAAGTCTGGAAATAAAAAGAGATTTTTATTTTAGTAAATATAGAAATTTAAAGAGTTGAGATTTTTTGGGTATTTCATTTTAAATGTGTATTTGATTGTTGCTTAAATTATTGTTAATTGGAATTAGTTGGTTTGAAAAATAAAAAATTTGATAGATAATTTTTATTCATTGATGATGTTCTAATTTTTAATTTAAAATTAAAATGGCCGTTATTTTCGTACTTTGACAAATTACATAAACAAATTTTAAAATTCAAAAATTTATAATAAAAATTTATTTATTAGTTTTGGAATTTTAAATTTGATGTTCTCGTTATTTAAAAAATACCGGCATTTCTTTTACATGTTTTTAATTATTTCTTTTCCTTTGAATTACCACCACCGCTTTTATCCTCTTCCTTTCTTTTTCTATCATTCAAATGATTTTTAAGAATAAAATCTAAAAAAAACAACAAAAAAATTAAAATGAAAAAGAAGAAAATTTATTAGTCCCACGCTCATATCTCATATATACATTATAAATATATAACAGAATAAGAGTGAGAAAGACAACAAGAAATAAAGCAAGTGTTGGTGTCGTTAATTTTCTTTCTTTCCTTTTTTTCCTTTCGTGTTTGGCGCGTTCGATAAACAAGATTAGAGCAGCAAAGAGAAAAAAGAAAAAATAATCATGTGACAGCGATAAATCATCGAATATGAATCCCGAGAGTGTTGTTTTTTGTATCATAAGGAAATTCTGAGTTTGGAAAGTAAAAAATTCAATATGGGGTAAAAGTAGCAGCAGCAGCAGTGGCATATTATTCACAGAATGGTGAATGTTGGCATAGGAATGAAATAAGACACACAGTTAAATAACGAAAATGTACTTTTTCCTTTAACATAAATTTCCACGAGCGGCGTAAAGCAAAAAAAAAAAGGAAACGGGTAGGGAGTGAGATAAGGAAGACTTCAAGAACACAAGAAAGAAAGGAAAAAGTTAAAATTTATTTAGATCGCATAAATTATTCGCTGCTTCGTTTATTGTCGCTTGTTTTGACTAATTATAATTTTCTTCCATACCAGAGAGAAAAAATGTTAATTTAAATGGTCGAAATGGAAGAGGAGGATTTTTACCATCATTATTTTCACAAGACTTGAGATTGTCCTGAGTGTGACATTAATTTTAATTAATTTTACTTACTTACTTTACTATGAATATTTTTCATGTTGTGTGTGTAGGAGTAAAACGACCCTTCTCCAATTACTATTCGCTCTAGAATGCTCTCCTTTCTCGCAGAATATTCTAAAGACAAAAATTTTTCCTTTCATTTTTTTAAAAGTAAATGGAACTTTGATAGACTCTAAGAGAAAGAAGTTTATTAATAATAAAAATTTCTAAACGAAGTTCTTGCTAATGTGAAAAGTACAAATTTGATATGTTTATGAATTTGATTTGTGTAAGAAAATTTATTTTCTATTTATAAATTAACGGTATTTTCAAATTTGGATTTTTAGCCAGGGATATTCACAAATAAAAAAAGCTACAAAAATCTGTTGATAGCTGTAAAAAAACACTAGAAAAACTAGAAAATATAGCTAGAAGAGACTAGAAAAATGAAAAAACCTACTGATAGCTAACTCGTAAATACCACTGAATTTTGAACCTAAATTTAAATTAAAAATCAAACTTTTTTAAAATTTTATTTAACGATTTTTGAGCTTTAAAAAATTTTTAATAATTTTAAAATTCTTGAAAGCAATATTCATAAATCCATTCTAGTTCTCCTTCTAAAAAAATTAAAATTTCTAAGACAATAAAAATTCCCATTAATTTCATTCAAAAACCAATAAATCCAACATATAAGAGGAAAAAAAATCAAGCCATTTTTGAAATCCAAAAAAATCCATGTTAGTCACACACAACTGCAATTAAATTTTCAATATATATATAATAAAAAATTATCCAACCAACCCTTCAAAGACCAAGACCATCAATAATATTTCATGCATCATCCCACATTCACATACGCACGCAAAATATCATGTCACGATTTAAGTAAGACAAGAAAAGTTCCATCTTATGATAAATTCTTGCATGCTGCATATGCTTGCATGTTTCTCATTCCCTTTTTAAGAGAGAGTTGAAGCAAAAAGGCAATAAAAATATGATATGAGAAATATTGATTCATAGAAGCTGCAAATGGTTTTAAGTGCTCATAAAAATAATTTATGTCCATTATTAACTACAACCACCAAAAAAATATATGAAAGAAGAGAAAAATTTCATTATCAATTTTATATTTTTATCATAATTGCTTTCTCTTTTTGCCTGATAAATAATTTTAATGGAAGCATCCCAAACAGCATTCCATCATAACAACACGTTTCATACCAAAGCAATTTTCTTCATCTCAAAATAATTTTTATTTTTCTGGGGCATTTATTTAATGGTTGCCTGCCTAAAAAAGGATTTCATTTCATTAATATTCAACACACTAAAATTACGCATTTACCCTTTATTTCATTTTTTATACATAGCAGCATAGCATGGCGCATTATTAAAGGATTTAAAATTCATGCCTATGTAATGAATGGTTGATATTAAAATAATTATGAGTTAAGAACCAAAAAATTGCCCAAATTGTAAAATAATCATTTCAACGTAAAATTTTGCACACACGCCCGTGAGGGTCAAAAAAAAAAAAGAATAATTTGTCATATATAAAAAATACATGAATTTTTAATTTTGCATGCCATGTAAGCAGCAGCAGCATTGTATTAAAATAAATACTCTTTCAAGTGCTCATGACGTCATAAATAAATTAAATTTTTAACACCGCATAAAACATTCATTTATATACATATATGTTGGTTGGTTGACTTTTCTCTACTATAAACTTCTTGCTTGGTGTTTTTCTGCACAGTTTAACCAGTAAAGCGAGTTGTTTCAGTTTAATATAGAAAATATTGTAAACAAAGAAAGGGATGGACATAAAAGTTTTTATTATATTAGTTTAGTAAATTTCGTTAAATTTCAATATTTATAAAGAAACTACAAATTTATAAAAAAAATTTTCTGTTTGTTTTTAAAATTTATAGTCAAGAAAATCTTTCAATATATTTAAGAATTTTTTAAAAATAAGTTCGATACAAAATAGTGATAAAAAAATCATATTGAAAATCTTTTTAATTTTTACAAAAAAAATGCCAACAATAATATCTTTCATACTTTTGAATCGTATAAAGAATTGAAATTCATCATTCTTTAAATTTATTAAATTTTTTAAATCAAATCTTAAAATTGTTAAGTTTTTTGCCCTTTACTTTTTTACATAATTTCATATACAATCGAAACCATGTAAATTCATTTTGTTATGCATTCTTATTATTAAAAGGTACAATTGCATCAAATTTTTCTTTTTTACTGTATTGTAACATTAAATAATGGACCTTTTTGAAAACTCATTCATTTGTTCATAACTTTTTATAGAGGATGGCTAGATATAAACTGTAAAGGGCAAAGTTGTTCACAAATTCTCTAGCTATTTAATGGTATTAACAGTTTGAGTCAGTAACTTTTACTTATTTTAATAATTTTTTATTTTTAAAATTATCCATTTTAAAAAATTTAAAAAACCGTCATTTTTTGACTTTTATTGCTTGTAACTTTTCAAGCAATCAACCAATTCTCATGAAACTTTGCAAAATTATTTTACTAAATAGCACTAATATTTGGTCAAACTTTCAGATTTATAGAGCCTTTCATTTTCGAGTTCTATTTCTCTGAGATAAGGCATGTTCATGACTTTTTCTTTCCTTAATTTCTCTAAAACCACACCAAGTCAAAAAATGACGATTTTTTAAATTTTTTAAAATGGATAATTTCAAAAATAAATAATTATTGAAATAAGTAAAAGTGACTGACTCAAACTGTTAATACCATTAAATAACTAGAGAATTTGTGAACAACTTTGCCCTTTACAGTTTGTATCTAGCCATCCTCTATAAAAAGTTATGAACAAATGAATGAGTTTTCAATAAAGTCCATAATTTAATGTTACAATATAGTAAGTATATCAAAATAATTTATGAGATCAAAAACGCATGAAGTGACAAATTTTCCTATTTTTTTTAAAAAACGAATTTTTTTCGGGATATGCGGTGGTTATTTTGTATAGTATGAATGTATTTATTATTGAATGAACACACATATTCTGTATTTGTCTGCAGGGCAAGGCCTTTAGAGAAATTTATGGCTATTGCATAGATAGATTGTATTTGGGTGTGTGTCTCTGTCTCTCTATAGACATACATATATACACACATGAAAAAGTGAAAAAATTAAACAACCATAGATATGAAGCTGCAGAAGAGAAGAAGAGTACAATACAAAATTATAACAACAATAGCAAGTGCATTCTCTCTCTCTCTATGTATGCGGTGTGAAATATTGGATACATGTAGTAGCATGACATAACTTACAACATGAATTCCATAAGAGAAAGAGAACAATGACTATGGTGCTTAATCAAGCGACACCCTATAAATTAATTAACAACTGCAACATCTTGTTGGTTTTCATACTCAATTTTTCCCTTTTACTGCTAGCAACTACAACAGTAGCAGCAGTTATTGCACTACTGCCGAAAATATTGTGTATTTTCTGCTCTCTCACAGAAGGTGGTACTTTCTTCTTTACTTCATTTTTCTCTCTATTTTGCCTTTTATTAAATTATTAATTAGTAATTGCTGTTATTAGAATTCTCGACAAATGAGAGAAAATTACTTGATTTTAATGGGTGAAATTTACTCAAATGGAAAATTTCTTTATTTTTGCCGGATGTGTGAAACAAGACAATTAAATATAAATTTAAAAAATATTTCAACAAAAAATGAATTTTAAATTGAACTTTATTTTGAACTAAGAATAAAAATGAAACATTGCGAAGAATTGAATTCTAATCTTATCACCATCCATTTTTATTTTTCCCTTAATTACCATTACAATCTATTAACTTTACTCAAAATGTCCATCCCTTAAACATTTTATTATTTTAATAATTTTTCAACACACTAACAACAAAAAAAAAGTAAAAGAAACGCGTGTGATAAAATTTACAACCGTATAAAAATTATCTTTTGCCTCACATATAACAGAATAACAAAAACAGCACCAGAGAAATGAAAACAAAACATAAAAATTAACTGTATAATTTATTTAGCATTATTCTCTTCTCTTCTACTGCTGCTGCTGTTCGTGATAGAAAAGAAAAGAAAGTGTATTTTTTTTTTGTATGCAGCCCTCACCCTCACTTTGCAACTGCATATATATACACACATATATACATACTGAAACAATAGAAGAGATAAGAACAAGTGAGGGGATAAGAAGAACAAGAAATTTTCATTCCGGCATGGAAGATAGATGTTGCTTAAGAAGATGTATTATCATGAACACAATCTTTATTTTATTTTATATTTATAAGAAAGAAAACAAAAGTTTTCTTTGTATATGTGATAGTTTGTAGTATATTATACCCAAGGGATGCGAAATTTTACATCAAATTTAAAAAAAAAATCTTTAAAATTCAAAGTTTCGAAATTCAATTTATTAAATTAAATAATTGGAAAAAAAATTTGTATCTTTTTAAAATAGTTTGAATTTTCTTAATTAAATTTTTTGAACTCCAAAGTTCAAAACAATTTTTCGCCAACAAAAGTTATTTCATCTTGTTACCATTGTATATAAGGAACGATAAGAAATGTTCATATATGAATGAAAGTTGGCCTCACATAAATCACCATAAGTAGAAATTATAACTACCGCAAAAAAAAACTATTTCATATGAGCTATGACACACGCACGCACACAAATGTGCATGGCCATAATATATATTTTATCCTCATACCCATTCATCTTTTTTTATTGCAGTTCGAGTTTCCATTTTCTTTATTTCTCTCATTCTCTTTCTTATTTTTTTCGGGGGCCATAATGCCATGATTCTTTCTCTTTCATGCTCATACTAACACTCGCTATTTTGTAAGAGTGAGAAAGAGAAAGAATCAGTGATAACAGAGAAAATTGCCCTAATGAATTACTTTTTTTCTCGCTCGATGCTGCTGATGTTCGAACTGCTGCTAGTGATGTGAATTTATAAATTTTTTTTTCTCTTCAACAATGATGATATTAAGGAAAATTTATCTTATTTTATGTAGATTATTGAAGCTCTTCTTTCTTTCATTTTTGTGTGATAAATGTAATTTGATATGAAAGAAAAAAAAGATTTATCATCGACAGAGTTTGAGCTGCTTCTTGCATATATTTAAAATTTAAATTTATGACTGAATATAAAGACATTAAAAGAGCTACATCTTTATTATATGGAATGGAATAAGATTTTAGAGAGAATTTAAAAAAATATATTAAATAAATTTTTATTTCAAAAAGAGCCAAGATTTGAAAATTTTATTTTATGAATTAAATAAAAATAAGATTAGTTTAATTAACAAGTTTTGAAATTTGAATCTTCAAATATATTTCATTTATTTTAAATCATTTTTTAAAACAATATGTCCAAAATTCAATTTTAACTAATGTTAAATAAATTTAAAAAAAAAATTATCAAAATCTAAGAACCAAAAAATAAATAAAAGATAAGAATTTCAATTGTTCAAATTAACAAAATATAAAAACACAAAAATTTAATTATTTCTCAATTTATTTTTATTCAATTCTTAAAATTTCATTAACATAGGTCAAACTTAAACTTCGAAAAAGTAAAGAATTCTCATCAGCTGTTTTCAAAAATCTTATAAGATCATCATAAATTTTTATTTCCTATAAGAATCACATTCAACTAATTTAAATTTTTTTAACTTCTTCAATAAACTATAAGAACTTCTTCATTTTCTTCTTCATCATTTCTTTCATATTATGTATAAACATTTTGTATGAAGTAGTAGCTATAGCATTTTTCACGCGATATATATAGAGAGTAAAAAAGAGTAAAGTATATGAAGTTGCTATTGTGGAGGAGTAAAAAGTGTAAGTAAATATGAAGCTATTTACAAACTCTCTTGCTCGCTCTCTTTAGAGAATAAAGTGAACGTCTCATATATCACCATGAGGCACGAAGTTATTAAGTTTATATACACAACCGACGTGATGGCGGTATGAGGCGAGTAGAAAAAGTGCGCGCGAAACAATTTATGGCATGATATTAATTGGCTGCTGTATTCCACCACCCTCGAGTTTTGATTTTTCTTTATTCTCGCTTTAATATTCAAGTGTGAATAATATTAAAATTTTATTTGAAAAAAAAACAATCATTTTGAATTTAAAAATCGTTAAAATTAAATTTTCTAATTTTTATAAATCAGAGAAGAATAAATTTTTATATCATTTTAAGATGAATTATCAACAAGTTTAAAAATGTAAAGTTTTCTAAAAACTGAAAATTGAAATTTGACACAATCAAATATATAAAAATCGTTAAAATAATTTTTTATTGACTTGCTTTAAATTTAATATTTTAAATAATTTTTTTATCAAAATAAAAATAATTGTATGCATTTTTGCAAATTTTCTAACTGACATATAAAAAATTTGTATTAAAAAACCGTTAGAAAAAATTTTTTCGAATATTATTTTTATCAACATTAATTTTAATTAAAAGAAAAATTCCCAAATATACAAGAGAGTGAGAAAAGAAACACAAAATTGCACTTTAAAGTAAGTAACGCCTAAAAAAGAAGAAAATTTATGTTATAAACAAAAGAAGCGAAAATGTGAAAGAATCTTCTTTTTTGGTGGGCTTATCTCTTGTGTATATGTATGTTAGTATAAAATATATGCTTTGAAGTTGAAATCTAATTACCTTTAATTTATAATATGTGGTAATAATTATATGAAGTGTTAAATCTGATAATGGATAATGTAATATACCCAGACAATAATTTTATTGCTGCTATTCTCTCTCTCTCTTTGTTTATTTTTGTATGTATGTAAGATGAAATAAGAAGAAGGTAAGGTATCTACTGAGATTAAAATTTCACAATGGAAAATTGTTGTTTTCTCTTTCTCTCATATAGTGTGGTAAACTTTATGTACACACATGTATGAGATGAGATATAAGTTTCTGTGGCTTTTTCAAAAGGCACTTGGGAGTAAAAATAGAAGGCAAGAAAGTTGATGATGGTGGTAAATTTAAATTATTATATCATATATTTTCTACATATGCATACACAATCAGAGCTCAAATTGCTTAGAAAATTTTCACTTCCATGCCATATATATAAATAAGTCAAAATTTAATTAAAAATGACGTACAAGAATCATCAATTTGCGTTTGACATGAATTTTCAATTTATCGTGGTGCGATGAACATAACAAGCATGCAAAATAATATTTATGAGTTAATTTTTGGACTTTGTGTCTTTCTCGTATTGGAGAGGAGCAAAAACAAAAAGCAAAATCCAATCAATTATGTTATTACTTCCGAAAATGAAACAATGCGGAAATAATTCCTAGTATTGTTAGTTTTCGTATGTATGTTGGTATTTGGGAAAAGTCCTAATCTATGAACTCGAAGCGTAGCAGATATTTACGGTCATGAGGTTGAATGCCTTTCTCTCTGTCTCTCTTAAAATTGTTTATCTCCTACCATTCTTTGACTAGTTAGTTAGCTAGTTTTATATGATAGTTGTTGTAAAATTATCGAAAGAGAAAATTTTCTTTCTTTTTTTGTGCATGAAAAATAAAAACATGTTCATGCAACTAGAACTTTGAACGAAAATTAAAAAAAAAATAAATTTTTCATTTCTTTTATATTAATTCTTTTTAGCAAAAAATACTTATTATTGAATTTACTCATTCAGATTGTCTTTTTAAAAAAAAATAAACGTGTTTATTAAATTATTTAAAATCAAAAACCAAATATTATCACTTAAAGATATAATTTTTGAGAAACTTTGGATATTTTATATAAAAATTATCTTCAAAACTTGCAAAATAACAAAAAAAAAATGTTTCAAAAATTTTTTTAAAAAAATAATGCTGCAATTTTAAGTAATGTATTCATTAAAAAAGATTTGAATTTTCATTCATATTATTCTATATTTAAAATTCATTTTCTAATCTTTTTAATAATGAAAAACAAAATTTCATATTTAAAGTTTCGATTCTTTGAATAAAAATTCAATTTACAGAAATAAGTAAAACATTATGAAAATTTCAAAAAAAAATAATATTAAAAAAACACCTAGAAAATCAAAAAAAATTGTTAATGATAAAACTTTATTTTATAATCTAAGAATTCTAATTCATTTTTTTCATTTATAAAACTTATGAAATTTGAACAAAATCACAAATTTAAAGATTCAAATCATCGAAAATTGCGCCTTATTCAATTTACAAAATTTCTTCTCTCTTAAACATAGAACAATTTTTTATCACTTCCTCCTTCTTCTTTCTTTTTCTTTTAAGCTTCTTTTAGCCAAAACAGAGAAATATTTTCACGATTTTTCCAGTTCGATGGCATTGTGTTGTTTTTTGGCCTGACTGGCAAGTAAGAGAAAGAGAGAAAAAGATAAAAACTCTTTTTTTGCTGTTGTTGTTATTGTTTCTAAAGCTTGTGGCTGCTTCTGTTGTTTCTCTCCATTGTATTTTCTACTATTCGGTAATGATGACTCGATTTTCTTTCTTTCTACACATATTTCACTCGTTATTTTATGGGATTAGTTTTTTTCTCTTCCTCATTCTTTTTATTGTGAATTTGTTTATATGCGAATCATTCGCATCTCATTGAATAGAAATTGTTGAACAACATTTTTCCTGCTGCTATTATTATTGACTGTGATTGATGAAAATTGTGATTCGCATAATGAACTTACATTTGATTCAATTAAGAATTTTTACTTTTAGGGTGAAAAAGAAAACTTCATTTATATGAACATATTTTGCTAAAGGGAAAAATGCAAGAAATTGAAGGGTTGTAATAATCATATTATTACTTGTTGTTATTATTGTTGAAACGTTTAAATAAAATGAGCGAATGTGAAATAATTTTCTTATTATTATTGTTGTTGAGCACAAGAACTGAAAATTAAAGTGGTTAAATGCAATTTTTGCTCGCCTTTCTTGTTATTGTGTACATTGCGTTTAAGTTAATGTTGTTGAATTGGCAACAACAATATTGTCGGCTTGTTGATTGTTATGTTGATTAATAGTGGAATTTTTTATTTTTCTTTTTGACTTTTTCCGTCCTTTGTGATTACTTCAAGTGATTGAAAAAAAATTTTGAAATTGTATTTTTTTGTAAGTTTTTGTTTCGAAAAATGTCATAAAAGTTTAAGATTAAATAAGAGAATTAAGTTTTAAAATTGTTTTCAACTTTGGTTGAACTTTTTTTTCAAACTTCAAATTTTACAAAATTTTTTATAAAAATAATTTGAAAAAAAAGTTCTTCAAAATATTTTTTTTAACAAACAAGCAAAAAAATTCATTGAAACAGAAAAGAAAACTTTTTTCAACTCTTATCAAATTAAATTCAATGTTTTTATTTTCTTGTACATATATATGTATGTTCAGTCTATTATAGAATTTCTAATAGGACTCTATTCAGACTTATGTCGGCTAGAATGAATAAAAATGAGAAAAGGCAATAAAATTCTTATAAGAATTCTTGCTAGCCATTGGAGAGGAAAAAAAGAAATTTTTATTAAAGACATGTTTTGAAATGGAATTTGAAACAAAGGGCATTCCATGCCTTTTCATGTCTTAAAATGGTGTTTTCTCTTTTCATTTGCTGATGACTTTTTCTTCCCATTTTAGTAGCATATTATTCTTTATATATGATACACGGGTAATAAAACAAAAGAGTTTTTTGGCAGGTTTATATCATTAAATGGTTTCCTTTTCTCTTTTTTCCAACAATCACATTTATTTGGGAAGTATAGGAAAATGTCGAGAATGAGCAAGCGCAAGAGGCAATGACCTGAATTTTTCCTCTTTTTTGCTTTATATGTTTTTTTATTCGAAAATATCAAGAATAAAGAGAATTTTTTGGTTATTTATTTGTACACAGAGCATAAAGCAAGCAAGCAAGAAAATAAGAGTCGAATAAAGGCAGATTTTTTTGTTGATATCACCGCAAGAATGTGAACACGTTTAAATCGAGAGCAGCATTGCATGAAAAATAATTAATGAATTTACAAAACGAGTCAATTTTTTATTTATTTATTTTTTTAAAAGAAACAAAGAATGAAAGAAATTATTAAAATTATAAATTTATATAAATGATCAATTCCTATATTCTAATCCTGAAATAAATTTACTTAATCTGTGATCTTTTCTACAATTTTTTCTATTCAAGTTTTAAAACTAAATTTTTTTATCATACTACTAGATCAAATTCATAATTCCAAGTTCAAAAAGTAAATTTAAATTTAAGATTAAAAATTCAAGATCAAATTATAACTTTAAAAAGTATTCATATTAATTTTTATTTTCTTAATTTCTTGCACTTTTTGCTTCTTATTAGAAATCAATTTAATCAATCAACATCAGATATCAATAATAAAATTCACCTGTTGGAAGCAAAAATAAAAGTAAATAAATTAAAAGTAAATTTAGAGAGAGAAAGAGAAGTCATGAAATCATATATATGAGAAAATGACTTTTATATCATCACGTACGAACCTTTAAACCATAACATTCACGATTCCGTTTATATGCATGCACGATATTTTTGCTCTGAGGTGGATTAAATAAATTCTTAAGTGAACTTATGGATAGGTAAACATATATATTGCATTTTATTTTCATGCTTCCGTGTGTTTGCTGCCTGCAACTAACAATGAACATAATACAGAGAAAAAAAAGTTTATTCTTAGAAAATTTCGAATATTTTTTCTATATTTTGCCTCACATGACTCATGACAATAAACTTCTTCTTCAATAGTCTTCGTCGCTTTTATGCTGTTTGTTGTTATTATTATAAAGACAGTGAACGCTATTTTCACGTTTAAGCAACAATCTTGTTGAAATGCACAATTATCATAATTGTAATTGCACAATAAATAAATTTGTGCCATACATATACAAAACTTGCTCATTGTAATTACGAATTTAAAGACAGAGAAGAAGACAAGACGAAATTTTGTCTTTAGGCATTTATTGTTATTCCTACTGCTGCTAAACACTTAATAAATGGTTGCATGTTACAACTTATTAGTGAAAATATGAAAATATTCCATAAAATATTCAAATAAATTTTCTCTGACTAATTTTTGATTGATTGATGGATTGCAATACTTTTTTGCAGATAAATGGTTAAAAATTGAATATTTATGTTAAAATTTTGTTTGTTAAAATCGAAAATGTTGAAGTTATTACAAAGAATTTTAATTAAAATCTTGAGAATTAAAAAATATCAATCTTTTTTTTGTTGGTCTTTGTTTAATTTTTTCAAAATTAATTTTTCAATCTCTGCCTAAATAATAAAAAAAATTTATCAGTTATTAATTTCCGTATATTTTTTTCTTCTATTTCTAACTCATAAAGTTTTTATTTTCAGTTTAAAAAGCAGAGTTCGAAACCGTTTCACGAATAACTAAAATTCAACTAATTTTTATTCGGTTAAAAATAAAACACTAACCGGTTAAATTTTAGTTGATTTTTAGTTAAAAATTTCAACTAAAAATCAACCAAAATTAAACCGGTTAGTGTTTTATTATTACCCGAATAAAATTAGTCGATTTTAAGTTATTTGCAACTAAAATTTCAAACGGTTTCGGACTCTGTTAAAAAGCCTTAGTAATTGTTTAGCGTGCTGAATAAAGCTTCTCATTATATTTTAGAAAAACCACCTGGTTAATATTATTCTCTGCGCCTTTATTCTTCGATTATTTTATTCTTTTTTTACTTTCCTTCTTGTCGTCAGCTAAGAAATGCTTTTGTGGTAGAATGAAAATAATTTATTTAATCAAAACGTTTCTATCAACAAAAAAAAAATTCAATAACCAACAGCATGGTATAAAGTATAAACACGACTTGACTTGGAATAATAGGTATTTGTTGTATATATGGCTGACTGTAAATGAACTGGAATGGGTTATGTTTGTATGATGTGATGAAAAAATTTGAAAAATTTCAGTACATATTTACTTTAAATTTTTTATTATTAATTAATTATAAACAATTGTTATTTTAACGAATTTTTTTAATTCAAATGTTTTATTAAAAAGAATATTATTTAGTATTGAAAAAAAAATTACCAAATTTAAAAAGTAACTTTTCCAATTTTGATGAATTTCAAGATTAGAATTTATGATGTATTGAATCTCTATAATTTCTCAAATTTTAAGCTTCACATTATTTTGAAAATAAGTCAAATATAAAGTGTGGTAAAATGAAAGAAAAGAAGAAAATTAAGTTAAGCGATTTTCATAGTCAATCAGTTTCTCTAGTCTTTATAGCCTGCTAGTTAGTTAGTTAGTAAACTCCATAAATGCAATATAAAGAAAAACTTTAATATAATTCAATTAAAATCGATTGCCAACAATGGCAAGCAAGCAAACTAGGGAGCTCTGAACTGCACCTTAAAGATGATCTTAAATTGAAACAATACAATATATTCCATATAAGAACTCGTCTATCAAAATACCACCATTAAAAATATAAAATAAAATAAAAGAAAGCCCACAGCATATAATGAATAAATTTCACTATTGACTTTTTTTCATGCTCGCCATGTTTTTCTCTTTCTTCTTTCTTTATGCTGAGTTCAAGTTTGAGTATGTGTTTATTCGCCAAAACACGAAATCTCATTCTGTATTCTCCAGAAATAAATATCGAACCGCGACATCAACACATAAATCAATAAATACTGCTAAAAAAGAGAAAGAAAATAAAATAAATAAAACATACTGAATAAATTGCGAACTCGTTTTTCATATCACAAAAAAGCAGCAAAAAAATTGCAAGAAACTTGTATTTCTTTTTTATTCATACAACAAAAAAGAACAAACTTGAAGATTGGTCGAATGATGTTGTTGTTTGTGTAATGGAAAGAAGAATCACAAAAAAATACATGAATGCAGTCTGAAGTTGAAAATAAATTAAAAGCTGCACCATGAGAGTTAAAATGCTTACATGCCGCTCTCTTGCTTGTTATATGTATAGATATATGCCTCTCATTCGCTCATGTGTGCCGTTTTTCTGCTAATTTATTTTAAACGAATTTTAAATCATTTTCTTTCCATTAAGCATTGCATTTTTTTGTTGCTTGCTTTTGCTTAAGAGAATAAGAGAGGATGAAGAGAGACAGATATTGAAAGGACAGCAGAATTTTTTTAATGCTTCGTTGACTAGTTAAATTAATGGTTTTTGTTGATTAATGTTTTTCAATGGTTACAAAAAAATACTTTTCTTGTGCTTCTTCGAACAAAATCTTTTTTGAAAATTTATCAAAAACTTTTAAATAATAAATAATTTTATTTTTTGAAACTAAAAATTTATTCAAAAATTTCTGTTTAAATCTTCAAATAAAATGTAAATTAAACTTTAGAAATTTTTTAAAGAAAGTTCAAACATTTTCAATTTATGAAAGTTTAAAAAACTCGAAAAATTTTCAAAATATTTTGAACTTCCTTTAAAATTTTTAGTTCGAAACTAGCAAAGCTTTGCTTCTTTCTCTAAAAAATGTTTTTAAATTCCAGTTTTATATATTTCTTAACAAAAACTTATGCCAACTTTTTTATCTTTTTAAAAAAGCGAGACTTATATTATCGCACAATTCAACATACAAAGTAATAAATCACAATTTAGACATGTACACACGGAAAGCAAAACGAAAAAAAGAAAAAAGACGATCGCAGAGACAGAAAATATCTTAATTTTTTTATTCCATTTCTTATCCAAAATGAGCGTAGAGTGAGACACAATGTTTTAAACTTATGTAAATTTTTCTCAATTCATGAGAAATACCTCAATTTTATTCCATTCATGGGATGGTTTGTTTATTAATCATCTCAAATGAAAATGTCTCAATTATTAGATCTTTTCACTGCTTTTTAGCTTCAGGGTGTTGTTAATGTTTATGATTTAATTTTAATATTTTTTTCTATTATTTTTTGTGAAGTTTTGAATTTTACAATAAAGGTTTTTTTAAGTAATTGCAATAATAAAGCTTTATTTTCGATATTTGACATTACAAATAATAATTTATTTGTCTTTTTTGTATTTTTACATGCTTTTATTTTCTTATTTAATTCATAAATAACAATATTCTTTTCACTATAAAAATTAATTCAATTCAAAATCTTATTTTTTGATCTGGATAAAGATCTTAATTTTTCAAATAATTTGACCTTGAAGTTTATTTTTAAAAATTATTTTTGATTAGAATAAGAATTTTTAAGTAGCAAAAGAAATTTAGCATCCAAAATTTAGCTGATA
Source organism: Polypedilum vanderplanki (assembly GCA_018290095.1). Taxonomy (NCBI): domain Eukaryota; kingdom Metazoa; phylum Arthropoda; class Insecta; order Diptera; family Chironomidae; genus Polypedilum; species Polypedilum vanderplanki. The sequence continues at coordinate 29,933,774 of CM031381.1, read as the reverse complement.
TAATTTTTTTCCGCATTTTTGGAACAACAATGCAGCTTATACATTCAATTTGTTCGGCTGGCTGTTCGGTCGGGTGTCCCACTGAGATCTCGAAAACTATAATAGCTAGAGACTTCCGGATTTTTGTGTTTGATTTGTGCTAAAAAGTTAGTGCGGCGACGCTTATTTATATTTCTGTCACTAGTCATATAACTTGGGAAATTATGAATTAATTTTCATATTGAAAATTTGTAAACAAAATTTTTTTCACGAAGTTGACTGCGATCAAAAAAAATTTTTCAGCTGCGCGTAACCAACTTCGCGTATTTTGAATTTGATCGTTATTTTCAAATCACCGAAGTTTATATAAAGACGATTCCGAGAATTTTAATAGATCAAGATTATTAGCAGCAATTACATTACTCGAGTTTTTATAAAATATATTTCTATATGAAAATTTAAACAAAACAAAAAATAGCTGCTAAATTCTTAATTGACTGCTATTCGCTACAACTTAAATTTCAATTATGTCATTCGAATTCTCACAAATCTTACAAATGAAATTTCTAATACATTTGAAATTTACTTTAACCAGTATATCTTATCGCATGAATCTTGTTTTACAAACGCATCTAATATTTCTGTAATTGTTATAAACTTTGATCTGGGCACCAAAAATGCGCTTAAGTACACCGATCTGCAACACGGGTACTTGGTCACTGGTTTTCATCTTAGTCCAATTTACAGTAATACTTGTTTATTTGTTAAAGTAATCAGTAAGCACCAAAATAAAATTTCATTTCATATCTTAATAACCTAAATATAGTCATTTAATAACCTCATAAAACCCATTGACCACAATCATAAAATAATCTCAGATGATGGCGAGATATATTTATGGCGATGCTTAAACACACAACAAGTTTTTTTTAAAAAAATATTTCTTTATTCATTTTATCTTTTTAACCATTTAGGTGCAAATGGATTAAGGAGAAGAGGCCGCCAAACATACACACGATACCAAACGCTCGAACTTGAAAAAGAGTTCCACACAAACCACTATCTCACTCGACGACGCCGAATAGAGATGGCTCATGCACTTTGTCTTACCGAGCGACAAATTAAAATTTGGTAAGAATTTTTTGATCTTTTGTTTTTCAATGCAACAAAGAATCTAAAAATTATTTGTAAAAACAGGTTTCAAAATCGACGAATGAAATTAAAAAAGGAAATACAGGCCATCAAAGAATTGAATGAGCAGGAGAAGCAAGCACAAGCACAAAAGGCAGCATTAGTTGCGCAAGGTCATACAATAGAGGGAACTTAGTTATTCTATAACTAATAGTCTTAAATTTTAAATTTTTATAATATTAAATAATTATAATTGATATATATTGAAAAAAATAATAACTAAATTAAATTTGTAAAAAGAAAAAAGAAATCATACAAACAAAATACGTACATAAAAGAAGTTTAGATGATAGATGGATAATAATAATTGAATTCATAAACACAACTATTGGATTAAGAATTAATTTATTTTTTTCTCTCCTTTTCCTTTCCTTATAAAAAAGAAAATGTATTGATAAATTACATTAAATATAAATGTGTCATTTTTATGTCACAAACAAAATATTAAGTCCAATAGAAAAGTAAAAAAGATTTTTTTGTGGTTCAATTTGAAAGATTTTTGATGAAAAAGTGAGAAAAAATGAACATTTGATTTTTTTTTTAAATATTTGAATTTAAATTTGATAAAGTGATTTGATAAAATGAAATGATTTAAGCTTCTTATAGGTTCTTTATTTATTGCAGTTTATTGTAAAATCTAAAATTTGTTTTAAAATTCATTGTTTTATGTTAAATAAATTCGTCTTGAAAAAATCAAAACTCTTTTGGTTTGAAAAATTAAGATGTTTAATCTATCCGACGCAAAAACTTGTTTTCAAAAGAAAAGATTAAAAAATACAGAATTTTATTTATAATTTCATGGTTATTTTAATCTCAATAACTTGAAAAAATTTAAAAAATAATGAAATTAAAATTTTTTCAAAGCATAGTAGAAACATAAGAAAGAGAGAAAAAAATTTTTTAATCGCAATGAGAATCTCTATCGAGTTCAAAATATTTTAAAAAAAATTCTTAATAAATTTATTTTATTTCGAGAAAACTAAAAAACATGTAAAAATTTATAAAAATTTGTTTGTTGCATGATATTGGTTTGAAACAATGTAAAGTAACTTTAATTTGCATATTCATTTCCTTTTGCTTCAGTTTAATATTTGGAAAAAAATAATCAGATTTGTAATCAAATAATGTTTTCTCAATTTTTCATCAATTTTCTTCTAAAAACACAAAATAATAATTTTTTATTTAAAGGAAAAAAAAGAAAAGTTATGAAAATATTTTTTCATATATCAAAGATGAATTAAGAAAAAAATAATTAGAAACATTCATATTTGAATAACTTGAATACGTAAAAACAAATAAACACAAATCGATAAAACTAAAAAGTTAGAGAGAAAGAAAAAATTTATAAAATAATTTTTTTAAATTGTAAATTCAAATAAAAATATTAAGTTTAATCTATTCTTTGAAAACTTTGCTATTTTTACCTATATAAAAAATTCCGTAAATATCAGACCTTGAAATTGAGTAAAATTTGAATATTTAACAGAAAAAACATGTAAGAAAAATTTATCACAAAATAAAATTAAAGAGAAATCAGAATAGAAAGGTAAAAATTTTTATGTTGCAAATTTCTTTTAAAAAAATTGGATAAATTCTTAAATATTCAAACAACTCGAAAAATAAAAACAAATTTTAACATTCTATATATTTAACCTTATATAGTTCAATATTTAAAACTTTTAAAAAATTTTTAAGAAAGTAAAATGCTTTCAACAGCACTCAAAAACTTGTAAACGATCGTACAATTTTATTAAAAAAATTTGTACTAAAAATACTCTTAAAATTCCAAGCAATTTACTTTCCTTGAAATTTTCTCAAATTTAAAATTTTTCTTTCTCTCTTTGACTTATAAAAATGATTAATTTATTGGCCATGCTTGTGTAGTGTGAAAAAGTCAAGTAAAGAAAAATGGAAGAAAAACTTAAATATAAAAATTAAAATACGTAAAAAAATATATTTTAAATGAAACATAAAAAAGTTTAGTGCAGTCCTCTTCTCTATCGCTTAATACATAATGTTAAAAGAAAAGAATGAAAAAAATATTGATTGTGTGTAAAATTTTATTTAATTTTTTACTGGAATTATTACTAAATACAATGTTGAAATTAATGTTTTTGGTGGATTTGTTAAGATTTTAGAAAATGCAAAAAAATTAAATTTTCATCAATTACTACTTTATTATCCAACGCAAAAGTAATATAATAAAAATTTTCTTAGTTATATTAAAAATTATTTAATCACAAAAACTGTTGATATTTTTAAATTTTCCGAAAACCGATACATTTTTTTGATTTTTAATATTCATAAAATTTTGTGAATTTTAAAGTCACGAAAATTTCACATTTTGTTCATTACCTAAAATCTAAACATTTCTATCAACAATTCATCTCTCTCACTTTGTTTATATTTTTAATACTGATCAGATGTGCAATCTAAGTTTTTTTATTATATAAATAAATAAATTAATTTTAGGATTTTTTGCAATATTTATTTTTATGCAGCTATTTTTATCTCCCTAAAAATAATAAATATGCTAATTGCTGATGATTGTGTAAAAAAATAATTTTTTTATACCAGTGACTTTTTGTTGAAATTTTTTTAATTATATTATTATTGGCTATATAAGGATGAGATGAATCTAGTTTGTTTATTTAAATCAAATTTACACACACAATTTTAAATTTTTTTGAGAATAAATGAAACAAAAAATTGTGAATATTTAAAAACGAAATACGTAAAACAAATTGTGAGTAAATATTTTTTCTTTAATTATCAGTGTGCGTTTGAAATTGAGTTGATAAAAAAATGAGCATCAAAATCAATATTAAAAAAAATTCTTTAAATTTCTGTCCGTTGTATAAAAAACTTTTTCTTCATTTAACTCACTCAAAACAAATGATGATGAAAAAATCCAGCCAAAAAAATATAATGAACATAATTACATTTAATGTGTGCATAAATTTAAAAAGAATTTTCACCTGCTACATCTGTAAAAATTTTATAATTTTCTTACATTGATCAAACATTGATAAAGTATAATTAAATTTTCTTTTCATCAGTTGTATATAAAATAAACACTCACTTGATAAGAAACACATTGATCATAATGTAAGAAATTTTTTATTAATTTAGTTCAAATTTCTTCTTTTTTCTCAATTCAGTTTTAAAAGGATTTTTTTTACGTTTAGTGGAAGTTTTTTGAATTTTTTAAAACTTTTAATATTTTTTCGAAAGTTGAAAATTTTTTAACAAAGTTCTTGAAAATTTAAATTTTTTGACTAATCACAAAAAATTAAAAAAAATATTTTTTTTTTTCGTATAATTTGAAAATTTCTAACATTTTGAAAGTAAACAAAAAACTTTTAAGCAGTTATGAATTTATGAAAATTTTAAAAGTTGAAGAATAATTTTTTTGATAATTTTTTGTACTTTCTGAAAAAGTTTTTAAATTGTCAAGAGTTTTATTAAATTTTTGAGTAATTTAAAAAAATATTAAAAATTTTAAAAATTTAAGAAGTTTCAAATTCAAATATAATAATTTCTTTATTATGTTTTAGAAAATCTTCGCCAAAAAGAGGCAGCAAAAAAAGTAAATGAAAAAGAATTTTCTTTTTCGCATTTCCAATAAAGTACTTAATGTCTTTATTTCCATAAAATTTTCTTTTCTTTCTCTTTCTTCTTATATTATTTGTCTATTTATTCTTCACACGTGTATTTCACATTTCCTTCAGGATCAAGAGCATACAAGTATACTATTTTTATAGAAGAAGAAAATGAGATATATTTGAAGAAAAATTTGTATAAAAATTAAATTGTAGAACGAAATAAAACATAAAAAGATTTTTCGAGATGCAAAAATTCAGGTAAATAAAAAAAAGATTTTTTCTAAAAAATTCTTCACACACACATGAAATACGTAAAAAATAGTGAGAGAAAAAATTAAAGTTTAATTTAAAAATAAAAACAAACTTTATCGTATTGCCATAATTTTATGTAGTGTTTGTTGACATAAATGATAAAATAAAGTAAAAAGTTTTTAGAGGAATTTTGTATAAAAAATGAATTAAAATTAAATACACAAAAAATGAAGGAAAAAATTCTTTATATTATTTAGAAACAAAAGATCTTCAAAAAAGTATACGTATAATAGATGTTAAGGAAATGAATTAAATGTAATAATCATGAGAGATGAGGAAGTACGGACATTCATTTTAATAAAAATATAAAAAGCCGTATTTTCCAACCCACAGAATAAAAAAATCATAAATAAGTTCGTTGAAATACAAAAACCACACACACAATATTAAGGATGAAAATGAGGATTAAATTAAATTGTAAAATAGTTTATTGAATAAAACTCATAAAAAATAAATTTTAAATTTTTTTTGTTCTTATTTCTTCTTTAAGAAAATATAATATATTTTCAGAAATTTGAGAAAAGCTCTTTTGAAATGTGTCTTGGGAAAAGTTAAGACTCAAACCAAAATTTCTATTTTCCTAATTTATCTTATAATTGTAATCTTGACAGTAGGTATTAAAGTATAAACCATGTAGTAATACAAAAAATTAATTGTAAAAAGTTGTACATGTAGTATTCTTAATAATTAGAATAAAATTTGTAAAAATTAGGAAAATGTTAAAAGCGATACTAGAGAACCTACCGTTCAGCAAAACAACAGTCGTTTTCTCAAAAAAGTTTAAAATTGAGATTTCAGTTACTTTCAAATGTTTTGAAAATATTAAAATTTCTTATATCTTCTGATTTAGTCTGTATGATCAATGTTACACTGAAAAGTACTTATAAGCATTATATTGATTTTAATTATCAATTATAATTATATATTCTTATACTAAGACTTAGCTGTATAATACCTTACATGGTTCTATGAATTAATTATAGTGAAATATTCATCAACATTTCACACAACATAAATATAACACAAAAATTAATTCAAAATATACATTTTATATTAGTGAAGATTATAATAAAAAATTCATCAAAAGTATGGAAAATCATTACCTGCTATGAAGAATGAAAAATTAACACTTTTTTGCTCTGATATTGCCAAAAAATAATTTTTATTACACGAAATGTTTGACATTTTACACAGAATAATTGAAACTGGAATAATTCAACATTATGATGATTATTCGAATTGGTTATTGAACAGTCTAAACGACAAGGAATTTATTAACACAAGAAGAATTTTAGCTCTAAGTGACCTTGAATATAGTTTTGTCATTTATCTGGTAGTAAGTTTAATTGCAATTTTAGTTTTCATTTATGAGATGAACAATTTAAGATTGAGAAGAAATTAAGGTTTGATTGATTTTTTGAGAGTTTTAAGAGCACGAATGGCTGTTTATCATGATAAATGGTAAAATTCATTAAAAAACGTTTAAAGAGTTATATAACAATTTTCAAGATTTTATCATTTTGAAATGGAATTTTGTTTTCAACTTGAAATTCATCATTTTTTGCTCAGTTTTTCATACTTTTTTAAAACGTCTGTATGAAATGAATTTCATTAATAAAGATAAACATTAAAAAATTACTTTTCATGTGACAACTGTATCAATAAATTCTTCAACTGATAACTTAGCAATAATATTTAACTTTTTGTTACCTCACTTCTTCAATTATCATAAGTCATGAAAAAACAGACTTTGCATTTGTGCTTACAATTATTGTAATACTACTTTTAATTGACTAAATTTTGATAAATAAAAATAATACTCAAAAGTTTACTTTATGATCTAGTAATGATTAAATCAGAATTAACAAAATGGTTTCAATAAAATCACACATTGCTATTCGAAGTTTGATTATCTGGTAACATTTTGAATTCAATGACTCTAACATGTTATGATAAGAATAAAATAAGGACATAAAATACAACAATCTTTGCACTTCATGATAACTCATATCAATAAACTTGTCTAATGAAAATTATAAAAGAGCCATAAAAAAACTCAATCGTTATTTTTATTTTGGTTTTAACATAATTTACTTTTTGAAGTCATTAATTGTTTTGAATATTTATTTAATGTTGATAAACACCAAATATTTTTAATGATGAATTTTTATTTTGTTTGAATGTTAAGTTTTTCAATACTTAAAAGAAAAATAAATTAAATGCATCCTGTGAGCCAGGGTTGGCAAAGCAGGTGCCTGTCAGCAGACATCTGTACAGATCTGTCACAGATTTTGCCTGTCACAGGCATCTGCCTGTCACAGACGGCCACCTGTCACAGACGGCCACCTGTCACAGATGTCTGCCTGTCACAGACATTGCCTGTCACAGGTAAAAATCTGTCCGTCTGTCACAGACGGCCACCTGTCACAGACGTCTGCCTGTCTGCCTGTCACAAACATTGCCTGTCACAGACGGTCACCTGTCAAAGACATCTGCCTGTCTGCCTGTCACAGACATTGCCTGTCACAGGCAAAACTGTCTGCCTGTCACAGGCAATGTCTGTCACAGGCAACTGCCTGTCACAGACGGCCACCTGTAAGAGACGTAAAAATTTTTGCCTGTCACAGATGATGTAATTAAAAAGATTAAAATGAAAGAAAATTGAAAAATTTTTTTGATTTATTTTCGCCATGATGAAAACCAAACATTTTTGAAAACGTATGGAAAATGGTAGTCTATTTTAAGACAAACCTTATGGTGTATGAATTTTTTTTTATTCACTCAATCAATTTCCATTTTAGAAGAAGTTGGGATTTTCTTAAATACGAAGGATAAAAAATCTGCTTTCGATTGCTTAAACATCTCAATAGAAACTTAATTTAAAGTTTAAGAAAATTTCCGACAGTATTTTCTATTGACTAAAAATTCTTGTTATTTTTTGGGTCCCAAAATTTTAATTTTGAATATAACTTTGATGTTGAAATCAAAAATGAATCAAAGCTAAACTATGCCTAAAACTAACTAAATTAACTTTTTTATAACACTTCACAGTTTATCGTCTACTGCAACAGTTTTTGAGACCGATCGATTTGAATCCTGGTCTCAGTAAAGAAATAATCCTTTCTTTATATATAGAAAAATTAGAGTTGGAAATCTGTCAAAATCTGTTAACAGAAAAGATTTTTTAATAGTTAACAGATGGAAACTGTTAACATTTCACCTGTAAACTGAATTTGATTTCATGTTTTATACTTTTTCATAAGTCTGAAATTTCTTAATATCTAATTTTAAGCACGGTGATAATAGAAGTAATTGAACTAAAGATATGTAGTATACTAGTCCAAGAATTTACTAACTGAACCATTGCTGATATTCATTACTTGATAGCGATTTTACCTCATATATATATTGAATCATCTTAGGATCTAAACGATTAAGAAATTTGTGTTGGATTCCTATTATTGAATGTGAATACAATATTTATTAACGATATTTCTTAGTTTTTTAGATCCTAAAAATGATTCAAATATGAATGATGTAAAATCCGTTAATACTTAACAGATGAAATTTGTTTTTGTTTTGAATAAAATAATGTAGATAAGTTCTCATAAAAATGAATCTAAAAAACAAAGTAAATTTATTAAGAATTCAGAAAGAATTAAATGAAAACTAACGTAACGGTTTTTTTCAAAATAGGAACAACGAGTGCGCTCCAATTGAAAATAGAAACCAATAACTGTCAAAAGCTTCATTGATTACCAGGATTTGAAAAGATTCAGAAAACCTGTCCGATTTAAAATATACATCATACTAAAGATAATTAAAACGATAACGATATTGTTAACATAGAGTAAATTTCTGTTTTGAATAGCATTAAATTGATAGTCAAATTGCTCTTTATCTACGTCAGCTAATATCGATCTGTGACAGACAGAAAATTTTACGTCTGTGACAGACATTGCCTGTGACAGGCAGACAGTTTTTAGCCTGTGATAGGTGGCCGCCTGTGACAGGCAGACAGGTAGACGTCTGTGACAGGTGGCCGCCTGTGACAGGCAGATGCCTGTGACAGGCAATGTCTGTGACAGGCAGACGTCTGTGCAGGTGACGTCTGTGACAGGCAATGTCTGTGACAGGCAAACACTTTTTTTGCCTGTGACAGGTGGCCGCCTGTGATAGACGGACAGATTTTTACCTGTGACAGGCAATGTCTGTGACAGACAGACAGGCAGATGTCTGTGACAGATGACCGTCTGTGACAGGCAATGTCTGTGACAGGCAGACAGGCAGACGTCTGTGACAGGTGACCGTCTGTGACAGGCAAGATGCCTGTGACAGGCAATGTCTGTGACAGGCAGACAGTTTTTTGCCTGTGACAGGTGGCCGCCTGTGACAGACGGACAGATTTTTACCTGTGACAGGCAATGTCTGTGACAGGTAGTGCCTGTGACAGATTTTTTGCCTGTGGACAGATTTTGACAGGTTGCCAACCCTGCTGTGAGTTAGTAATAACTCCGCCTGGGAAAATCAAATCCAATCCAATTCATAGACAGTAAAAACAAAATAAGAAAGAATAAAGTACGAACTTAATGTTACAAATTTTAATAAAGGACTAAAAAGATGTATGACTAATCATTTGTTTCAATATTGAGTCTAAAATGTTTTTATTCGTTGTTATAAAAAAAATTGAATGTTAATACAGCTTTTTTTTTCGTATATCATTGAAATTTAAAATTCAGGACCTTGAAATTTTAAATGTATTGTATTTTTTATTGAATAACATCATATTTTAGAAATATTAACAACTTTTAATTAAAAATATTTCATTAAGGATTATCAGCAATAATCAAGGCAGCAGCTTTTTCAGCAAGTGTATAAGTTGGACATTGAGTATTTCCACTTGTTATAACTGGCATAACACTAGCATCAACTACACGTAACATTGGATTAGTTTCTTGTAGTTCCAAGTCCACGCTTTACACCAAAAACTCTTAAATTAGAATCAACAACAGAATCGATTGGTGATTGTCCCATTTTGCAAGTACCAGTTGGATGCCATAGAATTGAGAGTCATATATTTAGATAACAAGCAAGATAAGCATCAGAGCAATAAGTTAAATTTGCACATTCTGCAATAGGTGGAATAAAAGGTTGTGCACCTTTATTAATCATAGTTGGAGTATTATAAAGTGCACAAACAGCTTTCACTCCTTGAATTAAAGTTTGCACATCTGCAGGATCACTCAAATAATTTCCATTAATGATAGGTGATGCGCGAGGGTCAGTGCAAGAACCTAATTTAACTGTTCCACGTGATTTAGGTTGCAATAATGCTGTAAAAGTTTGAACAATTTGATAATATTTTACTGGCAGCAATTAATGGATCAGAAATGTATGATTTATAACCAAAACGATCATTTAAAATGATATTAAAATCAACTTGGAATTGATCATAAAGAATGGTCATCAGTTGCACATCAGGATAAGGTGCAGTTGTGCTATTAACATTAATAAATCCTTGAATATTAATTGATGATAAATGGGAAATATGGATCATTGTAAGTTAAAGAATATTGAGTCGCAAAAGTACTCAATGTTGTTCGATATGCAATGCTTTGAAGTCCTAAAGTTAAATTATCAGGAATGGCAATATTAGGTACTGTATAGAAATTAACAGCAAACACATGATCAGAAAGATTATAACCAACTGGTAAATCATTTAATTGAGTTATATTGCATGCATTTAAATCAGCTGCTTTTCCAAAACCACTTCTCTGTAAAATTTGTGGTGATCCGTATCCACCAGCAGAAAGGATTACTTCACGTGATGCCATAATATTGAAATTTGAGCAATTTCCAATGCCTGTGGCAACATTTACACCATTTACTAAAACTGTACCAGTTGCTGGATCTTTTGTTGCTAAAACTTTATTAACAACAGTATTGTACATCATATAGAAATTTGAAAACCAGCAATTGGAAGAAGAAAAGCACGAGCTGCACTGTTTCGTTGACCACCAAAAACTGTCATTCTAACATTTGCAAAACCATTGTATGGCGGACCACAATTGATATCATCAAGTTGATTATAGCCTGCATCAATAGAAGCACTTCGAATAAATGCATTAAATGGATCAGCAAATTCTCTACAACATTCTCCAACATTTGAAACCTTTTATTTAAAAATTTACTATTTTGAAATTAACGACAGTTAAAAATTTCTTTACCTTTAAAGGTCCATTAGTTGAATGATAGTTTGCACAAGATGATGTCATTAATGCAAGATCAGTCATAAATTGATGTTTTTTGACATATTGAAGCATATTTGTGTAATTCCAACTTGGATCGCCTGCTGCATTAGCCCATTGATTGTAATTATCATCAGTTCCACACACATAGATCATTGCATTTATCTCTGTTGAACCACCAATTGATTTGCCACAATTTGCTAATAAAAATAATTTTTAGAGCATATTTTCAGAAATTCTCGAAAAAATCATTTAAATACCATTGACTCCATTTTTAAATGCTTGTCCATAATTTGATGAATTTTGAACATTATAGTTGTAAGTTGCTGAATTATTTAAGTTGAATGGAAACAATCTTGGTGGCTTTATAGAAAAGATGAAATAATATTAATAAATAAACATGAAATAATGATTGCTGTGAATGTCACACTTTTATTTTTAATGTACGTATTTTAATGTACAGAAATGCATAAAATAAAATAAAAATAGTGTCAACTTCACAGAGTTACAGAGAAGCAAAATGCCTGCCGCAAACAGGCAGCCTTCTAATTTTGATTAAAAAATGTTTAAAAAATACTTACGACACTTTCAATAATTGGAATATCACCAGCTTCAATGAGTAGAACTTTTCTAGCAGTGTTTGCTTGAGCTAGTCGATATGCAAGTACTGAACCTGTAAAAATTTCAATGAAATGTTAAAATTTAATATTTTTTTGTTGCTATTAAAATATTTACCTGCTGCACCGCTTCCAACTATTATATAATCAAATGTAGGCACTAGAAAAAATTAAAATAATGATCTTACATTAGAACAGGATTCATTGAAAGTTTCTGTCATTACAAAAACATATTATTTACAGATATTCTCAGACAGTCTCTATTAAATTTGTTAAACTAACTGTATACTATATAGTTTTGAATATTTTTTTTGCTATATTCTTAAGTAACTGGCTACACTAAACTGACAATTCCATTTTGAAAGATTTTTTAAAATTTCTAATTATTTGATTTTAATAAACTTACATGTATGACTAATCGATTGTTGGCAAGCATTTTGTGTGCAGTCATATCCAATGATAATTCCAGTGTTGATTCCAAAGAAGTAGTAATATTTTGGAAAACATCTTGTCAAATAATCAGTTGGCCAAACATAATTGAGAGTGATACTTGCAAAAAGCATACCTAAAAATATTACGTGCAAAACGCTCGTTTGCATGTTATCAGGTCCGAAACCTATACACATTTTAATTATTTTATTTTCACTTTTGAATTAAAGAAAAATAATTTACTGAATGAAACTCTGATATCGTGGGATCTTCTTTAAATACTCAATCATCGGATCTTAAAAAGAGACAAATAGTGTGATCGATACGAAAATTTATTAAAATTTGACAAACGAATGAGACACGATAGAATATCAATACATACACAATAAGTCAGTTGCAAACTGATGTCTGTATATGAAATAAAAATGATATGCTAATTTTTATATATAAAATATTTCATACTTATAGACAGCTGAAAAATTAATCTTTACTTACTAAAACGCTAAAAACAGAATATATTTTGCTAAAGTTTAAAAATTTGATTTTTCTATTGGAAAGTTTTAGCATAAAAATTTGCTGATTGCCATAATTAATTATAAATGTGTAAAAGAAATTTATAAATTGTTCACTTTTAGATTACCATCAGTGTAGAATATTTAGAAAATATTAAAACATTTCCTACATTTGATTGAAAAATGTCTGTTGAAATCTACAAGTGGAAACATTTCATTTATATTTATTAACATTTTGATAACAAGGATTGATAAAATAAAGCCTCAGTTATCGTTGAAAAATTCTAATTTTAAGTTCAGTCTGAAATTAAATATAGAAGTTTTTAGTCGTGAAAGCTTAATTGTATAAAGAAATTAATCATTCGGTTTGATCAATAATTTAAAAAAAATTAAAAAAATATTTGCATTTAAGAATAATCATAATTGTAAAAATTTTAATAGTGACAAAAACACTTTTTCTCTCACAATTTACATCATGTTTATAAAAACTTGTAAATGTTTTAGTCAATAAATATATCTTTTTCTGTCTGACAATGCACAGTCAGTATCAAAAGCAATGATTGATGTAATTCGAGAATTTTATATTGCAAATGACATCGAATTTGATTTTAATATTTATGGACCAACTACAAGTCACATTAATGATGTCATAAATGAAGTTACAAAAGAATTAAGTCAAGATAATTTGCCAATATCAATAATACACATTCGAAATGTTCAAAAATGGAATCATAAATTCAATCAATCTGCTGTAATATTCTATAGCTCTCTATAGATTTCTTTTTGGAAAAATTTCTTATAACATGAAAATAGCACAATTGAGAAATATAACACCTAAAAAATTTAAATTCTTAAATTATTGCAAAGGAATGAAAAATTTTGATATGATAACAAAAACTCTCTATTTAAATAATGCCTATCTTAATGAAATTATAGATATGAGGTTTTTCGAATTTTTGCTTATTTGACAACTATATATTTATTAATTTAACGGGAAATTTACTTTATTCAGAAAATAATTGTGTTTAATTTGAATCAAAAATTCTGAATTCTTTTAATAAAAGTTCACAAAAATGGCTCACAAAGTTGGAAAATTTTGACCACTATAACAACTTTCATGGCTGTCTATTGAATTTTCTCACAACACATGGTTTAATTATTGGTAAGAACTATCAAAGAAGAATGGATAAAAATTTTAAAAGTTTTAAAAAATTAATTTCCTATTTAGAGTCAGATTTTGAAGGAATGTTACCTGAAATTATAGATTCATTAGGTCAAAAATTAAACTTTACATTTTTCACTTGTCTTACTTAATGGTTTTTCGGATAATATTATCAGAACAAAAAATTTCCGACCAGATGATTCAAAATTGATTCAAAAATTTCAATAACCTTTTGACTTAACTGATTATTTTAACCATTTTTCTACTCCATATACGAGTATTGATATGTATTATTTTATTTCAATGAATGGATATTATACAAATTATGAGAAAATGAATTTTCCCTTTGATTTTATGACATGGACTTTTTTGTTTCTTACTTTTGGTTTCATGTTTGCAAAAACTTTTATTCTTCATTTTTGTCCACGATGGACTAAAATTAAAATGTTTATAAAAGATAAAACAAAAGTAAATTTATTTTAATTATTTTCATAACTTTTTTCATTTAGGAATATCACATCCAGCTTATAATGTACTTGAAGTTTTTTTTGGAATTGCACAATCACGACTTCCACGTGAAAACTTCAGTCGACGTCTTTTGATAATTTTTATTTTCTTTTGTCTCATCATTCGCACTTGCTATTAATCAACGATATTTGAATTCATGACAAATGACATGCAGAAGCCTTTACCTAAATCTTTCAATGACTTGGTAAAGATGAATTACACAATTATTTCAGTCGAAGGATTTGATTATCTTTTAAATATTCAAGTTAATGGTAGAAAAATGTAAGAAATGTAAAATATTTTTATTCAGACAATTTAACAATATTTTATTTGTAGATCAAACATAAAAATAGTAAAAGAAGAAGATAAATTTGAAGAAATTTATAAAAGCACTGTGTTTCACAAAAATTAATTCAAAATATACATTTTTTATTAGTGAAGATTATAATAAAAAATTCATCAAAAGTATGGAAAAGCGATAAAAAACTACAAAAAACTATGAATAGCTACAAAAAACTAAAAAAAACTACTAATAGCTACAAATAGCTATAAATAGCTAGAAAAAACTGACAATAGCTATGAGATAGCTAAAAAACACTCGAAAAACTACAAATAGCTAGAAAATACTAGAAAAAACTGAGAAAAACCATTGATAGCTAACTCGTGAATACCCCTGGACAAAAATTAATTCAAAATATACATTTTTTATTAGTGAAGATTATAATAAAAAATTCATCAAAAGTATGGAAAATCATTACCTGCTATGAAGAATGAAAAATTAACACTTTTTTGCTCTGATATTGCCAAAAAATAATTTTTTGTTACACGAAATGTTTGAAATTTTACACAGAATAATTGAAACTGGAATAATTCAACATTATGATGATTATTCGAATTAATTATTGAACAGTCTAAACAACAAGGAATTTATTGACACAAGAAGAATTTTAGCTCTAAGTGACCTTGAATATAGTTTTGTCATTTATCTGGTAGTAAGTTTAATTGCAATTTTAGTATTCATTTTTGAAATTAACAGTTTAAGATTGGGAAGAAATTAAGGTTTGATTGATTTTTTGAGAATTTTAAGAGCACGAATGGCTGTTTATCATGATAAATGGTAATTTTTATGTTCAAAATGTTAACATTGTCAATGTTATTAATATTTAAATAAATGTGTTAAAAGATTATCAATTTTGTTAGTAACAATTAGATACATTTGTCATAGAAACAAAAAAAAACTAAGAAAGGAAAATTGATTTCTAAATTTTCATCAAAATTTATGGACGTATTTTATTTGTCGTCTTTCAAAATTTCAATTACTTAAAAAAATCATGTTAATTTTTAAGTCTTACAAAAAGTGCAAGTTTTATTCAAAATTGTTATTTATTTTGACAGTATATTTCTTATCAATAAAACCCAGTGAAAATTTTAATATAAATTTGTACAAAACTAAATCAGAATCAGTGTCAATGATTGATGTAATTCGTGAATTTTATATTGCAAATGACATCAAATTTGATTTTATTATTTATGGACCAACTACAAGTCACATTAATGATGTCATAAATGAAGTTACAAAAGAATTAAATGGACAAGATAATTTGCCAATATCAATAAAACATATTCGAAATGTCAAAAAATGGAATCATAAATTCAATCAATCTGCTGTAATATTCTATAGCTCTTATACTTTTTATTTTAATATGCTTAGGATTTCTAATAATATGAAAACATCACAATTGAGAAATATAACACCTAAAAAATTTAAATTTCTAAATTATTGCGAAGGAATGAAAAATTTAAAAACAATAAAAATTTTTTATAATTTTAACAAAGGTTTTCTTAAAGACATTCCAGATATGAGATATTTTGAATTTATTTTAATCAACAATAGTAAATTTGTGCAACTGTATGCAATTTTGCTTTATTCTGAAAATAATTGTGGAAATTTTGCACTAAAACTCTTGAATTGTTTTAACAAAGAATCACAAAAATGGCTCAAAAAGTTAAAAAATTTTGATCATTATAGCAGCTTTTACGGTTGTCTATTGAATTTTCTCACAACACATGGTTTAATTATTGATAAAAAATATCAAAATGGAATGGAAAAAAATTTTGGAAAATTTTCTAAATTTATTTCTCGACCTGAGTCAGAATTTAAAGGAATGCTACCTGAAATTACAGAAATAATGGAACAAAAGTTGAATTTCTCTTCACATTATTCACTTTATTTACTTAATGGTTTTTATCGAATTAAAATCGGAACAAAAAATTTTGAAATAAAAGATTCCATTCCATTATTTAATAGTCCTTATGATTTGACTGATGAAAGTTCACATTTTACCACACCATATTATTCTACAGAACTTAATTATTTTGTGTCATTAAATGGATATTACACAAATTATGAGAAAATGATTTTTCCTTTTGATTCAATGACATGGATTTTTTTACTTTTAATTATGACTTCAGCTTTTTTAATCATTTTTGTTCTTCATCGAAGTTCACAATGGATCAAAGAAAAATTTTTTGGAAAAAAAATTTCACATCCAGCTTATAATGCTCTTGGAATATTCTTTGGAATATCTCAAACACAAGTGCCACAAGAAAACTTCAGCAGAGCAATTTTAATATTATTTATTTGGTTCTGTTTAATATTTCGAACTTGCTATCAATCAATGATGTTCGAATTTATTACAAATGATATGCAAAAACCTTTACCAGAATCAATAGAAGATTTGATCGAAATGAACTACACAGTTGTTATGGCTGCAAGTATTGATTATCTTGTCACAAAACAATTGAAAAAAAGAAAACTGTAAGTTTTATATTAAATCATAGTCCTGAAAACTTTTGACCAAAAATTTTTTAGAAAAAATTTTATAATTGTGCATTCAGAAGAAGCTTTCTTTAAACTTTATCGATATGCATTATTTCCTGATCCTAAATTAAGATTTGCCTTTCCTGGCAGTTATCCTGATATGAAGTTTGCATTTTTTATAAGTGAATCTTATAATAAAAAACTACACAAGAGGTTTGGAAAATCATTACCAAAAATGAAAAATGAAAAATTGGAACTTTATGCATCATTGACATTACCAAGAAATCATATGATGATAAATCATATGTTCGAAATTTTAGAGCGCTACATTACAGCTGGCATAGTCATACACAATTATGAATCTGAACTTTGGTTTGACAGCATATTGAATATTGAAGAACCAATAGATACAAGAAGAATTTTAGCTCTTAGTGATCTTGAATATGGTTTTGTTCTTTATTTAATTGTGAGTCTTTTTGCAATTTTAGTTTTCATTTATGAAATTAACAGTTTTAAACTAAGTAAATATTTGAGAAATTATTTTATTCTGATTCCTTTTTTGAGAGTTTTAAAAGTAATAATTGCTGATTATCATGACAAATGGTAAATTATTTTTGATGGTAACAATTCTAAAACTACAGTAAATTTAATCGAAAGACGTTTAAATGAAAATAAATCTAAATATTTTATTTTACACGGAAATTAACAATGAATTTGGAATCTCAAACATATACACAATTTGAATTTGTGCACATGTACAATGTGTAAGTATTAAGTCCTCTGTATGTCATTTTTTGAAGCAAAATGAATTTTTTGGCTATAGACCTCAAGAAAGTTTATGCAAAATGTAAATCTTTGTAAAAGTTTATTGTTAGGTCTATAGTCAATTTTGTGGAAAAAAATCATAAGGATTTGAATTCCTTTAAAAGAATTCAATAAACTTTAATGTTTAAAAAATATTTCATAAAAAATTTATTTTAAGCAAAAACTTAACAAAGTCTTTAGAAACTGAAAATTTTGAAAAGAAAATTTTAATAATTTTATATAAAGAAAAATTTCTTTAAATTTAATAAAATAAAAACAATAATTAATTAAGAGTAATAAAATAAATTTTCATTATTTTTTATGTAATTGTTCTCATCATAAAATCACAGCATGAAAAAAATTGGCGCAAGTACAAACGCATGTTAGAGAAGAGCTGTTAGAGTAAAAAGCAGTGAGGCGTCATTCAGTAATGAAATTGAAAATTAATTGTACTTTTATTGTTTCATATGAACCAGCCACATTATCCCTTACATTCTCACTTACTTAGCTATTTACTAACTGTGAAATTAAATTTCCCTTCAAATGACACACACAGAAATGAATAGGAAAACTTTCACTCTCGTTAACTACAAGAGAAAAATCAAAAAAGAGAAGATATTTTTTTCTCCTTTTTCCATATTCTTTGAACATAAAAAAGTGTAATAAAAAAATTTTATTACTTGCACATTGAAAATTTTCTTCTCTCATTCGCTTAGTTGATTTTCTTACAACATAATTTTCTGTAAGTATGTATGTGTATTTTGTGTTTGAGTGCCTGTTTGAAATCAACAGGTTATTTTATTATATTATTATTATTTTCATTTTATTGTTATGATCGTGCAATATTAACCATGATTATTTTTATTACTTACTCAATACGTTTTTTATTCTTTTTCACTTTCACTTAGTTTATTATTTTTTGGATCTTAGTAAAATAGATTTTTTAAGATTTGATGAAAAAAAAATTATGAATGGCAAAAAAATTTTAAAACATTCAAAAATATTTTTATTATTAAATTAGATCTTTTTATGCAATGTGATGAATTTGAAATTTCATATTCAGTTTTCGATATTGTTTTGCTAAATTTAAAATTTAATAAATTATTATTGATAAGTTTCTTTTGTGATTTTTGAAACTTTCCTTGAAAATTATTTTAAAATAAAATGCATAAAAATTGTTTTTGAATGAACACTATCCCTGCTTAGTGATTGCTATTTTGAAAGTTCAAGTTCTTTTAATTAAACCATAAGATACTGTAATATGATATTCATAAAAGACATCTAGAACGAGTAAAAGATTCTAAAAATTTATTCATAATTTAGAAATATATAAAAATCCGAAAAAGTAACATAATAAAGTCAATACTTTTATTCAAAATGTTTGCTAATTTTTAAAAATAAGATATTAAAAAGAAAGAACAAATTCGAATAAATTCAATTTTAATGATATTTTCCAAATTTTTAATTCTTCTAAAATAATAAAAAAAAAACAAAATTTAAACATTGCAAAAAATTCTATTTCTTTAAAAAACTCATAAATAATTTTCATCTTCAAAAAGAATAAATAAAATTGGCGTTAAGTAGAGAAAAAAATATTTCTCATGACTCATTTAAGAACTTAGCGTACTACAGCAGCTCAAAAAACAAATTATTATTTTTTGTTGCGCACACATTTCGCTGCATGTTGTAAATATTATGCAAATTTAAATTTTTTTCTTTCAGCTTTGGCACCCCACGTATATGTGCACGCACACTTAAGAATAAGGAAGTGAGACATATGGAGAAATTTATTTTTCATAAATAACAAAATGAAAAATTTATGACAATCGAAACAGCGGCAAAAAAACAGACAGAATGAGCATATTTTTACAGCTACATGACAAAACAATTCGAAATGAGCATTTGAGTCAATTTTAATATTTATTGCAAGTCAGAAATATATGGACACATGACATAGTTCTCTTTTCTTGTCTATGTTCAACATTTTTATGATTTATGTTAATTTATTTACCAAATTTGCATAAAAATTAGAAAAAAGAAGAAAAATATTTTTTTGATCTCTTAATAAACTTTTTCTAGGTCTTGAGATAATTATTGCTATGAATTTTAAGATTGGGTCAAAACGAACGGCAGTTTTTGATTCGATGAAAAAGAATTTCCTGTCAAGTTGAGAATGATTTTGAAGCGGAATTTTGTTAGTGTGGATTTTGGTGAAGAAAAGAATTTTTTTTTCTTTAAAGCTCAAACAAAACTTATGATTGTCGACAGTATAAAGAACGAAAATGAATTGTACATTTTGAATCTAAAAATTTCATTGCAACACTTTTGAAAATTTTATAATTAAAATATGAAAATGAATAAATGTAAAAAATAGTCTTTTTGCGAATATCTAGTAATTTTTTGTGATTATTAGCAGAAATTTTAAGTAATAAACTTTTAGTGATTTATTATTTATTAAAAAAATGTATGCACTTTAATTTTTTTAATGGTGTTTTATTTAGAAATATTTATTTTATTGCAAAAGTTTTAAAATTTTATTGAAAATTTTAAGAATATGATTTGATTTCTTAGCTCAATCTTTGACTAATTAAATTTTTTTAAAACTTTTTTGTTTATTTTATGTTTTTCTATAATATTTTAAGAAAGATTTTATTCTAATATAAAATATGAATCTAACGTTTTTTTCAAGTTTTTTAGAAACAAATTTTTATTAATGATTTAAAAAAACTCAGAATCTAACAAAACCTTACGAACGAACTTAAATTATCCAACAATTTTGTTTGAAATTCTTTTTTAATAAATATTTTGTTAAGTTAAAAAATATTTTTACCTACTTCTTTATATTTCTTAATTGTATAAAATTCACATAAAACAAAGAAGAAAGAATTTTTTTCACCTCCATCTTCAGTTTTTCACTGAATCCCATAAATTTTTCAACTTCGAAACAGCAAACGGCAAGGAATTATGTACCCAAGCGCCAAGAAATAGCGATGAGCAAAAAAAGTTTCATGATAGAACAAACAGTGGAGAATGTTAGGGAAATTCTCAAAAGATGTATGTATGTTTTGTGTGTGTGTATATGTGTATATATGTGTACAATAAAGCAATAATTTTTGTCAGAAATTTAATTTGGTAATAAATCTCTTCTTAGTTTCTTTTTGCCCTCATCTCTCTCTTACATCTTCCATGTATATTTTTCTTTCTCTGTATGTTCAGTTGTGATAAAACACTATGGGGGTGTTTTTTTAATTTTTTTTCTTCTCCACTTGCTCACACACATACATACATACATACTCACAAAATGAAATATATTGTATAATAAGATTTTTTTCCTCTCTTTTTTCTTCTCTTCTACTTTTTTTATTTTATTCTATCCGATATAATTTATTATGTTTTATCTCTTCTTCAAGAAGAAGCGCTATAAATGTATGTTAAATGGATGGATGGAGGAAAAAATGGGAAAAAGTTGCTGCCATGTAAAACAACATAGAAAAAAAACTCTTGTATGAAAAAAAAGAACAAAAAATAACTCAACAACAATTTATGCTTGAATAACATTTATGCGCAAACAAATGAAAAAAATAATCATAATTTTTTCTGGCTTGTATAAAAATTTTTCATAAAATTGTTGAAATAGAAAAAATGAATGATTTTCTTAATCGTAAGGTGTTTGTTTGTATTCATGTAAAAATTAAAAAAAATATTTTTGGCAGAAAAGCAGTGTTAAACGAAAATTATTTTAAAATTAGAATTTAAGTATTTGAGTATTAATTTGATTTCTCATAACAAAATTTGTGAAATTGTTAACAATTGGTCTATTTATTTGAAAAAAATTTAAATCAAAATTGGAAGACACCCACCAGACAATAGCGTAATGACTGTCCAACATTTACATGCAATCAAAAGATACAATGAATTTTTCAGCTTATAATTTTTAATATATCATAATAATGAACAAATTTTCTATTATATTTGTTCTTCTTTATAAGCTTAAAAATATTGTTTTATTATTTTTGAAAAATATTCTTCAAACACCAAAAGTTTAATTATTCAAAGAATTACTAGGATGTTTCCTTGAAAATGAATCACTTTTCTGTCACTTCATTTAAATATAAAATTCTTCAATTCTACTCAAGTAATTTACAAACGGTAAAATGTATGTTATTACTACTATTTATCAGCAGTTTTTAAGATGTATTTAATGAGTCATCAATTTTTCTAAATATTTTTAATTTGACTCCAAATTTTTAGACAAAATCAATTTTTTTCAACTCAAAAGTTTAGNAAATTATTTTAAAATTAGAATTTAAGTATTTGAGTATTAATTTGATTTCTCATAACAAAATTTGTGAAATAGTTAACAATTTGTCTATTTATTTGAAAAAAATTTAAATCAAAATTGGAAGACACCCACCAGACAATAGCGTAATGACTGTCAAACATTTACATGCAATCAAAAGATACAATGAATTTTTCAGCTTATAATTTTTAATATATCATAATAATGAACAAATTTTCTATTATATTTGTTCTTCTTTATAAGCTTAAAAATATTGTTTTATTATTATTTTTGAAAAATATTCTTCAAACACCAAAAGTTTAATTATTCAAAGAATTACTTTATAAAAAGCAAAATAAATTTACTATATACTTAAAAAAATGCAAGCAGCATAAAATTCTAATATGATCAAATTTTGATTTTAAACTTTTAATTAAAAACAACATTTTTCTCAAATAACTAAGCTTCTTAAAATTCTCATTCTCAATACATTTTGTGCGAAAAAAATCAATTTTTTTGTAGTTGCACACATCAAATCAAAATATAAAAGTATATTTTATTGAATCTTTTAGAAGTATGAATATTTTTCATTGAACTAAACATTAAAAGAAATAAATTTGGAAAATTTTGATGATAAAAATGAATAACATTATTGATTCTTATTTAAGAAATATGACTTTAAAAAGCAAAGTGCGTTTATGATTTTGTCTGACATTTGAGAACGATGTTTAGAAATGATATGAGACGAGAGTGAAAAGTTCCGTTCGCATCTAGTTGATGTTGGAGGAATCGAAAGTTAAGCATTAATTAGATTTGTTATTTTTTGAGATTTCTTTCCATACTATTCATATTCATTTAAATTATTTTTAATGGAATTATTGCAATCACTTTTCGAAATTGCATTGATTTCTTTCATTTCATTCAGAGTTTTATTAAGTCGATCGAAGAAACTAACTAGGAGTTCTTTGCCGAACTTTCTGGTAGCAGTTTTTGAAGGATAATGAGACTTTTCTTGCAAAACTTTTGGATTCAAAAAATAAAAAATTATCCCAATTATTTTTGGATTTCTCCTTTCATTCAATCTTGAATGAACTATAGAAAATAAATTTTTACCAGAATATTTTGATGTTTCTTTAACTTCTTTTAACAAAAAATTAATAATCACTTCAGCTTCAATCATGTCAGTTGTGTCTTTTGAGATAACTTCTGACAATTTTTTTATTAAAGTCATTCAAATTAAAATTTTTGTCATTTAACCTATATTTAATTTCTTAATTTACAGTCCATATTTTATGATTCATTAATATCTCAAAACACCAAAAACCCGAAAATTATAATATATTATTTCATCATAGATAAAAAGTGAAAGCATACCATGGTTCCTTTTCCATATCGATAACCTACCATTAAAAATGAATGCGAAATTTGTTTTATCGGAACCCATTGTATATAATTTTTGTGTTTTTTCTATCATGGCGTAGCAGTACATTAAGCGATGGAAAAGTAGATGGGTGTAACGCGTTCTCATATGTTCATCAAAAAGCAACTTTTAAAAAAATATCGAACGAGTGTGTTTAGGCTTAGGAAAAATGAAAATCCTTAAATGAGGTATATCACGCTAAACAGCACTCTCACATAAATTTATTTATTACCTTATAGAAAGCGAAAGAAAAGAAAATGTTAATTGAAAGTGAAATGATGGATATTTTAATGTTTCCCTTGAAAATTTCTCTTTCATTCTTGGACCTTTTTATCTATATAATTGGAAATTGCCAAAATAAGCAATAAGAAGATGAATCTCAAAAGAATTGCGTCGTTGCGAGATTAGAAAAGAAGGAGGAAAGCGTTGGGAAATAAATTTACTTTTTTTCTTTCCTTATACCAAGAGCTCAATCAATGATTTATGGCATGATACTGATGCTGAAAATACTGTAAACGACATTGTTGAGTAAGCGAGCATGAGCGTAGCACATAGAAAGAATGGAAAAAGAAAAGGAGGGTGAAGGCACTTGAAAGCAAAATGATAAGAATGAAAATATGGAGTCGCAGTTCGTCACATTTGCGAAACGAAGTGTAACAATATGAGATATTGCATTACATAAAACATTTTTTGATAAATGTCGATACTACTTTATTTTTATCATGAAAAGAAGAGAAGAAAATAAGAAGAAGGGACGAAAGGAAGTAAAGAAAATAACAAGGCAAAAAAATGCGGCGAGCATTGAAGTTGAAATTTATTCTTAAAGAGAATGTTGAACTTTAAATTGCTGTCGTGTCATTTTATTTTTTCGAGGGTAAGTGAAAGTGGGTTTAAAAAGAAATGGAAAATGTCACTTGAAGATTAGAAACTTTTTATAAATTGCAGAACAAGAAAGTTTATTTTTCATTGTTTAATTAGATCTTTTAACTTAAAATTTAATTTCAATTTTATAAAATATTTGGGATTTTTTGTTTAAAGTTAAATATTAGAAATTTGCCATTAAATTATCAAGATAGGAAATAAAAATTTAGAAAGAAAATAAAAAGTAAAAACGTTGATGTGGTGTTTTTTGTCAATTTTATTTTCTTAACTTTTAGTCATCTTTCCGAAAAAATTTGGTATGATATTTATTCTAAAACTTTCGTTTTTCTATTTTTCTTTTAAAAAAAACCATACCATAAATCCCTTTTTACCTAATTAAAATTTTTATTCATCGGTTCAATACTCAAAAATATGATTTAAAATTTAATTTTTGCAAAATAAAAAATTGAAATAAATTTACCCGTTAAATTTACATAATAAAATTATTCAATTGTAAAACTTTTTTCAAAAATAATCTTCAAAGTCTGAATGAATATAAGAAATTTTCTCTGAAAATCAGTGTTTTTTTTTTAAAAAAAAAATTCCTAAAAAAAATTGATTTACTTTTTGAATTAAACATCTTCAAAATGCATTTTACTATAAAAATTCCCTTCACAACACAAGGTAACTAAAAAATTATGACAAATTGCACTCAACCTTTAATTACATCTTCCCTTACAAGCTGTTTGCATGTTTACTTATCATCAACATCATTCTTATATGTGTTTTAATATTCAACTCTCTCTTTTTCTCTCATTGTCGTGATGTGTTTTTACTCGCCATGAAATTTACGGTTCTGCTCTGGTTTCTTAAATTTCTTTGTATTTGTGTACTTGTGATACGTCATTATGGGCCTTTGCAGTATAACAGTAAAGAAAAGAATTTCACGCCATTTGTTTCATACTTTTTTCTCTAGCACTGCTGCTGCTGCCGCTTAGATATTACGATATTACTAATTTATCAACGCCGCAATAAATTTATTTTAAGGAGGAAGATTTATTTGCAAACTTGTGCTTACCGCTCCTTTCCAAACAGCCTCGCTCCTTTCTTACAATATTTATGAAACAGCTGCATCATTCTGTAGCTGCTGCTGCTGCTTCTACTTCGTTATATATGGGAATATATTGTTGTTTTTAAAAAACTTCATACTTTACTTTTTCTTCCTTCATACACACTACACAAATATTTCAGTGTAGATTAAACAACATGAGAAATTTTCTTTCTTTTTTTTCTCTTGTACACACATACCGATTAAGGACGCTCAATGTGCTTCCTCTCATAATAATAACAATTGTGTCCAATTATAGATGATGCTTATGTTCTTAGTCTTAGAAGATGAAATAAAGGGAAGAAAATCTTATTTGTAGATAAGAGGGAGAGAACATTTTTCTTTCTAGAATTTATTAGAAACACAAGTGTTTACTTTTTTTAACTTTTTTCTTAGTTTCTTAAAATAATTTAAAGAAAATAAATAAAAATATTTAAAAGAATTTTTTTTTAAAACGGAATAAATAGAGAATTCTTGTAAATTTTTTATGAACTTTAAAACAACTCGATAATTCGCAACAAAAATTTTTGTCATCAAAAAACATCAAAATACAATTAAACACAAGTTTACTTGATTCATAGTAAAATTTGTAAGAAATCTTTAAATCTAAAATTCGAATCTTGAGATTACACGGAACAAATTCTTGAAATTAATTCAACCCATCTTAATTTTTTAAACCAACAAATTAAAAAAAAAATTTCACAATAAATTGTGTCACGTTGTTTTCCAATAATATTTTCTAACATCATTTTATCACAAACATTACATATAAAAATGTGCAACAAACATGGAGCATTACATGTGTACAATTTCTTTCCTGCCAGCACCCAATTCATTTTTCATCTTATAAAGAGCAAAATTACTACTAAGGAGTGAATGAGAGTTAAGAACAGTGCGAGAGAAAAAGGGGAGAAAGAAAATGAGAAATTGAGTAAAGTAATTTATAGTGTTACATACGAGTAGCAAAAGCAGAAGCAACCAGAAGATGTGCAAGCAACAAAAGAGTGAGTTTATTTTTTTCACTCTAGTATACTGCCGCTCTCCTTACAGACTCATAATTTAGCACTGGCGGTTGGTCGGTTGCATTTTTCTTTAAAATTTGTTACTTTTATAACGAGAACTTGCATTATATATTGTTTGTAGCTGATGCTAGTGCTACGAGACAATTTGCTCAAAGATTTTTTTCTTTCTTATTTGTGTCGCCTTTTTTTCTCTTTTTTTTCCACCACACGGAATCATCGTAGAATTATGTACTCTTTCTTTTCTTCTATGCACTATATTGTGTGTGCAGTGAAATAGGTGGAAATTTATTTGCAGCAGTTCTTCATTCTGCACACTTTTTGATGCTATTGCTTGTACCAAGAAAAACAAGAAGAAACTTTGTTGTAGACTAAGAAAGAAAAAGTTCCTTTTTATGAAAGAAGGGAGAACTTTGGAATTAAAAATGGACAAAGTTGGTCATAACTTCTTCCTCATTCACACAGTTTGAGTCTTTTTCTCTATAGCAGCAACACAAACTCTTTAATAAACTAAAATCATAAATTATTCTTCTCACTTAACTCTTGTGCGCGAAAAAGAAAAAGAATGGGAAACTTTTAATATTCAAACCATAAATGTCGTTGTCGCTTTTGAAAATACTTTCGCAACTTCATTTATGGCAGTCTTTAATTTTTTTTGTCACTGCATTGAATGGAATGAAGTGAATTTTTTATTATCATTGATGAAGATCAAAAGTGAGATATGAATTGGTTTTTAAACAAATTTGTTTATTAAATTAATCATTTTAATTCAAATTTTTGGAATTTTAAAAAGAGAATTTTTAAGTACAAAACACGATCATGAGTTAAGATCAACATTTGATCTTGAGTTCAAATCAAATATTTTATTGTAAAATCACCAAATTCAAAAATTACAAACAAAATTGAAAAAAACAGTAAAACACCTAAAATTTCAAAATCATCAATTGAAAATTCAAATCCTTTAAAACTCTAATTTTAATAATAATTTTTTCTTTCATTTATCCTCACAGCATGACATTAAATTTTTCTATGTACACATGCTCACTTATCATCACCTATAACAAGTTATCAGTTTGCTCCTTAATTTTATAGTTTTATCTTTCGTCCATAAATTTTCCTCCATTGCATTCTAAAGTAGGGGTGAAAAAAGCATGCAATACATCATGGAATAATTTTTTTCCTGCTTCAATTTGTCCAACAAAAGGATTTTAAACAGTTTTTACTATGTGCAATGCTTCAGTAGAGAGTAAAGTAATAAAAAAATATTTTGTTGTCTTCTCTTGCCCTCCGTGATGATCTCTTTGGTACTTTTCTTTATTGCATTCTTGTGGGTGATTTATAATCTAATATCTAATTTTAATTCATGCAATCATAACATGCAACTCGTAAAATTAATTTAATCATAAAAAATGTCTTTTCAAATCAGTGATCAATCTAAATGTAATAAAATATGCAATTTCAACAAACGATATCACAGAAATTCCAGCGAAAAGTCCTAAAATTCCACCAACGTATGAAAGGAAATCGACAAGTTTGAACTCTTGATAGCGTATCAATGCATAATGCTCTGGATCTTCAAATCCAAAATGTATTGCATAAAACTCTGCTCTGAAATTATAATTTGTTTATATGATTTTAAAACGTTTTAAAAAATTTCTTACACATTATGTTCATGAACAGCTTGAGTTGTGAAAATTTCATATGAATAAGTAATTGAATTGCATCCAGGTAAACAGTCACAATCAAATTTTTCAGTTGCATTTCCAATTGATCTTTCAAAAAGAAACTTTTCAACACAAAATTTCATTCTTCGATATTCACAAACTTGCCATTTTGGACTTCTTATAAAATAAAATGGAACACAATTGCATTTCTTATTTATTGCTTCAGACAAACATTCAAATTCGCAATTTCGTTGTGTATAAATCTTGAAAAATTTCAAATCTCTTTCATCTTCAAAATAACATTTTCTAAAAGAAACTGGCAATGTTCTTAAATCGTCATCAGTTTTGATAATTGATGGTGTTATTAAAATTCTATAAACTAAATTTGGATCAATTTCTACGACTTCATTTGCAGTTGGAAATTCATAAGGTGAATGGATTACAAAACTTGCTTTTGTGCAAGGCATAGCTGATTTTAGACTTTGAAATCCAATTGATGCACCTTTCGAAAGTCCCGCTGAAGTTTTCACAGGATAATTGACTTCTTTTCCATAAGAATAATTAAAGTCTTTTGTGATTTTTTTCAATTTCAATAATTTTGATGCTTCAATCATATTGAAGACATAATTAATTCCATTTTTAGTCATAATTTCAGCTAATTCTAATGGATTTTGTTCCCACCACCTGGCATATTTACTAATAAACCATTGAAATTGTCTTGACTCATTTATATATGTTCTGAAATCATCATAAACTGCTGTAGATTTTGAGAAATTATAAAAATCATATTTTATAATCTTAGCAACTGCTCCACCACAAATCATTGCTAAAACTTGTTTTCTGTAATGAAAAGTCAAAAATTAGTTAATTGTTTAAAATTTGAAATAAAACCTAAGATCAGTAAAGGTTCGAAATTGGCTGATTTTGTTGAACATTTTTGTGCCAAAATCTTTAGAAACGAAAATTCTCATCAATCTTGAAAGATCAAAAGATTTACTATAGTCAAAGTAATTAGGTTGAAATGTAACTGCTGGAAATGGAATCTAGAGACAAGAAATCATTTGAAATGAGTACAGTAATGTAAAAGAGATTATAACGTAAAAATTTACATCTTCAACTTTTGTTAAGCTTCCTTCCATTGTAATCGATACTGAATTTATGTTTGTTTTTCCATAAACTTGCATAACAATTAAATAAGTACAAATCATTGAAATTAGAAACAATAATGACCAAATTATCCTAAAAATTTCAACCAATTTAAATAAATTTAATTAAACTGGTGTTTTAGTTCAAACCTTTCAAAAATATTTTTCTGACTATTTCCAATATGATTGAAACCATGAATTGAAGATTCTTGCAAAATTTTCTTAAAATATTTAATGACTGAATTTTCCTTTGCTTTCATTGATTCTTCATTGAATGGAATTACTCGAGTTGATTTTTTAGCTCGAAATTGAATTAGCGGTATCATTAAAAAATAATAAACAATTTCAGCAGCTGATAGAACTGAAAATCCTGCAAAAAGTCCAAGAAATCCTCCTGACAAAGACAACAGATCGATAACAGTTGTTGATTGTCGTTTACTGACTGATAAAAACACATGTGATGACATTTCAATTATGATTTTCGCTTCAGTTTTCCGTAAAAATTCACTAAAATTTTTTATAGTTGTTTAAATTCAAAATTTTATGTTTTAACTTAGAAATAACAAAACCGCAAACAAACGATAAATAAATCCTTGACAAACAATACAATTTTCAAAATTGGTGTTACTTACAAAATGTTTCGATCAGATTTTTTCATATAAGCAATTCTTCTTTCATATTTGATATTATTGCAATTTTCATAACATTTACAATCATCCTTAAGATTTTCAAAATTATCTTCAATTGATCTGTAACAATTTTCATCTCTTGCTCCACAAATCCTTGTTTTTCTGTCTCTGACCATGAAAAATTGAACGCATTTGCATGAAGATAAAGTAATTTCAGCTAAACATTCATGCTCGCAATTAACTCGATTGTAGACTTTTAGAAATTTCAATCTCCTTTCATTATCCATGTAGCAATTTCGACTGAAGAATTAAAATTTATAGAATTTATAGTTTTTGTCAAATTTATCTTACATTTCAGCTTTCTCTTTTCTTAGTGATTCATCAACTCTACGAATCTTTGGTGTAATTAAAATTTTTGTAATTGAATCAGAATTTGAGTAGAAACTTTTAGCATTGAATGGAACAACTTCGTAGCTATCATGAAAAATAAATCGATGTCCATTTTTAAGAGTTTGTGGTGCAGCAAATTGATATATGTCAAAAAGATAAATCCTATCGTAAGTTTTCATATCGACTGATATTGTTGTATTTTGTACTATATAAATGTATTCTTTATTATATCTGATTACAAGTCCTTCACCAGGTAAAGGTGATTTTAAAGGTAATGAAGAATTCAATGCTGGTAAATTATAAGAATCAATGCCTGGAGTGAAAGTTTGATAAACGAAATCTTTTGAAATTTTCTCTAAATGAAACATTTTGTCAATTCCAGGAAAATTAAAAGTATAACAAAACCCTTGCTTCCAAAATGTTTGAGTAAAATTTGCCATTGAATTTCTTAACCAAGTTGCATCAAAGAAACTCAAAGTTCGGTTACGAATAAGATCATAAGTGGTAAAGAAAAATGGTTCAAATTTGTGCAACTGTTCAACAAAGTCATCAGTTGGAATTGAAAACATTTCAAAATAACTTTGCATAAAATTATCTCTCATCATTAAACTTGCAACTTGCATCATTTTCATAATTCGTTCTTCATATGCATTAACTCCAAATTTGTTTTTAATTAAATCAACATAATGTTTATAAACAAAAGTTAATCTTTTCGGTGTGTGTAAAATTATACCAGGGCAAACAGAAATAGCAGGAAAATTAATATTTTCGACATGCACAACATTTTGATCAGTATAAATCACAATTGGATTTTTTTCACTTTCTCGAATTAATTTTTTAATCAAAAATCCAGTTAGAATAAAAGAAATAAAAATTGTTATTGACCAAAATATGCGTTCAATTTTATGACGTGAAGGCTGAGCAATGTAAATAAAGCCATTGAGATTTGTGTTAAGACAGAAGTTTTTTATAATTTTCAACATGACACTTTTATAAAATTAGAAGAGAAATTTTAGTTTTAAATAGTTTGATGTTTGAACACTAAATGATTAAATTTTTATTGAAAATTGCATTTCTCACGCTAATTTGATTAAAATAAAATGATAAAATTTGTTTTTGATTCAAAATTATTGATAAAAAAACATTGCATGACAAACTTTTAAAATCATTCAAAACAATATGAATGATTACAAAACCAAAAGTTTTTAGTAATTGTACTGTTAAACTAGCAAAAACTTTGAAAGTTAACTGATAAGTATTTTTGGCGCATTATTTTTTTTCAAAAAAAATATTTTATTAGAATCACGGTGTGTGGTTGTCACAACTCTACAATGACAAATCTGAAATGTCTTATCTAAATCTTTTTCCTGGTGATTTTTCTCGAAAATATAAAGAAAAAAAAGAAAATTAGTGACGAGTAAAATACCATAAGTTTAACTGAAAAGAAAGTCATCATTATTCTTGAAATAAAGATCATAATGATATATATTTAGATTATTGTATGATTAATGGTTTAGTGTTTTAAAATAATTTAAATTTCTTAGAAAATCAAATTTTCAAAACTTTTCAAAATCATTTCTATAAATATTATCACTTTTCTTACCTCTTTCTGATCATTCTCCATCATATACAAAATGTTTCGCATTTATTTTATTTTTTGTTTCACTTTTCACTACTGAATTCTCACAATTTATCACGAAATTAAATTATATTTTTTATAATTTTTTTCACCTCGTGGTACTTTACATTTACTAGCCATTTACTAGTCATAAACAACCTGTTTAAAACTCACTAATACAAACAAAAGCGACTAGCAAACGACGAGTTATAAACGCGTTGCATACGTAATGTGTCGTTCATGAGTCATTCATGACTAGTCGTAAGCGTCACGTGACGTGCTTGGTTACTAGAGATAGTTTGTTAGAAAGTTCTTGGTGTGTAAATTAACCATTAATAAAATTTATTTGAGTAGATATAGATCTAAGGGCATGCATGTAGTACATGTGCAACAGAGGGGTAAAATTTTTTTTATCAAAATGTCAAAAAACGTCGAGAAAACATGTCAGAAGTGATTTTTCAAAGAATATGTGAAATTTCGTCAACAAACATACTGATCCGTAAAGAGAAAAATGCGCTCTAATCGCCGACGTCCAAAGCGTCGAGATTAATAAATATTTTTTAATTAGAACTTGAAAATTTATCATGAATTCAATTGATTCAAAAGCAATCAAATTTTTAATTCATTTAAAATTTAAAGACAATAATAAAACCAATCCTATAAAATCTTTCAATAAAACCAGCATAAGAAAAAACATATGTAATTAAAATTAAATGACTTTAAATTTCTATTCAATTGATTCAATTTGATTCATCCTTAAAAATACAGAAAAAATATGAGAACATTGACATTGTCACAAATTATAAAAAATTCTGATTTATTAAGTTTTTTTCTTGTCTAATTTGATCATTTAATGGTTGTCGCAAATTGAAGAAGATCTTTAATGGACGAATGGTCATCAAGAGGAAATAAAAAGTATCATTAGAATCAATTTCATTTCAACTAGAGCACAAACGCCCTGAAATTTTTTCTCTTATAAAAATAAGAAATACAAAATCCCATATTTCTTTTTTCCTTCAACTGCAAATT
The DNA here is from genome assembly GCA_018290095.1 of Polypedilum vanderplanki. NCBI lineage: Eukaryota > Metazoa > Arthropoda > Insecta > Diptera > Chironomidae > Polypedilum > Polypedilum vanderplanki. The sequence continues at coordinate 29,900,425 of CM031381.1, read as the reverse complement.
ACAATTCTTCTCCAATATATATTAAAAAGAAAGCCGAGAAAAAAAGAGAGAGAGAACGCACTAAAGGAAAGCAAAAAAGACAGAAAGAAAAGAAATTTAGAAAATTACAACACACAATGCTTTCATCTATCAGGCAGTTACGTCGAGTGAACCTTTTTTTATATATTTAAGGTTGCTGTTATGTTGAAGGTGAAAATTAGAAACAATAATAGCTGTTAGCTATAGCTCAGGTAATGAGAAAGTCGTGCGTGTATAGATAAAAGCAAGACAAGCACCATATTGTAAAATTTCTACGTAATTCATTTATGAATCCCTTTTCTTTCTCTCATTCACTCTCACTCTTACTTGCTTGCTTTCTCGCTTGTATATATAAAAGAAGAACGAGTGATTTATTTCTGAAATTATTTTTGTGTAGATAATTTATTCCCTTTTTTTCTTTTTTTTCTTTCTACCCAAAAAAAATATATACATATATATATATTTACACACACACACAATCGCTATATTGCTGAAGTTGCTGCTGCTGCTGTGTGTGAAAAAATAAGAATTTTTTAATATATAATTCAAGCAATAAATTACGTAACAGAGGATAGCGGCTGAAGCAGAAAAAAAAAGAAATTTTTTTTTGGTTGGTTTGGGATGAAAGAAAATGGGGAGAAGAAATTTTTTTACTCTCCACAAGAAAAGGGTGGTAATGAATCTTCAAGAAGATAAAGAATGTTAGGAATCTAATGGCTATTATTATTTATTTTTGTTGGAACTTTTCAAACTTCAAATATAACGGTCATTTGAATTTAAAATTTAATTTTTCGTTATTATTTATTTTATATATTTATTAAATTTTTAAAAATTTCAAAATTACCGTTTAATTTAAAAATTGTATATTCTACTTCATCTATTTTAAAAAAGGATACATTTTTAACTATAATTTTTATTTCAATAAATTTGGTAATAACTTATACTGTTATTTATATAACTTATAAAATAGTTTAAATTTCAAAAATTAATTTTTTTTAGGAATCAAAAGTTTAAAAACAACGTACATTCAAAATTCAAGTTTATTTCTACCGTTATTTTTAAAAATTTCCAAATTTATTATCATAAGATGGAAGAAAACACTTAATGCAAAATGGTGAGAGGAAAAAAAACTTTTTCCATCTTTTTCTCCAACCATTTTCGCATTTTCATGGGAATTAATAGAAAGCAGCAGTAACAGCACAAAAAAAGGATCTCAGCATGAACACCCTCGTATTAAGCCTTCTTTATATGACTTTGTATATATAAAGAATAAGTAGGATCTACTCTTAAATGACGATGATGATGATGCTTCAACTTTTTCAACCAAGCGAGGGAATAATGAATGAGTAGCAGCAGTAGCAGCATAAGGATAATATTTTTTACACAAAAGAAAATTCATTCTTGCTTTAAGAGATAGCAAAATGGACATAGGGAGAAAATTAAGTGCCTTCATTATTGTTTGTAATTATTACGATGTTTCCTCTATTGTACTCTCTTAATTCAGATTAGCTATAAATGAGAGCCTCAATATTTATGGAAGACTAAATGATCGTAATTTTTCCTCTCTTTTTTCTTGCATTTTATTTCATAAGTAAACGAAGAAGGGAAAATGCAATGAGAAAAATTTAAAGCGACATTGACATTGAATGGAATTTTTTAAGGAAACTTTTTAGATTAAGAAAATTACTAAGGAATCAAATCATAAATTTTAGAAATGCCAAGAATTGTATTTAAATTGAGTAAAGATTTGAAACTAAAAAAATTGATAAAAATTGTTAAATTTGAAAACAACTTTTGTGAACTTTGAGCACTCACAAAACTAGATAAAATTTATTCCTAGAAAAATTGAAATTTATTCATTCTAAAAATTTCAAGTTTTGCTCTAAAAGTTTTTCAAAATTAAATATAAGTGAACTTTTTGTTTCAAATTTTTATCTTCAAAAAAAGCATTAAAAATCCAAATTTTTTTTCAAATTCACTCCATTAAAACTCATAATAATAATTCAATTCTATTTTTTTATTTTGTTTCCCTAAAATAAACTCAAAATTTTTCCAACGCCCAGCACTTAAAAAATCCCTTTTTATATTACTTCATCAAGTTTCAAATTTCATTAAGCACTTAACGGCAGAGCTAGCAGATATTTTTCTATTGAGTGATGATGGCACATTTTGCGGTTAATAAATTTATGCGGCTTCTTCCTCTTCTCATACGTACGCACAACAAAACAACAGCAATAATAATTGATTTTTCATGCGACTGCATTGCATTGCCACACATAGAATAAAAATTTGTATAATATGCGTGCTATGCTAGAAAGAGGGTGCCATAGATAGTCTTGTTTTACATATTTGATTCATTTTTAATAGCACAATGTGATCACGTTTAGTCTTAGAAATGAAGGAGGAAAAAAGTAAGGCAAGGCAGGCAATTTTATGATACGAACATTCATTCACATACACACATATACATTGATATAGTGAAAGAAAGAGAGAGAAAATGATAATTTATTTTCCTACCCCATTATTCTTATAACCATCCCTGCTATGCTGCGTCGTGGCGTGAAAGATGGCATGGAATTTTTTCTTTTCTCTCCTCACTACCCCTGGGCTTAAATACTTTTTCGTGAGTTTCGTAATATGTTTTCAACGGTGAAGCACTCAAGAAAAATAATAAGGGTGGAATACTGGAATACTAATGAAATTTTTCTATTGCTTGAAAAAATTCTGACTAAAAATATTTTTGAAGTATTGAATTTCATTTAATCATCGAAGTTAGATTAACATATTTTTCACACAAATAATCATAATCATGATGTCTGCCAAATGCTGCTTTTTCTTTTTTTTCTTTATATTTGTTGTGAGAAAAATTGAAATAGAAGATTCATTTTAACTGTCTGTAAAAATAAAAATGTTGTTGGTAAATACAAGAAATTTGATTTTTTAATTCAAAAAAAGTGTTTTTTAAATTTGGTTGTATGAAAAAAATTTGATTTACAAAATTATTTTAGTTCAGATTTTAATTGACAGTTATTTTTGTACGTTGAATATTTATTTTTCATATTAACCTGTAAAATATCAAAGTTTTTAAAAGATTTATGAAAAGTTTAACGTATCTTTCTTTCATTTGAATTTTATATCTCTTTTGGCCAATATTTTTTTTAAGAATTTACAAAATACAAATTTTTGTTCAAAGATCAACAATAATTTATTAAACTAATAAAATGCGTTTTATTGTAAGTAAAATTCAACTCTTATTTTCCATCTTTCTATTTTATCTCATCCAATGCATTTTTAGCGCATTTTTGGAACAACAATTTTTCTCTCTTTGTACATGTCATGAGAGATAAAAAATGTAGTTTTTTCTATTCTTCTTACTCCTTGCATTATGTGAGATATAGTTTTTTCTGGATAAAAAAGATAGAATTTTTTTGTGCTTCATCTTTGGCACAAACCGCCTGATTGTCGCCAAAATAAATAAAAAAAAATTTTTTTCTCTCTTTGTACATGTCATGAGAGATAAAAAATGTAGTTTTTTCTATTCTTCTTACTCCTTGCATTATGTGAGATATAGTTTTTTCTGGATAAAAAAGATAGAATTTTTTTGTGCTTCATCTTTGGCACAAACCGCCTGATTGTCGCCAAAATAAATAAAAAAAAATTTTATGCATTCAGCAAAGGCAAAGAAAAAAGTCAGATCATGTTAATGAAAATAAATAGGAATTTTGTGTATATATATATATATATGCATGTGTGTCGCATTGAGGAAAAATCCTTTAAACAAACTTGAGCTTAATAGCATGAAAAAAATAAAACACAAAAAAGCTTTTTATTTGTGCAAGAAAAGGGAAAAAGTTTATGAGCTATTTTTTGTATAAAACACATGAATTAGTCAATGATATTCATGAAATTCATCAGAAAACGTGAGATATACTAAGAATCACTTCTTCGTATCCAATTACAAGGCATAAATTAAACTCAAGGAAAGAAGAAAAAATGATAAGAAGACAAACAAAAATGGTTGAAGATAAATTTATCTTACTACAATATAAAGCAAGGAAAAATGTTCGTATTACTTGAGTATAATACTTTGAACAAACAACCAAGAGAAAGAGAAAAAATTATTTTTTTAAATACATATTTCAACCTCATAAATCAAGTCATATAAAAGTAAGAGAGAAAATAACATTTTCATTTTGTACACAATTATTTTTAATTCTTTAAGCATTTATGAGAACTGAATTGATTGAATTTGTGTAGCAAAATATAAAATTTTGCAAAAAAATGCATACATATCAAGAATAATTCTATTTAAGATACAAATTTTGAAATTCTTTATATTATTCTAAATTTACATTCTATTTTTGCTTTAAGTAGACTTTTTTTATTTTAATAAAATAATAACTTTTTTCAAACTTTTAGAGAAATATTTATTTGAATCTATCTAATTGTACTTCATCATTTGTTGTTCAAAAAGCAAAAGAGAAATGAGAAGCGTTTGAAAGATTTAAGTCAAAAAATGATAGAAAATGCTCAGAATAAGTAAAAACTAAAGAAATTTCTCATTTAAAAAACTCCAAAAAAATCTTCTTACGCGTTCAGTTTTATTTATTAAGACCATTTAAAGAAACAACATTTGTTTACAATATTTGAATGTTAGTTTGTGGTGTGGCTATTGCCAATTTAACAAAAACTGTGAGAAGTTACAAATTTTAGGAAAAGTTTTGATATAAATTAATTATGTATTGAGAGTCAAAATATTATTTCAGATTAAAAGAAGAAAAATTTAAAATGATTTTTTAAAATAAAGGTCATAATGATTTTACAAAGAGTAATAATAACCTAAGGCTATGATTAAATTAATTTTGTTATGAATTTTGTATTAATTTTTTTGTGATAATCGTTTATCTGTGGAAGTTTAGTTTCTGCATGAATTTGCTCTGTGCTCTCTCACCAAGGACGATCAAGGATCATTTTCAAAGTTCTGTTTTGTTTGTTTGAAGTTTTTGCGTATGAGTTGCGGCGATGATGCCATGAAATGCTGGATATCCATATGTCAGGATAGGTCTTATTGCTAATTTGTATAATGGGAGCTTATTTGTGATGTGTAGTTTTGATTTACGATTTATAAGAGGGTAAAATTACGAATTGCGATATTTGCTTTTCTAGTCACATTTCCAATATGATACTTAAAGGTTAAGCGTTTGTCAAGGTGCACTCCTAGAAGTTTGATTGAATCTTGCCAATTGATACAGGTACAAAAAACTTCAATTGGACCCGTTGGAATTTCATTTCTCCTACGATTTGTGATGTAAATTGCAGCAGTTTTATCCTTATTTATAGAAATTTGCCATTTGGTCATATACGTCTCAATACTTCTTGATCCGACTTTGAGTTTTGATGATATTGTCGAGTGACGTAACGCAGTTTTGTAAAATCAAGTGTCGTCTGCAAACATGGTTATCTCGTAAAAGCTATTTAATGGGATATCCGCCGTGTAAATGTTGTAGAGAGTTGGACTCAGGACTGCACCTTGTGGAACCCCGGCTCGAATTAAGCGGATGGTTGAGCCATTACAAATCACTTTAAACGTTCTCTCGGACAAGAACGATTTTGTGATTAAGATCAAATTAGATGGAAAATCGAAATCAATCGTCTTTGCAATAAGTTCATCATTCCAAATACGATCGAATGCTTTCTCATCTAGTGAAAGCAGTCCTGTAGACTTTTTGAACTTTAATCCCTTATGAGCATGCTTGATGATTTTGTAGAGTTGATGAGTAGTGGAAGAGTTACTTCTAAAGCCAAATTGTTCCTCTGAGATGATGTTATTAACTTCAATGTGATATTGTAAACGAACAAGAATAACTTTTTCAAGTATTTTACTCAGAGAACTGAGGAGCGAAATTGGTCTGTACGATGGAGGATCTGATTTTACTTTTCTTGGTTTTGGAATTTGGATAACTTTTGCAGATTTCCACTTGTTGGGAAAGTAATTTAATTAAAGACAAGCATTTACAATGTTGACTAAATGAATAATACCGCGACGTGGTAGTTTCTTTATGAGTCGATTTGAGATTTGATCAGCACCAGGACATTTGAGATTTTTCACGTTTTGAATGATTGAAAATATTTCATCGGCATCAGTAAAAGTTGACAATTCGTTTGCTGGCAGTGGTTGCCTAAGACCGGAGACCTTATTTTTAATTAGGTAAGTGAAGTCCGGACAACTTCTTTCAAGTGGGTTTAGATCATTTGATTCGAAAACTTCCGCTAACTTGTTGGCTTTTTCTTCAGGAGTATTTAGAATACCATCTGCAGTTTTAATTGGAGGAATATTTGAATCGCGCTTCTTTAAAAATTTTGTTAATTTCCAAACATTGGTGTGATTTGGTTTTATAGTACTGAGTTTATGTGACCAGCTCTCATTTCTGATTAAGTTGACTCTCTCTTTGATCAATCTTTCCAGGAATCTGACCTGAGCTTTTAAAGTGACGTCACGAGATCTTTGCCATCTTTTCTTCATCGACTTTCTCTCATCGATAAGGTCATCTGGAAGGTTTAGCTTGTAATTGGAACTGCTTTATGCTGATTGTCTAGGATAATTTTTGTAAATTAATTTACGTAATCATCAATATGTTGTTTTTCTGTCATTTGATAGGAAGTGTCGAGGATATTGTGTATGGAATCTTGGAATTTACTCCAAATGGCTTTGGAGAAATCAAGGAATGTCTTGGATCAGAAACCTAATTCGACTGAAGCATGAATTGTGAATGTCACTGCGCGATGGTCGCTTGCTAGATCTATAGATCTATAGCTTTGAGACCATTGATTTTGTGAATTTTATTTGTAACTACTAAGTCTATTGTTGAAGGTGAATTGCTGGAGTTAGATGGTATGTAAGTGTGTTTATATGGATATTCAATAAAGAAATTGTTCTGGCACAACTCATGGTATAATAATTTACCAGCATTGTTTGCTCTAGTGCAATTCAAATACTGATGCTTAGAATTGAAATCACCACATACAAAGAGGCTCGTTCTGCCGTTGGTGAGTTTCCTGATATCGTTTATGAAGTGGGAATTGACTTGATTAGTTACCATGACTGATATCCTTATGTTCTCAATATATTTAGTGTGTAGTGAATGTAGAAGACTGTGTACAATTGATTTGTGAACGAACAATGCAACTCCACCCTTGTCATGATTGCTTCTGTCAGCACGACAAACTCTGTAATCAGGATCTGCTGGAAGTCTATATGTGTCTTTTAGATGTGTTTCACTTATGCATGCGATATGTATATAATTAAAAAGTAAATAATAGTATAATTCGTGGACCTTGTTTAGGATGCAGTTTGCATTCCAGTAAAGAATGTTGAGCTTGTTTAGGTGTCTTACCATTGTAAGGCACTGCATATTTGATGGCAACCGACATTATGATTTGAATTTGCTCATGCTTTGTTCTAGCACCAGAAAGTTGTGTTGTAATATCTATAAAAATTTTGAACATCATGTGAATATAATACGTTTGAATTTTGTTGAAAATTGGGATGCCTGGCTAATGGAATAGCCGATTGGTGGGAAGGTTTTGTCCAGGCTGAACCTTGGAATTTGGAAGGAATGGGAACTGGAATTCCTCTAATTGTGCAGCATGTTGAAATTTAGCTGATGTTTGGGCTTTTGTTTGTTTGGTCCATAATGCTTTAGATTTAATAAACTCAATTCGTTTCGGACAATTTGAATAGCTAGCAGTGTGTTTACCTCCACATAATGCGCACTTGAGTTTTGTTGTAGCTATTTTTGAGAGTGTTTCACCATCAGGGACTTGTATAAGAGGACACTCCTTAGACTTATAATCGCCAGCACACCTGATACATCAAGATACTAAATTTGCAGTGCCGTTACCAAATCGAAGACAATTCATACATTGTGTAGGACCTTTCCTTGTATGGCGAAAGTTTTGCCAAGAGATGCGAATGTGATTTGACATCTTAAAGATCAATCAGCATAATCTTTTCTTTCTTATAGAATGACACAAGGTAAACACAATGTTCATCATAATTTTTCTTTTTGATGTTTAGCTCTTTGAATGTGACTGGATTTAATGATTTAAATTTTGCGTCTTCACTCGAAGAGAAGCAAAAGACTTTTTTTGACTTCTCACGCGTGCTTTCATTTATTGCTATTTTGATAAATTTATGCGATTTTATTTTCCTTAAAAAAGTTTTAACTTATTAAGAATAAATTTAAAATTGTTTTTTGATGACTAAGATTTTTTAGGCAATTTCAATATAAAAGGGAGGGAAAAGAAGAAGGAAGCAAAAATTTGAAAGTAGAAAATTGTGTACATTCAGATTCGACAGAAACATAAATTTTTCATTTTGAAGTTTCAGCAGAAAAAAACTCGAAGAGCTAGAAATGACTCTATTGAGCTTTTTATCCTGAATTCATAAATTTTCTCAACTGGCGTCTTCATTTGGAATACATTCACTATATAAACACAAAAGGCAGCGCAAGGAGCAACAAAAAAATGCCAAGAGTTTGCAACTTTTTTTCCTCCTTTCATTTGTGCGATGTGAAAAACTTTTCTTTTTTTTTCCTTCACAAGAGTTGAAAACATCTTGACGGAATTTGGATTAAAACCATTAAATTCTTTTTTTGCCATGCAGAAGAGGAAGAAATAGCAAAAAAGAGAAAAATTTTCATGAATAGAAAGAAAAATGAGAATTTTGTCGGATGAAAGAAAAACTCACATAAATAAAACATACAAAATAGAAGGAATTTTTTTCTTCTATTTGAAATTGCCATTTGTACATTATAAAAAAAGAAGAGAAGGAAAAAATAGAAAATGACGTAGATTTATGTGTTTATTTTTGATGTTTGCTAGAAAAGTGCCAATTTTTTCAAAGCAGAACATGTTTGTATGTATTTTGTTAGCTCCATGTTTGTTGCATTATTTTTAAAATTATAAAAAAGTCAGGCTTAGGTTTTAAACTATTGACAATTGGTTTCACAGAGAAAAAGTTTTTTAACTGGCAAAAAGTTTATGTCAATAAAAAATGAGTTCTAAAAAGAAAATTTTATAGGACTAATAAAACTTTTTATAACTGCAAAAAAACTTTTATAATTCTCATAAATGTTTTATAATTGGAATAAAAAGTTTTATGAGTCTTATAAAATTTTCTTTTTAGTACTCATAACCATGTTTTATTGGCATAAACTTTTTGCCAGTTAAAAAACTTTTTTCTCTGTGTTTGCTAGCTCTTTTAAAATTTTAAGCTTTAAAAAATATTTTTTTAAAAATTTGCAAAAAAATTAAAATTTTTATCAATGTAATTTACTATTCACAATTATCGTTAATTTTTTAACTTTCAAAATGTAAACTAAATAAACTACATTCATTGAACTTCTATTTAAAACTTTCATTTTAATTTTGCAATTTCTTTATTTGAATTTCATTACACTTAATACATAAAAATATTTCAATAAAAATTCTCACAAAGATTATTTCCTTCTGATTATTTCAGAAAAAAAAAAAAAATTATGAAGTATGAAAAAAGGAAAAAAAGAAGTCTCTTTCAACAGCAACAATTTTATACATATTCCGCGAGATCTTTTGAAAAAGTGCATTCACGCATTTGAGATTTATGATTTGTGGAAATGCACTGAGTATTTACAATATAAAAAAACTTAATAAAAGTGAGCGAGAGTAACGCTTTAAGGTAGAAGTTAGATTCATTTCTGATGCCTCTTTACACTGTTTCTCATGCTTGACTTTTTTGTTGCTGTTGTAGCATATGCAGTTATATTTTTGATGTTGTTTATTGTGTAATGTAAAAAAATATTTTTTAAGAAAATGAAAGTAAAGATTTTTGAGAGAAATTTAAATTATTATAAATAAATTTCCTAAATTTTAAAATTGCATTCAATTTCTAAAGAAAAAAAAATTTATAGTTTAAGATAATATGATTCGCTTGATACAACAAAAATATTTTGCAAAAAATTGTAAAATTACAAAATTCGATTTTAAGAATTTTGCAAAAAAAATTTTTATTTAAATTTCAGTTCTGGAATTTCATAAGATTTTTATTTTATTAATGTTCTAAAAATTTCATAAAAGTAAAGAATCTTCAAGATATCTTGCAACAATTTAAAAAATCTAAATACTCATATATGCATATTAAGTATGCAAAGGTCTTACTTCTTTTTATATAAATATAAACTCTGTGATGTCGGAAGATTTTCCTTTTATTCGATAATTTATTATTTATTGACTGCTATATGTGAAAGAAATAAAAAAAGACCGATCAGCAAAATATTATTTATAACAAATTTAATTTCAAATATGTATTTTTCTCTCTGCTATAGCAAGCAAGTAAGAAAGAAAGAGTGAGGCGAGTTGAACAAGATCAGAATTGTGAATGAATTAAGATGTTATGTATATTGAGATTGAAAAAAATGTTTTATGTGTGAATATTTACAATTTATTGATCTTCAATATGGAAATGTTAAATTTAAAATTCTAAAAAGATGAAAAAATTTAAATGATGATCTCAACAAAAAAATGATATTAAAATTTACAATTAAATAAAAAAAATAAATAAATAAAATAAAAGGGCAATAAACTGCTAAATTGTGATTATAAATAATCGTCAGATTCGCGCCGTCAATTTTACTTCATTAATATTAATACCTCATAAAGTAATTAGCCTTTTTTATTCTCTTCTTCTCAAAATTAAAACTCTTGTTCTTTTCTAACCTCAGCCAACTTTTGTTCTCAATTCATGTTTTTTTCATTTCACCTCAAATTTCTAGGGTGCTTTTTAATTTTGCTGATGGAAAAAGTTTTCTTTTAAAGTGGTTTAAAATAATTGTGAATGCACTCTATGTGAGAATTAGAAAGAAATGCGGTTTAAAAGCAATTAAAATTAAAAGCATTTAAGGTAGGAAAAAGTTTTTTAAAAAATTTTTTCTTGTTCCTTGAAATTGAAATGATGAAGAGAAATTTGTATTTGAAAAAAATATTTTAAGTTAAAAGAATTAGACATAAAATCAGAAATTGCATTAACCTGAAAGATTAGATTTAACAATTTTGATATTCAATTTAAATTAATAAATGAACTTTTTAAATATTGATTGCAAAATAAAGATTTTAATTGCGATATTCAAGCCAAAAAGAACTTTTATATTAAATTGTGTGATTTTTGACAAATTCATATAAAATATACCCGTTTTGCAGATCGGTGTACTTTAGCGCGTTTTTGGCACCCAGATCAGTGTTTATTACAAATTACTATAATTTTAAAAATTCAAACGTTTCAAAGATTCATAGTTTAAAAAATACTGATCGAAGCAAATTTAAAATATCTTGAAAAATCTAGGTCGAAATTTTTTTTTAATAAAAGAGAAATAGAGTAAAGGACCGAATTATTGAACACTTTTTGTTTACATTTACATAAATAGTCATAAAATCTTTCGGAAGCACTTTCGCACAATATGAAACTGATTATTAGATTTTTATTGCAATAATAAACATCATAAATAGATTCATTTTAATAAAAACTATGCCATTTTGGCGAAAATAATGAAAATGTTTTGAACACTTATACGAAATAATTTTTCACGAAAATTTTTTATCTTTTCTGATTTCGTACAATATTAAATTTTTACTTAAATATTGATTCACTAACTACAAAATGATGCAGTTCAGTTAATATTTTGTTTTTTTAATAATTTAAACACTTCAAAATAATTATACACTTCACATTTAAGCCACAATTACCGAAATAAATAATGAACCTTGATATTGAACGCTTAAAAATACACTGAAAAATAATTTCTTGAAAACAGCTTGAAATTTCAAACTTTAATTCTAGCTTATTTTAGCAGTTTTATACTTTGAAATCAATAGAAAGTTATAATATAAAAGCAAGAATGCAAATAAATGAAATAAAGTGTATAAAACAGCTTAAATTAAATGAGCAAAAATTAAGAATTTTAGTGTTAAATATTAAGGTTCATTTACATTTTTGTCCTGGGGGGACGGACAGACCGTTATTGGTACTTATTTATCTATTTATAGGTAAGAGTTATTCAAGGTCTTTAATTTAAAATCAAAATCTTTTCCATTAATGCACAAATAAAAGAGAAATAAATATTTTTTGTCATCAATAGTACAAAAAGTGTTCAATAATTCGGACTTTTACCCTATTTCTTTTATTTAATATAATGTGCGAAAGTGTTAAAAAACTAAAAGCAAAAAATAAAAGCATGAACTGGATGAAAATTAAAATAATTTTTATGTGTTCTTTTGAGAAGAATGAAATTTATTATCTCCACACTGTGAAGTCTCTTTCTTGTTCTATGTGTAGAGAGGAAAGATTATTAATTGCAGTCATTAAAGAAATGTTGTTTTAATGAGTTGTGATTAATTGTGACTATATCTCTCACCATGCTTATGTTTAATGGCGATCTGATCACTTCTGATTTACCTCGATGACTGTGAATTATTAATAATTTTATTGCTATAATGAATGGATGATGCGATATGTAAATTTTGTCATAAATTGTTGTAAATTAGTTGCAAATAAATGCAAATTTCAAAAAGATTTTTATTTCATTTTAGCCTTGAAAATTTCAATAAAAAATGTTTTTTTTTTCTAAACCTGTTGCATAATTACTTTCTTCTTTTGTTTCTCATTCTACCTGCATGACATTGTCTACATTTTAAAACTATTTTCAAAATTTATTGTCTTTCTTCCTTCATGCTTTAAAATGAAGAAGAATAAGTAGAAGGGCGATTTAAGGAATAAAACAATTATTATTTTATGTATTTGTAGCAAGGTCATGCAACTCATTAGAATTATCTATTGTTTTTCTTTTTTCTTTACCGCTGTGAAGCATTTTAAGCCAGCCACAATAAGAGCAATGTGGAATAATATTGAGTAATTCTCTTAAGAAAACAACATTAAAGATAAAGTCAAGTATAGAGAATTTCTTTGTTTTTTGCATTTGCTTTTTTGTGTTATTGAGAGAATGAAGAAATTTTATTTTATTGAGTATTTAAAATGAAGTTAAAAGACACCTTGGAATTTTTGGTTTGAATTTATTGCAATAAGACATTTTTATTCCGGCGGTAATTTTAATTGTTTTTTTTTTTAATTAGAATAAATTAGATTTTTTTATTAAACAATATAGACATAAAAATTATCAGATTTTTTAATATTTTCAATTTATTTGAAAAATTTAAAAGTAAAAAAGGATTTTAAGTTCAAGCCTTGATAGTTTGACAAATATTTATGTGAAGAAAGTTTTTTTTTGCTATTTTCAATAATTTCATGTAAAAATTCCTCTCACATTTAATTTTAAATTTTCTGTTGACAAATCTTAAGCTGACTCTGACTCATTTGAATCTGTCAAGATTTTTTTATCTCGAATTTCTCACAACAGAGAAGAAAAAAAGTTTCTCGGGATTTAAAAAAAAACTAAAAAGTTTTATTTTTCAACTCTTCTTTTTCAAGCCAGTGACAGTTGAAGTATATCACTGATGTCGACATTTGTAGCTATCATATATCATTTTGGTGTTGTATGCCACAGCAAATTCCATGAAAATAAATTTCACACCTACCACGACGAACAAAAAAAAATAATTTTTTTTGCGCAACCAAACAGAAATTTTAAATTAATTCAGTTTATTTGGCTAACTTTTTGTATGTGCTAAAGAGAGAGAGAGAGTGGCTGAACTAAGCAAAAAAAGCAACCACAATAAAAGAGAGAAATGAAAATGAAATTAAATTTGAATTATTGATAAACCGGCAAAGCACAAGCGAAATGTGTCTCGACGAAGCGAACGAGAATGAGGATAAATATTTATTAGCTGTTGAATGACAAAATATGCAGAGAAATATAATTTTTTGGTGCAAAAAAAAAATAATAATAATTTTTATAATTATTATTTGTACATTTTTTTGTCACAAAAATTATAGAAAAGCAGTTAGTTAGATCGATAGCAAATGAAATTTTGTTTCTTAAATTTTTCATTCAATAATAATTTTTCAAATTAATTCATTTTCTTTTTCCTCTTTTTATGAATTCAAAAATTTCATTGAATTCTACATGATGATGGCGTAGAGAAATTTAAAAAATATTAGAAAAGAGAACACTAAACAATTTTAATTTTAAAGTAATTAATCATTTGACACTCTCACATTCTTTCTTGATAACACCCACCACAAACGTATATACTTCGACTGCTTGCCTTTTTAAAACGCAATTTTCTATAAAAGTCACGTCTCGTTTCTCTTGCTGCTTTACTTCTAAACACATAAAGATAAAATGATATATTGACATGTGTACTCTTTCTGCAGAAGCCATATTGAGTTTTTCTTTTATTCTTTCTAAATTGTCATTCATCTTTCTTAATTTAAAGCTTAAATATTGAAAAAAAATTCAAATTTAAGGGAGTGTAAAAAGGAAAACTAATGAAATACACACATAAACATATAAGGAAAAATGAAAATCCTTTTACTGCCATAATTTTTCATTATTTTCAAATAAATACAAATAAGGATATATTGACGGTTATTATATCAAATGAAATGTTATAAATTTATTTTCATGGGTGATATTTCTTATTTTTTTAACCCACAAGATTGTATGATTTTTGTAAAAGTTTTTAAGAAATTAATTTATGAAAATGTTACAAATTAAACGGTTAATTTTGTTTTAAATTTAAACCTTGAACTTGATCTTAAATCTTTAAAAAAATCATAAAATTTTATCTCATAAATCTAAGTCAATTTAAAATCAACAAATGAAAGCATCACCAAAAAGTAAGTAAGTTAGCATAAACCATTAAACAACATGCAACACGTTAGCAATAATAAGGACAAAATAGCGAAAGTGATAAAATGAAAAAGGCAATTAAATGCCAGAAACAGAGTTTAAGAGCGACAATGAAAACGCGAGCAGTAAAAGTGAGGAGACACAAACAGAAATATGAAAAGAGCGTATAAATTGTTACGACACCATACACACAATTAAGGCAATAAAAGCAATTTAATAGTGCCATAATAAAAATAAAAATTATTATCAAACATTCTCATTCTTTTGCTACGTTTTGAATTCTTTGTTGACGATGAAGTTGAACTTTATATATGCAATGTTAAACTGGCGTTGTTATGTATGAAGCAACATGTAATTAAAGCGATTATCACACAATAATTTTTATTCTTTTATGCATATTCTAAAAGACTTAAAGAGCAAAAGTAAATTTTTTTATTTTGCAATTTTTTGGTTTTTCTTATTTTTATTTAGAATTGAATTTACGAATAAAATGAAGAACTTTTTAAATAATTTTCAAAATATGATTTATAATAAATAGTTAATGTTTTCAAAAACAAAATTCTAACCATAAAAAAGTCGTTTTTCTTTGTGTTTTTTTTTAAAACAAATTTACCATTTTCTACTATTTTTACAAAAAAAAATATATAATTTTTTCCATCACATTTTTATAAAGCTCATTGTGTTTGCAATAACTAGCTATAATAAATGAGAATTGAGTGCATTATGTTGAGTTTTAAGGCGATAAGAATGGTCTTTTAAAATAAGACTTGTAACCTCATCGTAAAAGAGTAATAAAAAGTTAGTTATTAACTTGAGTCAATCAAAATGCAGTTTTTGAGCCGTGAATGGTGTATCGATAAATTATTTGCGATATTGTTCATGGGAATTTATGTTCAATGATGAAATACAGTCAATTTTTACAACCTGTTGGTAAAAAATATCGCGCGATTGAGAAGAAAAGAAATATTGAAATTTAAACTCGTGAGTGAAAAATGAACAAACAAGCTTATATGAAAGTGGCTCATTTATCAAAGCACATTTACTGGACACTTCTACCTCGTTTATAAATGTCAAATTTAAAAATGAGAATGAATTCTCGCTCATTAATTTACATTATTATCAAATTTCAGTTACTTATGCACTGAAGAGATTCTTTTAAGAAATTTAAAAGAAATTTTAACTAAATTTATTTCTGTTGTTGCTTTCGAAGTTTATAAGAAGATTTAAATACGTCAAAATTCTATCATATATCATATTAGCGAAAAGAATAATCTGTTTTAATTTTTTCGTTTAATATAATTTTCATAGACAATAAGAATTATCTAATTTTCTTTACAAAAATATCAATAAATAAAAATTTATAAATTAGTTCAATTTCTATCATTTCTTGTGAAGTATAAAAAATTATTTTTCAGAGTGTAAAACTAAATGCGGAGGATTATTTAATAAATGACTCTCACACATTTAACACAAAAACCAAAGACTCTAAATAATTATTCAAATGAAAATGAAAAATCGAAGTGTCATTAGTAAAAGATAAAAAATTCTTTCTTTTCTTTTCGTATGTTAAATTGTGAATGAAATAAAAATTCACGCACTTTCTTTTATCATCATGAACACAAACACAAAAAAAGAAAGCTTGAAAGGAGGAAAAAGGAAGAAATCTGAGACTTTTTTGCTATACTTTATGCCAACAAATAACAACAGCAAGAGCAGCAAACATGGTCATAAAGTTCTTTTTTATTATACAGTCGTAAACCATTGCGCACTGCGTATGCTTGTTATAAGTAAGAATGAGATAGAAGAGAAGGAAATATGTGAATCAGAATGAGACCGAGAATGGTCGTAAACAATGATTGATTTATTTATTGTGTGAATGTGTTTGTAAAGTACTCACTTGTGTGCGTGTTTTTGCTTCTTTTAGTTGAGAAAGAGAGAAAAAAATGAATCAAGAGAGTGAGAATAAACACTTGAAAGAGAGCGAGAATCTTTTGTTGTTGTTAATTTCTTTGAAAATTATTGCATTTTACACACTTTTGACATTTAATTGAATCATAAATCGTTTAACTCATGATTTTTATTGCGATTGCAATTTTCACTTTTATTTTCAAAAGTTTTGGTAATTTGCTTAATTTTAATAATTGTCACTAATCTGTTTTCATCACATACTGCAATAAACATCACATAAATCTTTCACAGCTTCAAGTTTTACCGCCGGTTTATTGAAAGACATTATGAAAAATTGTTCTTTATTCTTTATTATTATTACTCTTAAAGTTATTATTATTATTATCGTCATCATAGTCATCGTACAAACAGCAGCAAGCACTAGACTAAAATTCAACAAGTTAATAAAAATAAAAAAAAAACTTTTTATTTTCTACTCTTTTGAATTTATTGATTGCGCTTTTTGGTAGAAATTTTTTTAACAATTAGGGTAAAGGCACATAAATCGCGGACTTTTCTTGTGCTAAAAAATAAAACTTTGTAAATCTCAGTTGTTTCTCCATCAAATTCATTGCTCTTTCTTTTGTTTTGAAGAAAATTGTTGCTTCTAACATATAAATGCTTTAGTTTAGAAGAACTTTGAGCCATATTCTTGAATTTTTCTTTTTTACAAAGACTTTTGAAATGAGCATATAGATTTTAATTTGCGCATATCGAGGACTTTAAATTGCGCACTTGTAAATTTCCTGCTTCATACTGATTTATTTCTGAACATATTTATATTAAATAAAAGCTTTTTTAATGTAGAATTCATTTTTAATGATATTAATTCGATTTACGATTACAATTTTCAAGATTTTGAATCACTGGTTTGTTTACATTGAAATTCAAGAAAAAACGCATTCAAGAAAAACGCGTTTTGATATGCGCAATTTATGTGTTATTAATAAACATTGAATTTCAAGCTTTTGTTTTACCTAAATTATATAATATTAATCAGATCAACTAGTAAAAAGAACAAGGTTTAAGTGAAATGTGAAAATAGAGTGAGGAATTGCTTTTAAAAAAAGAAAAATCGATTTGTTATGTTGTGAATAATATACGCAAAATTTAAAATGGCTATTTTTCTAGTAAATTCTTAATATATGGCCACGAAAAGTTCTAAGCTCATACAAAATAAGTATTTCTATCATTCATAATTATTTCGTGAGTGAGCAATTCAGATAAGAGTAAATTTAGTATAAATGAAAAGTGTGCAATTTATAGATATGCGCAATTTATGTTCCTTTACCCTTTTAATTATTTAATTTGAAATTTATTTTGATAATAGGGTAAAGGTTCCTAAATCGGACACTTTTTCAGAAATTTTTACTTTAATCTTCAATAACTTTTAAATTATTCATCTGATTTTAGTTCTGTTTGAAAAAATAATTCAGAACAAGCTCGTAGTTTCATTATAACAACATAATAATGCTCAATTTAGAGTCATTTAATTGCAATTAGCCAAAATATTACTGTTCCTAAAGTGGACACAATTTTTATTTATTTTTGCATTTATTCTTTAATTAGGATGAGTTCACTTCAAATACTTACAAATTATGATAAGATTCAATAGCAATAAAGTTTATTTAGAAACAATATTCACTTTATAATAATTTAAAAAACCGAGAATGATCATTTTAAAAATATAGAAAATTTCTTAGAAAATTTTTGTTCACTTTCAAGTTTTTGTTTACATTTTTTGTGATGAACTTTCTAACTATGATTTCTTTATTTGTATTTAATCAATTTTAGACTTATATATCAATATAAAGCTAATGAAACGTAGATTCTAACTGTAATAAATATATTAAAATTTACGACAATTTTTACAAAAAGTTTAAAACGATACTAGCGCCCCCAAAAAACAAAACAAACTAAACTTGAGTGTCCGATTTAGGAACAGCCATATTTTGCTTAATAACTTGCTTCAGAGACAAAATAGATGGAAAATTAAAGTGAAATCATAAACTTCGAGTTTCCTTTAATTATATTAATTCATTTTAATGACAAAAAAATATAAGAAAGTGAAGAATTTTGTGAGATAAACAAAAATAATTTTTTGTATGAAAAATTTCAATTGGCATTTTCAATGGGAAAGCATCTTTAAATCGCAAGTATAATCATTAGAAAATAATCTTAAGAGCTTGATTCAAATAGTCTAATCAAAACATATACGATATATCATCTCATAAGTTGATAATTTGATTGTTTAAAAAAAGTGTCCACTTTAGGAACTGTCCGATTTAGGAACCTTTACCCTAAATATAGAACTTTTGCAATAAGGATTTTAAAATTGAATGTAAATTATATACGGTTGAGAAAATTTTCAATTCAAATCTTGTCAATAAAAATTATAATCAAAGCTGAAAAATTTTTTTGAACAATTTTTATTGTTTTGCACTTAATTTAGACAAATCTTTCAACCTTTTTGGTATTTTTTTATTATTTCAAATTTAAAATCATTGTGGAAAACCAACAATAAATTTTTGCAGCAATAATTCTAAAAATTGAAATATAGTATTATAAAGTACAAAAGAACATGTAGCTTCAAATCTTGAGAAAGAAATAAATTTCGAAAATGTTCTAACTCCTCTTTTTGCAATATTCTTCAAAATTTTACTAAAATTCATTTTAAAATATTTTTGACGTGAATTTAATTTTTTTTATTTTAAATGACATAAATTTCAATTCATGATTTAATAAAGGTTTTTTGTCAAATGATTTTTAAAATTAAAAACAAATTTAATAGATTTAGAAGAAATTTAAGAATAAGCGCAAAACAATCATTCTTATCTACAACATCAATTCCCTATCGATTCTATTGACTGTTCATGAAATACGAATAAAAAATTCATAGTTTATTTTTACGCACAAAAAAATTTTTTAACGCATTTTTGCAAAAAAATACGATATTAGGCTCACGATGGCTGGCTGGCTGGCTGGCAACGGCAAGTCGTGGAGAGGTGGTTGATACCTTGTTAGAAAGGTCTTGACGTGTAGGTAAGCCATTCAAAAGAGTTTTTCTGGGTAAATGTTGACCCAATGGTGGTCCACCACATGCATGTCCATCACATGGACCAAAAAATGTTTTCCATCAAAAAGTCTTAAAATGTCATAAAACGTCGAGAAAATATGTCAAAAAAACTTTTTAAAAAAATCGACTTGTCGCCAGGAAAATAACACTTAAAATATGTGAAAATTTGTTAATAAACATACTGATCTGATAGACAAAAATGCCCTCTAATCGTCCGACCATCCAAGGCGTCAAGATTGATATATTTTTGAATTTTTTTCACTCGACTCTAGTGGAAATTACTGCTCTTTTTTTTCTCTCAATATTTCACTTTATATATGCATCAGCAACGTGCACTTGCATTCTAAATGAAAAAATAAAAAAGTGACCATCGACTATTGTTTTTTGCTGCTGCTAGTGAACAAGACCTGAGAACTCTTTTGATAATTTTTGTTATTTTTGATATTTTTTGATATTTTTGATTTTTTTGTTATTTTTGATATCGTAATTTTCTCTTTAATTAAATACCATAAAAATTAAATTGATAGCTTAAGAGAAAGCTATGAGCATAAGAAATGAAAATTAGAAAGGACTGCATATACTCGTGTTATCGTTTTAGAACTGAAGTCATTTTAAAAAAAGTCTTAAAAATTTTTATTTTTCGAAAAACAAAGGTATCTTGATGCGAAATATCAAAAAGAGTTCTCAGGCCTTGCTAGTGAGACATATACAACAAAAAAGTGCACACACATGCCCGAAATTTGTATATATAAAACATAAATACGTACTTTCTGAACCGAAAATATCATTGCTTTCACTGAATAGGCATGAGATGCAAATTTGATTTATGTAGTTACGTGATATATGGATTTTTTATTGAAATTTATTGAAATTGAGCTTTATTTGAAAACGAATGAGTGAACGGCAGCAAATTATTCTCTTCTTTTTTCTGTTTGAGATTTTATTATTGAAAATGAATTTTTATTGTTTGGTACAAAGTTTTAAAATTTTTTTTCCAGAATTTAAATTTTTAACGGTATTTTTATAAGTTCAAAATTTGAACTTTAAAGCTTCTACTTTTTACAAGCTATTTGAAATTAAACAAGTCACTTATTAAGTTTGAATGTTAACCAGTCGAGCGCCTCTGTGGCCGAGAGGTTCATGCGCTCGATCTGAAGAACAGCGTAGTGACTGGTCCGGATTCGAGTCCAGGCTGCGCTTTCTTTCAGATATTTTTCAGAAGTTTAGATACTTCGACTGCTTAAGTGCTCTCGGAACGCATTTTAAAAGGTAAGGTCCCACATTATAGTGATAGGTTTTCTGAGACAATTTACATTCCTACAGCAGAATGGAGACACTCATGCGGCACAAAATCTCAATTCTCTGTGTCTTTAGAAGCAGTCATTTAGTTACTCTGTAGGTCTGTAGAGTACAGATTATTCGATCAGTATGATGTGGCAGATTTGGGAAACAACAGGCACTAGTCTACGTCTCCTGGAGCTAGCAATAGCTCCACCTGCACAAATCTTTAATCTATCCATCCAAATTTGAATGTTTTAAAAAGCAATTATAATCAAAATTTGAATTTTAACTTAATTAAATCAATTTTCAGCAAGTTCGATTTTTGAACTTATAATTGAACTTCAAAATTTACACTTCTTCAAAAAAAAATTAAATTTATTTAAATCTTAAAATATTTTTTCTATCCTCCCTCTTAAATTAACTCACAAGATTTTTTAACCCAAGCACACAGTTAATAAACATGATGGCGTCAAAAATTAAAATTCCACTTGACTGAATTTCTATCCATAAATCATCAACCATAATTGAATTTTTTTAATCTTATCTCACTGCATTTTGAGAAGGAAAAAAAAATAAAATTTTCAATATGTTAATGCCAAACCTACTAGACTTACATCAAACATTCTTTAATCTTTGACTTTCTCCTTCTTTACTCTTTTCTGTTTCTCATGCATTGTGTGCAACTGCAATTTATCATGGATTAGATTTTCTATGTAAATTGCAATCAACTTCAAACATACACAGAAACATTTTCTGTCTATTGCTCTTTAAAATATTGATGATGACATTTTCCATGAATTTAAAATTTTCCAATTATTTTCGCTTCATGCAATTTAGAAAATTTAATTCAATAGAGATTTGATGTGAGTTGAAAAAGTAAATAAGAATAATTTGAGTAAAAAAGATTAATTTTGAAACTTGTTAATTTAGTAAAATTTTTGTAAAAAATTTTCAAATTTGGTAATAACATAATAATTTTATGGTTATTAATGACAGTCTTATGAACTTAAGATTGTTTGAAATATCATATTCATTTTTAATTTATTTAGACATTTTTTCTTATTATGAAGTAATTAATTTTATATTTTCATAATGTTTTCATAAATAGTGTACAACAATAAGAGAAACAAAAGATTTGCGATTTCACTTTTTTAAATTAGAATATTCCGGTAAAAATTATTTTTTTCTGTGTATTTCAATTTCCTTTTCAAGTTTCACACCAAAAAATAAAAGAAAATTTCTTTCCATTTGAAAGTAATAAAAAAGTCTCGTATCGTCAAGGCTTACCTAACTTTTGTATTTACACCATTAAAAGAATTTTCTTGAAAAATAAAAGAAAAAGGAGTTACACGAAAATGTGAAAAGGAAATGAAAACTTTTAGCGAAAAAAATGCCGCTTGTGAGTCGAGTGAGTGAAAAAAAGCCTTCAATTAATTTATGGCTGTTACGGAATCATGCGTAAAGAATATATTTATATACATTTTCTGCGTTGTTGTGCGCGTTGTGGAGACCCAAAAATTTATTGCGCGCTCTACATCAAAATATGTTGCTTTTATTTATTGATTGTGTAAAATGCTTTTTTATGTATTTTAATGTACTTCTCTCCTCTTCTCTAAAGAATATTTTTTACTCTCTATATGTGTGTAGCTTGACTGCTGTTGCCGCTTTTTTGGATACTGAAATGTGAAAATTTCATGTGTGTACATATTAAAAACGAGAGTATAAATTTTTTTAGCTTGGGTATATGAAGATTTATTACATGTGTGTGTGTGCTAAATTATGGAGCGTTTGCATATAGTTTAATTATTTATTTGACTATGTAATTTATTTTTTTTTTTTGCAACTAAAGAAATTTTTTGTGTTATTTTTTTATTTAATTAACACAAACAGTAAAAATATCATATGACTTATTGTTCTCTTGACATTTTTTGATAATATGATCCTTAATTAAATTAATTAACAACATTTTTCATATTTTTTAGTTGATAACATTTTCATGTAACTGTATCACGTATATATTTTGTGTATCATCATCATCATCATCATGCGTATTTTATGACATTTAAACAAGCTCATTTATGCCTTTCATGTATATGGTTAAAAATATAAGGTATCCATTTTGGATCTCTTTTTTGTATATTTACTACTGCAGTCTTAAATTACATACATCATATGTAATTTTAAACTTTCTTTCTTTCTCACTTTTATAATTAATGAATTTTCAGCATTCTTTTTTAAATTAAGGAAAACATTTTTTCAAATTTTACAACATAAATAAAAAGTTTAAGAAATCACCCAAAAAGTTAAAATTAAATGTGGAAAAAGCGAATTTTAAAGTAAATTTGAATGCAATGAACTTTTGGATTCAATAATTAGTATTTATATTTTATTTTCTAATTTATTTCAAAGTGTGATTTAAAAATTAAAAATTTATTATAAAAAATCAAAAAATAAGTTTCATTTATGTTAGCGTATTGATCAATTTATCTTAGTTTTGTAATTTTTTCTTATGTCTTTTTTTCTGTTTAAAAAGCTTTGTTATTTTTTTAAAAATTTGCACTTGACAAAAATATTAAATTATTTTCTTATCACTTACAAAATGAGATAATATTAGAATTTCAGTTTTTATTTCTAATTAAAAAATGTTTTTACAGAAGTGAAATTCAATTTAAAATAAACTTATTTTTAATATGCAAAAATATTATTAAAAAAATTTATATTAAAACATGAAAAGTAAAAGCAAACATCAAAAAATTACAATAAAAAGAACATAATCCAATTTGTTTAATTTTTAAATAATTTAACACCTCTCTCTCTTAATTTTTACATTTTATTACCTAAAAACAGCAAAAGAAGTCAGACATTCTCATGATGATAAAATAGGGATGCAAATATGTAATTAAAAGCAATTTATTTTACCTGCACATACTGTTTACAGACTGCTCTTGCTAAAATTCTTAAAAATGTAATTTTTTGACTTTCTCAAGAGACTGCCTCTTTTTCTTTCTCTTAATGATTATCATTAATGCTGGACCCTTGAAATAATTTTTATTCTCTACAATGAGCATTCAATTTTCATCGACCCTTAAAAGCATACGAAAAAAGAAGGAAAATTAATATCATGTTGGTTTTCCATTTGTTGTAAAAAAGTTTGCGAAAAAGGAAGAAAAGAAGCGCGCTGGTATAAAGAAGAAATATAATGCAATTTTAAATATATTAGAGCTATTTGAGCGCAGATAAAAAATACATTAAGCAAATAGAAACTGTGCGGGAAATGTGGCAAAAAAATTTGTTTAAAAAAAGAACGAGAGAAGAAAAATAGCTCCTTAAACACTAATTGGTAATGCAATTTATTTTCTGCCATTTTTTATTTCTTTTAAAATAAGATAAATGAGTGGAAATGAAATCATGTGAAATAGGAACTGATTAGTAGGTTGCTAGTGATCAAAGAAAAATTTAAAGAAAAGCAAGTTGGAAGCGCATTTCATAAACATTTTTAAAAAAATTTATTTTGAAAAGAATTTCGGGAATGAAATAGGGAATTTTACAGTTTTTTATTTATATTTTGGTCTTCAAAAATTGTTTGTTATTCATTTCGTCTTAAGCTTGGAAAATTTAAATTTGAAACGAAAAAACTTATTATTATTTAAACTTGAATTTTAATTTTTTACAATGGTCATCACACTAAGTGCATAATTTTTAACCCTCAAGATTTGAATCTTAATCTTAAAAAATTTCTATAACTTTTCAATTTCAACCTTAAACTCAATTTGCAAAAAGATCTTCAATTTTGATTGTGATTTCAAATTTTTCAAATTCTTGTCTTTTTATGAAAATAATCAAATTTCAGAAAATTTCATATTAAGAATAAAAGCATTTTTAAATTTACAAAATAAAGGTAAATAAAAGAATTTAGCTAATTGAGAAGAACTTTCTTAATGCATTTTCTTTTTATATTATTTGAAGAAAGTTTTTCTCTCATTTCTCCTTACATGAGAATTTAAGTATAATATATATTTATTTATTCAAAAAGAAAAGAAGAAAGAAAGGGAGAAGTCATCCCTCAAGGATTTAGAAGATTTATTGCTTGAATATTTTAAGTACGAACGACGACGACACAATTAATTAATGAGGACCAAAAAAAAGAAGCAATAGAGACTTTCATTGGCTCAATGGAGACCAAAATAAGAAGCATAAGTTTTTCCATTATTGTATTTTTCTTTCCAATAAGATACAAATTGCATTACGCATCATATAATCTCAATGAAATGCCAGAAAAAAGTTTCTCATTGAGATGGCAAGCAAACGGGAAGTTTGTAGACAAAATATTGCAGTTTTAACTAAATAATAATAATTCTTCTTTTTTATCGAATGGTAGAGAATAATAAAATTTAAAATGATGATGCAGGAACAGCAATTTTGATATTTATGGGAATTTAATTCAATTTTTTTCCATTGCACATTTTTGTGTGTCGTCGAGTTTAAAAAGGGAATCAATAGAAAATTTCTTAATTTTTCACAGTGAAAAAAATTTTACGAAAAAAATTGTTAAAAAAAGCAAAAAAATGCTTTATGTGTGATGGAATAAATCAATTTCAATCTGAAGATTCAAATTTAAAATAAACCTTTATAATTTGTAATTTCTATTTTAATTTTTAAACTTACTTAACGTTTTTTGTTTATTATCTTTTTAAAATTTTAATTTAAATCTAAAGGA
This sequence comes from Polypedilum vanderplanki, assembly GCA_018290095.1. Classification (NCBI taxonomy): domain Eukaryota; kingdom Metazoa; phylum Arthropoda; class Insecta; order Diptera; family Chironomidae; genus Polypedilum; species Polypedilum vanderplanki. Next base: position 29,874,546 of record CM031381.1, on the reverse strand, counting down.
AAATAAAATAAAATTTCTCACTGGGAAATTTTTTTTCTCCCAAATTTTTTCACAAAAATACCAACATTTCATGATTATCTCGAGTAAACTGCATATTGGAAACTTTTCGGCTCATTAAATTTCTACAACATACTAACAATTCCGTTACTACTTTTTAATGACATCTTTCATCATCATTCTCTATTTTCTACAGAAGAAAATCCTTTTATATTTCTACTGTTAAATTTAAATGGCAATATTTCAATCCTTAACCATATAACTACATTTTGAGTAAGTAAAGTAGATTTTTCGGCTACGAACGGTGAAATTGTCATTGTGATTAAATGAACATTAAAGAAAATCCATACTCGACTACTTTATCATCATTATTGCATTTTAGGAAATCAAGACACGTTTGATATTGCTGCGTGAATGATCATTACCTTATTTCATAACCATTGAATTTAAATTTAAGGTAATCCCAAGGAGAAAGGAAAAAAATTCTGGAAGAAAGTCATAAATTTGCACTTGTTCGGTTTCCATTGAGAGCACAGTTGAAATGATACAGTTTTAAAATTTATTTATTGTTCAGGGACATACATGTTCATATAATTGCCATGAGTTTATGAAAACAAATGAATTTTACTCTGTTGCTTTTTTCTGGTATGCTTGCTTGCTTGCTTTGAAAAGTAATTCATATTTCGAGGACATTTATGCAATTTAAAATAACATTCTACTTTCTCTCATACTTTTTTTTGGAAAACAACAATGTGTTGATGTACATTTTTATTATTATTGTTGTACAGGTTGACATGTAGTGCTGGGAGAGTAATTTTAATTTGTAATGGTTTGATCAATGAGCAAGAAAATTATTATCAAAAGTGAAAGTCCAAATTGCCTTTCAATTTATCGAGATTTAATAATTTAAATTTTCTTTTTTTATTTATTTTCAAACCATAATCAATGAAAATAGAAAAAGTCAAAAAAATTTTATCCTAAGAATGAAAGTAAGAAGATAAAGAAATGAAACATGCTTTATGTGCGTTGTAAATGAATTATGAGCCGTCCAAAAAGAGAGAAAAAATATTTTATTTTTGTTTGGCAAAATGACGATGTTGATGATATGGAAACGCCCTTAATAATTCATATTTTAATGGATAATCTTTACAATAAATGAATGGCGAAAGAAAGGAAAATCGCAGAATTCTTTTAAAGAAAAAAGAATGAGTCATGGAATGGAATAAATATGTGTTTAGAAGGATTAATATGTAAGTTAGGAAAAAGTGTAATTTTGAAAATTTATTTATTTAACAAAAAATTTTCTTTCCTACAATGAATTTTTCGTAAAAAAATCACAAACAGTTATTAATAGTGGTTTAAATAATTTTTTTAGAATATTTACTTAGTTGGCTTTACCTTAAAAATAAACGTAAGTAAGCTTTTCAGGAACTAATAATTCAGATTTTTTTAAAATTTTGCAGCAATATGACTTTGTATCTGGAAAAATTTCCATTTTTTGCTAAAAATATCGTTCTGTATTTTTTTGCCATTTATTCAGCACAAACCCCACAACAAAAAAAGAAAATATTTTTTTCTCTTGAGCAAGAAGAATGTCCAATGTAAAGAATTGATATTTATTATAGGGTGGAATTATTTAATGCTATATAAATATATCTTCTGTTCCTTTCAAGAATCGTCAAACGATTTTTTTGCTGCTGCCTTCCTTTTAATGTTGCTGCTACTGTGAGGATACTGCGTAGCTCCACAAAATGATAACATGCGTATAATGGCGAAGCAAAAAAAGTATATTTTTAGCAGCATTGAGTGAGAAATTATACATATAAATATATATGGCATTGTGTTGTGCATGGCTGTGTGTACGCGCTATGGAATTTATGGTGCTGCTTTGTAGGGTGCTCTCTATCTAACTTTCCTTTCATGCCATGTCTTTCTCACTCTCTTTTTCCCAAAAAAAACTTTTTTTTCGTTCTCGAAGGCCAAGCACACACAAAAATATGTGTATAAATTTATAACTGTCAACCATTTCTCTTAAGAAAATTTATTATTATTATATTTTTTCTCTCTCTCTCTCCTTCTCACTCACTTGCTCTTTTTCTAATTTTTTTTCGTTACTTGGGCCATGTTATATATCTTTCTTATCACGTCAATATATATTATATTTTTTTCTTCTTGTGTTTTCTCTTATTTCCTAAGAATAATAAATAGTCCGTTGTTGTTACTTGCATTAAGAAGGAGGAGGATGAGTCAGCAGCAGCAGCAGTTATATATATGTATGGCAGAATAAAAGTCTTATCGTTCATCACAAAATGAAAATGACGCAGTGAATTATAAGGAACAAAAAAAGAAGAAGTAATTGGCACATACTTTAAATGATTTTTATTATTTTTTGAATAATGAAAAGAATTTTTTTTAAGAGCAAAAAATTATAAAAATTAGCAATAATAATAAATTTTTGTAGCAATATATACGATTATAAAATTTAATAAATTATCAAAATTTGAATTAATATTTTCTATTTTAGGGTAATGGATCTAATTTTCGGACACTTTTCTATTTTTTATTCACAAAAATTCGAAAATCTTTTTAAGGAAACATTTTCACACAATGATTTATAGATGTAACTAATGATAATTATATATATATCAACTAAATAGCTTTTTTCAAGCCAGAAATACTTATTTAAAGAGAAATCAACTCAAACAAAAATTGATCTAATTTTCGGACAATAGATCTATTTTCCGGACACTTGAGATTTTTTAAAAAATACGTTGAAAATTGCTCAATATTTTTACAAATTTACTCTAATTCTTGACCCATAATTATTGCAAATGGAGTTAATCATTTATTTATTCGATAAACTTTCATTCTTTTATTTATAATATGCTTCATATACATTTAAAATGAACTTTTAAAAATTTCATTAAGAAATTTTGTCCGATTTTTATTTTGTCTTTTTTAAAGGTTTTCATCAGTGTATCCACTCTGTTTTAGTGTCTATTAGTCATATATAATCGATTTAATACTATTATATATCTTTGTATCCACAATTTAATGATTTTTTCTTAAAATTTCTTTTTTTTTGCCAGGCAAGGACACTGAAAGATCTTTTAGATTTTTTAGGTTCTTTTAAGATCTTTTCAAATCTTTCAATCTTTGTTAAATTTTGTCATTTTAAAACATTTCCTTACTCTTCTCACTACATAATAGCATCTATTATTGTGTTTTTAACTTCTTAAACGTTTAGATGAATAATCAATTGATAAATCAAGAGAAAAACAACAAAATTCTAATTTGATTTGTTTGTTTACAAATTTCGAAATTTTTTTCGAACATAAACAAAAAGAAATTTACAATTTTAGTTAAAACACAGCATTAAACTGTAATATTCTACTAGGGAAAGATAATAAAGGATGGCAAAAGATGTTTCTGTGTACATTAGATCATTAAACTCAACGAAAAATGCAAATTTTAACAAATCAAAAATTTGCAATTTTTTAGGATCTTTTGAGATCTTTTCAAATCTTTTAGGATCTTTTGAGATCTTTATGGGATCTTTCAGGATCTTTTTTCGAGTGTCCTTGCCTGGATTTTTTGTAGTGTCCGAAAATTAGATCAATATTTATTTGAGTTGATATCTCTTTAAATTAGTATTGCTGGCTTTCTTTTTGTGTTTATTATTACAAAGTGGAATAAAAGCTTTAATTCCGTATCTCAAGTTATCAAAATATTCGGACGTTTTAATTTGCAACTCATTTTAAGTTATTTGGTTCAGTGTGGATGTTATAAATAAATAATATAAACATCATTTTATCTAAATTAGACATTTTGTATGGGATTTAGTGAGTATAAAAAGAAATAATTGAAATTTTATAATATGTAAACAAAAAGTGTCCGGAAATTAGATCTGTCCAAAAATTAGATCCTTTACCCTATTTAAAAAATTTATAGTTTATAATAATTATTAAAGAATTTTGTTAAAAATATATTTGAAAAATTAAAATAATGTCCTAACATTTAGAAATAAAAATTAAAATTTATTTTATATTAAAAATTTTGGAAAAAAATTACTAAAATATACATGTTATAAATTCATTTAAATGTTTTAATTCATTTAGTTTTGATCTTTCAAATTCTTCTTAATTTTATTTAAATATTGAAAGAATTTGAAAAAAAGAATATTTAAGTTTTAAAAATTGTCTTTAATTTAAATCTTAATTGAATGTTTGTAAGACATTCAAAAATTTTATAGAATAAAAGTTTAAAATAATTTGATTTGGTTATTCTTTCTGTTTATTTAATAAGAAGATTAAACTAAAGTTGAATAATTAATTGCCTGGAGGCCGGACTGGTCGTTATTGGTGCTTAATTCGAATTAAACATCAATAATGCGCGCCAATTTTAATTACTGTGCGTTTTCTGTGCTTAATTCAAATTAAGTTTTCGCGGAAATCGTGAAAATTCGCATTCAAATTTAGAAAAATTTAATCGAAAAAATTCTATCTGGCTCCCCAGGATTAATTGCTTTATAAAACTACCTAAAATTTTTTACAAATTCTTTAAACTTCAAAATATTTCTTTAAAATTTTCCAATACGAAAATTTATAAAGTAAAGCAAAAAAATAAAAATTTTTAACCCTACAATCATCATACAAATTACTTCATTTACCAATCTACACAATAAACATACAATAACAATTTCTCTCTTCTCAAAATGAACAACCTAAAATTTATGCAAAAAAAGCTGAAAATAACAAAATTTGAAGCAACACGTTGCTATTGTATTTCCAATGTCATTGAGGAAAGCGAGAGAGTAAATGTAATAACAATAATAAATAAATACTCAGTTAGTAAATTAAGAAATAAAAATGACGTCACTTTTTTACGAGCAAGGAATCACCCTTGAAAAGTATTTTTACACCAAAAGCGACAAAAAAGAAGAACGAGAAAAAACAAAAGGCACCCGACAATATGCCTTAATATAAGAGAGAGCAAAGCAATGAATTCTCAGACCATAATTTACTTAATTTTATGACATACATAAAAAATATCGTAAAAGTGAATTGTATAATACAACAAACAGTGTCTGCTGTTGCTCCTTTGCTGTTTTACTATAGTTGAGATGATAACAAAACATATAAAAGAGAGACGAGATAAAATGAGAATGTCACATGATATTGAAAATGAAGTGTTGAGTTTGAAAATTGTAGTCATTAAATTTGAAATTTATTATGTAATCTGCTTCTTTTCAATTCTTATTTTATCGACAACAACAAGAGTGGAAATGATTATTTATTTTACGATTTTTGATGGCTTGTAATACGATGGGATGATTTTATTTGATTTTTATTGATTATTGCTTTTAGTTATGGTTTTAATTTTTATTTATGTGATGTGATTTTGTTTTATTATGTGAGTTTGAAAATCAAATTTGTTATCTATTTTTACGTTGTTTGTTTCCTAAATTATCGGGTGGACACTTTAAAAGTGGACACTTTTTATGACTTGATTCAGAACAATCGTTCTCCATAACTACACAAGCTTTGTCAAACGGTGAAAAGTATTTTACTAAGAATCGCATTGAGCAGTTTTTAAGCATAATTTGATTTAGATTTAAGTTCATTTTTATTTTTTAATTTTGATCCAAAGTTTTACAAAAATTGGTTTTTTAAACAGAAAGTTCTATGAGCAATTTTAGCCATTTAAAATCCTTGGCAAAAAAATTTCTTGTGTACTCTAAATTAAGTATCTTTCAGGCACTCTTAAAAAACCGTGACCAGAATGGAATATCTTTAATAATTAAAAAGTTATGAGAAATTCAAATCAAATGATCCAAAAATGGAGACTTTTTCTAAAATGCTCATATCTCGACAAATACTCAACCGATCAAAATGATTGATACACTATTCGATCCGCCTTAAAATAACTAATTCTAATAAGACTACAATTAAATGTATATTATGAATTATTTTTCACTTATCATGATTTTTATACAATTTTCAAAAATTTTTGTTTACAAATGGCGAAAATGTAAACAAAACGAAATTTACAAATTTTCTCTCACACAAATCTTCTCAATAACAAAGTTTCTAGCTTTTATTTCGCTTCTATCGACAATACTATATATTATTCAAACGTTTGAAAACATTAAATTCAGTTTTATGCTTTGTTATTGAGAAGATTTGTGTGAGAGAAAATTTGTAAATTTCGTTTGTTTACATTTTCGCCATTTGTAAACAAAAAATTTTGAAAATTGTATGAAAAATCATGATAAGTGAAAATAATTCATAATATACATTTAATTGTAGTCTATTTTAAGGCGGATCGAATAGTGTATCAATCATTTTGATCGGTTGAGTATTTGTCGAGATATGAGCATTTTAGAAAAAGTCCCATTTTTGGATCATTGATTTAATTTCTCATAACTTTTTAATTATTAAAGATAGTTCTATTCTGGTCACGGTTTTTAAGAGTGCTGAAAGATACTTAATTTAGAGTACACAAGAAATTTTTGCCAAGGATTTTAAATGGCTAAAATTGCTCATGAACTTTACTGTTTAAAAAACCAATTTTTTTGTAAAAACTTTGGATCAAAATTAAAAATAGAAAATGAACTTAAATCTAAATCAATTATGCTTAAAAACTGCTCAATGCGATTCTTAGTAATATACTTTTCACCGTTTGACAAAAGCTTGTGTAGTTATGGAGAACGATTGTTCTGAATCAAGTCATAAAAAGTGTCCACTTTTAAAGTGTCCATCCCGATATTAAATTGATTCTTTAACTAAAATAGACGAAAAAGAAAAAATTTAAATAATTTGGAGATTTTTATGTACGAATTTCAAATGAATAGTTAAAATGTAGATGATAGTGATTATAGCTTTTCTCTGTGTAGGAAAGTTCTCTGAGTGAGCGAAAATCGAAAAAAAGTTTTTGAAATTTCTTTCTCTACTTGTTTTGTTCCAAAATAGAAAAAATTTAAATTCCTATTTCTCACATTAATCTTTATTATTGCACTCATAGAAAAAAATTTAACATTTCGATGTTAAAAAAGTATTAAGACAAAAATTAACACTAAATAATTAAATTTAAATAGAAAGTTTTAAATTAAGCAAAAAGTGTTAAAAATTTAATATTTGCAATAAATTTCTTTTTTTGGTGCTAAAATTTTAAAATTGCGATGTTAAAATTTAAATTTTTTAAAAACCGTCAAAAAAACAAAAATCTAATGTCAAATTCTAAAATTTCAACACAAAAATATAAAATTTTATTCATTTTGATAATACATTTTAAACATTTGAATGATAAGATATATTTTGGTTCTATTTGTAAAATGAAAAGAGCCGCTTAAATTAATTTTTATTTTAAAAAGTGACAATTATTGTATATTGAAGTGATGAAAACTGCAGAAAAGTGATAAAAAGAGATATAGAAGTAAAAGAAAATGAAGATTCAGAGAAAATGACAGAATTTCAACATAAAATGAATGGTAAGAATTTATGGTAAGGTTGTTTGAAAATTTCATTTTGTCTAATTGATGATTTCTAATGATTCTTAAATAATATCCTCTTTATAATATGATATATTTTAGGTTTACAGATAAGTTTCAAGCAAGTCAGTTTTAATCAATTTAAAAACATGTTTTATTAAATAACATTTTTTTTTATCTTCTCTAATTCTCTTAAGTTTTATTTAGGTCTTTTTCTCTATCTACAGAATCAAAGGCAAATAAAGCATTGTATCATGGTAATTGGTCATATATTATAAGTTTATTTAATTTTTTTTTCTTTTCAGATTATGTAAATGTAAACGCAAAAAGATCCAGTGATAGAAATATTTCTAATTTTCAAAGATCCAACAATTGTAAAAAATCAAATGAATTAATTAAATTAAGTATTAATTTTTGTATTACATTTATTTTAAACATTTATCTAATAAAGCTTTGTACAATAAAGAATCTAAATGTAATTAAATGATTTTTAGCTACAATAATTTTTCAGGATTTTTGAATCAAAAATTTTATCATACGAGTTTTAAAATTTTTAGCACGAAAATATTTAAAATTTTAAGAATAAATGTTAAAAATTGAATATTTGTGTTAGGAACAGTTTTTAGCATTTTGATATTAAAAATATTAACATTTATTTATAAGAGCTTAGGTTAATATTAAATGTTAAAATTTTTCATACAAATTTAATATCTGATATTAAATTTTTTCTATGAGTGTGTGTTTTTATTCTCTATTATTTAAAATTTGCTATTTCTATATTACTGTAATCAGTAAGAGAAATATAGGGTAAACGCACCTATTTTTAGCGCATTTTTGGAACAACAATGCAGCTTTTACATTCTAAGCTTGTTCGGCTGGCTTTCGGTCGGGTGTCCCTCTGAGATCTCGAAAACTATAATAGCTAGCGACTTCCGGTTTGTTGTGTTTGATTTGTGCTAAAAAGTTAGTGCGGCGACGCTTATTTATATTTCTTCATTAGTCATATAACTTGGGAAATTGCGAATTACTTTTTCATTTTGAAAATTTGTAAACAAAATTTTTTGTCGCGAAGTTGACTGCGATCAAAAAATTTTTAAGTGTGCGTAACCAACTTCGCGTGTTTTAAATTTGACCGTTTTTTTCAAATCAACAAAAATTTATTTAAAGACGATTTCGAGAATTTTAATAGATTAGGATTATTAGCAGCAATTACATTCCTCGAGTTTTCATAAAATATATTTCTATATGAAAATGTAAACAAAACAAAAAATAGCTGCTAAATTCCTAATTGACTGCTATTTGCCACAAACTTAAATTTCAATTATTTCATTCGAATTCTCACAACCTTACAAATGAAATTTCTAATACATTTGAAATTTACTTTAACCAGTATATCTTATCGCATGAATTGTTTTACAAACGCATCTAATATTTCTGTAATTTGTTATAAACTCTGATCTAGGCATCAAAAATGCGCTTAAGTACACCGATCTGCAAACGGTACTTGATCACTGGTTTGACTTCTAGTTTTAATTTTCAAACACAAATTACTTAATATTTCACCAATTTCATTTCTGACGAAAGTTTTGTATGTAGTTTTTCGGCATCTTTTAATTCAACTATTATTTAGAAGTCAAAGTTAAATATTTAAGCCACAATATCGATTCAAATACCGAACTAATTTTTGACAAAGTTTGTTTTGATTCTTGTATTTTACACTTTAAAACATTCACTCACACTTCACAATTCTTTTAATTATATATACACAGTAAAAGAAGTTTAAACTTATTTTAATCAAACAAAATAACTTAAATAAAGAAGAAATAAATATTTACAATATTCCGAAAATATTTGAGCGCGTTTTCTTGCAATTGGTGGCAAAATTGTGACGCGATTCACGCAAATCTTTTGTGATTAAATTTAGCTGTTTAAATCGCGTCAAATTGTATAAATAAGTGATTAAAAATGAATTTCGAGAATGATTTCAAATCTTTAAAGTCTTTGCAGAGTAAAATTGAAAAGAATAAGTGAAAAATAAGTGTTGAAAAATTGGATAATTTCATTGTTTTCGAGAAAAAATACAAATGGATATTTTGAGAGAAATACAGATGAATAATCAATAGTGAAGTGTTAAAACATGTTTAAATATCATATGAAATCATTATAATTCATAATATATAGTGAGTTAGTGATTTTCATAGGAAATTTAACAAATTAAATTATGTCAAAAATTAGGATATGTCAAAAAATAGGTGCGTTTACCTAAATAAGTCGTCGCTGAAATAATTTTTTATAATTTTTTAGCACAAATCAAATGCTAAAAGTCCAGAAGTCTCTAACTGTTAAAGTTTTCGAGATTTTGTGCCTCAACACCAGCAAAGTGTGAAAATGAATGTAAAAGCTGCAGTTTTTACAAAAATTTGCTAAAAAGATAACTTTATATCAAGTTTTAGATAATTTAAAATAATAAAAATCAGCAAAACATAAAGATTCATTAGATAAATAAAATTTACACAAGGAAATTTTTGAATTCAAATCTTCTTTTAATATACATTAAAAAAATTTTGTACAATTATTTAAAGCGGATTTTTACAACTTTTTTTTAAAATCACAGCAACCTTTTAAATTTTATCTTTTTTTTTCATTTCCTAAAATTTTTAAAAATTTTTATTTTCTCTTCAGAAGTTTTTTTAAAGTTTCATAAAAATGAATTTAAGTTTTCTCGGTAGCAAGTGTTCAGCACCGCAGTCTATATTCACATTTTTAATCAAATTTATGCTGTCACATAGCAGTGCATTTGAGTCTGCATGTAGTTTCTGTCCATTTGGCTATTGTTACAAATATTTTTTTGGAACGTATGCAGCATTTCAAATTGTGAGTATAAAGAGAAACAAAAAGTAAAAAATTCATTTTAATGTCATCATGTAACATGAATTTATGTTCTATAGATCTATGCGACAAAGAAAATTTTCGAGTTATTTCAAGAGCCATCGTTTGATGACTATGAGGATGAGGAGTTGCTGTTAATTGTTCCATATCTACAACTACCCGTTTCGCTTCGAAATTTCAATCTCATTTGTTACACACTGACTTTCACATCAAATTTGGACTTGTTTTTACGAACTATAATGTCGGAGGTGAGTTGAATGCATTTCTCCTTTTTATGCAGTTTTTTACAACTTGACTGTCTGTCAGTTTTTCAAATGATCAAAGTTTTTCAAATCATTTTTCGAATAAATAGAGCTTTGAACTTTTAATATAATTCTGAAGTTTGTTTCCATATAATTTATAAGCATTTTTACTGCAAATTTTGAAGTATTTTGAGTTATATTTTCAGTAATTCAATTCCAAATTGTTTTATTAATAACGCAACAGTTTTTTTGTTGCATGCGACAGGAAATGTTGCGCAGTAAAATTTTTAAATTTAATTTGATTATTAAAATTTAATATTTTTAAAGTGTCTTTATTAAATATCTCTTTAGATAGCAATATATTAATCTTCTACAATCTATAAATTCTATTCTTTATTTACTTTTTCTTTTTCCAATTTTTTCAGAATGTTGAAGAACTCATCAGTTTCACTTCCATATCATTATTTCTCATTGCATTTTCATGGTACTACTACTACAAACATTTTGAAAAATTTACATCGAGTGAAAAAATCATCAGATTGATCATTAACATAGCATCAATTCTAAATCTTAGCTTCTTTTTGTGCTTCATCTTTGAAAATTATAAAAATTGTACAAGCTTGTACTGAAACATGTGTAATGGTGTCCAAGGCATTCAAGAAACAAAAAGAGCGAGAGATTTATAAAAATAATAACTTCTTACTGGACATGCAATAAATCATAAAAACAAAAAACTTCTTTATTCTTTTTTGAGAAAAATTTTCTGCTTTTTTTTAAACACAGAGAAGAAAAAAATTTTTTTACTCACTGTGTATAATTTATTGTTGCTAGCACAAAGATAAGAAGGTTTCTGAGGCATTTTTTGAAGTTCTGATGTTTAGAACGAAGCAAGCAAAGAAACAGGGAGAAAAATATAACTTATTACTGTTTGTGCACAAAAAATGAGGACAAAATGAAGAAAAATTTTTTAATTGATGGCTTAAAATTATGTGTTATTTTGTGAAGATTTTATTTGTTGATTTTTAGCGCATTTTTGCAAAAAAATACGCTATTAGGCTCACGATGGCTGGCTAGCCGTATGTGACAGTGATAATTCGGCAACGGTAAGTCGTGGAGAGGTGGCTGATAGCTTGTTAGAAAGGTCTTGACGTGTAGGTACGATCTAAGGTGGTCCACCACATGCATCACATGGACCAAAAAATTTTTTTCACCAAAAAGTCCTAAAATGTCATAAAACATCGAGAAAACATGAATAAAAATAAATTTTAAAAAAAGTCGACTTATTGCCAAGAAAACAGTACTTAAAATATGTGAAATTTCGTTACCAAACATACTGATCTGTTAGGCAAAAAATGCGCTCTAATCGTCTGACTATTCAAGGTGTCTAGATTGAAATATTTTTTCTGTAAAAAAGCAACGACAAATGTTTTTTTGCATTCATTTATTCTTTTCATTTGAGATGTAAAATAGAATAAAGTAAGAAATGAAAAAAGTAGAAAAAGAGAAAAAGGTTAATTTTATCTTTTTAGATAGAAATTTTTATTTTTGACGAATTTATTAAGAAATGTTTTTAAATGAAGATTTGAAAATGATCTGTTAAGAAATGAAATTAATAATGAAAGAAAAAATTTAAATTCAAATCTTTACATTTTTCAGTAGGTTTGAATATTTGCTTTTTTTTTTTATTAAAATTAAAACTACCAAATTTTGCATTAAATCCCAAAAAAATCTTCTGTTTCCACAATTTTTAAAAAAATAATTTAAACAAATTTTATCTTAATTTCAGACGTCAAAGACTGTCGCCTACTCTATTTCTTTCTAGTCGATCGTAATCTGCTTTATAACACACAAAAAATTCTTCTTTTTCATGCATTTGCCATGTTCGTTTGTCAGTTAATCGATGATATATTGAAAATTTATTAATTTCTCATTTCATTGGACATATTTTTGTAGCAGCAGCAGAGTAGAATATCTTTATCACATTTGAGCTATTTTTACGCTTGAAAAGATTTACACAGAAATATACAACTACTTCTTTCCTAATATCATTTGAATTGAAATCAAAAAATAAAAAGAGACAAGCAATCCTGATATTCATTTTCTCTCTTGTATTAGATCATGCATGTGACCATAAATAATTTCGAAATAAATCTTCCATTCTCTCTCTCTCTTGACTCTTTTTTTTTCAAATTATAATTCTATTTTTGAATATAAAAAAATATATATCTCACAACTGAACCCCTTTTTTATCTTATTCTGACTGTATATTTGAGATATGGAGTGTCACACACTCATTTTTAAAAAAGTGAAAAAAATCAGAAACATCATTTACATGTGCGACTTTAACCCCTTTTCATCCTCCACTACTGCTTCTACTGCTGATATTGCTTTCTGCCTGTCATTGAGCCCTCGCATGTGACACTTCAACTCTACTCCCTAATTTTTTTTTATTCCTCTTTCTCTATCTATATATATGGTATGTGTGATATGTAGAGTGAATAGAAACCATTTTGAAAATTGAAATGAAGTGAAAAATTCATTTTGACCTTAGATTAAAAGAGGAATAAAATTTTTTTGTTAGAAATACAGAGTTAAGAAATCAAGATTTTTGGCATAAAATTTTTGAAGAATTAAAATATGATTTATATAAAATACTTCAGTATGATAATCAAATCTTTAATAAAATTGGTAATTATAAATGTATTTATTATTTTATTTAATAAAAAAATTCACTTAAAACCGAAAATCTTATTTGTTAACGAGCAAAGATTGTTCTTATTTTAATCAAATATAAAAATAATTTCTGTTATAGTAATTTTAAAATAAATTAAGCAATATGAAAAGGACGACAAAGTCTAGAATTTAAATCTTTAGAAATCATTTTCATTCAATGTTTTATACNTATTATAAAAGAGATTTGAGGGAAAGAAAATTAACAAAATGTTTGTTTACATTTCGCCATGATGTAAACAAAAGAATTTTGGAAAATGTATGGAAAATCATGGTGATTGAAAAATATTCATACTGTACTTAATTTTTTAGCTCATTTTAAGACAAATCGTTCGGTGTATAAATCTTTTTCATCAGACAAATATTTACCGAGATATGATCATTTTAGTAAAAGTCCGTATTTTTAAGTCGACTATTTTGGTTGCTTATAACTTTTTATTTATAAAAGATAAATGGATTCTGCTAATAGTTGTTTAAAGTGTACAATAGGAACTTAATTTATAGTGCATGAGAGAATTTTAGCCAATGGGAAACTTAAGAGAAAATCCTTTCTAAACTTTTGAGTTGAAAAAATTGGATTTTGTCTAAAAATTTGGAGTCGAATTAAAGATATTTAGAAATATTGATGACTCATCAAATTTATCTTAAAAATTACTCATAAATAAAAGTAATAACATACTTTTCACCGTTTGTAAATTACTTGAGTAGATTTCAAGAACTTTGTTTTTAAATGAAGTGACCAAAAAGTGATTCATTTTCAAGGAAACTCCCTAGTATAAATGTATTTATTATTTTATTTAATAAAAAAATTCACTTAAAACCGAATATCTTATTTGTTAACGAGCAAAGATTGTTTTTATTTTAATCAAATATAAAAATAATTTCTGTTATAGTAATTTTAAAATAAATTAAACAATATGAAAAGGACGACAAAGTCTAGAATTTAAATCTTTAGAAATCATTTTCATTCAATGTTTGATACCCTATTTTTTGCAATAAATTTTCACCAAAAATTCTCAAAGAAATTTTTTTCCAACTCTGCTTAGTAATAAATTTTATTTTCACTTTTGTTAACCATTGCCCAACATATACAACGCATAAGCATAAAAAAAAATTCCAACTTAGGAAATAAGCAATAAAAAAATTTACTGAACAATTTGATGACCTCGATTGATCAAAAATAAAGGTAATTTGTATGCGCAAGCTTTTTTTCTGCATATGTCACACAATTAATCCTTTTATTGTTTGTGCTAAAAATAACATAACAAATTGCAAAAGGAAGGAAGAAAGAAAGGAAGTGAAAGAGTTGTGTATGACAATTAGTGCTAGAAAGATGAACCCCAAGTAAGAAAGTAATATATTTTATTGCAACAGCATGAGTAAATGTTAGTAAACAACAATTGGGGCGTAATTAGAGTAGAATGGAACCAATATACACTTTTTGTGCCTTTATGCCTTCTCTACTAAAAAATCATAATAAATTATGACAATAAATAATAGAAAAAGAACGAGAAGAGCATTTACATACTCTCACCTCTCACCACCGACTGCTTACTTTCTGAGGCCATACCAAATGTGCCGCTGCTGCATGTTAGCAGCTGTTGTATGAACAAAAAGTTATGATTTATGTAATTTAATGTATTCCAATGCCTAATGTAGTGTGTTATATTTAATAATTAATTGTTATGTAATAATTTTTTTATTTCTTACTTTGACTTGCTACGTAAAAGAATATCAAATAGTTTTTTTTTTATTTCTCACGAATGCACTTCATAAGTCTGGAAATATAATAATGAAACGAAGTGAATTAAAATGAAGAAGACGTGAATGATTTTTATGATATTTTAATGTAGTGTTAAGATATTTCTTTATTAGTTTGTTGATATTTACAATTTTTATGACTTTATTGTGTTCTGCATGCATTCATTATTTATGGTGTAATATTAAATGAATGAGTACGCTCTTGAATTGCAATTGAGGCTGAAAATGTAGTTATTTACTGTTAGGTTGATGTTGGAAGCGATTTGTTTACTCCTACTTAAATTAGTTAGTTTAGATCTTAAAAATGTTTTGCAATTCTTTATTGTTGCATTAATGAAATTTCAAGAACATTAAGGTTGATTTCAAAATTAGATGAATGAAAAATTATATTTTTAAGAAAACTTACATTTCAAAACTCTTTTAATAAGTTCAAATTTTGCTTAAAATAAAAATTTAAGCAATAAAAGTAATTTTAAATAATTTAAATTAGTAAAAAAAAATTCTTAAATTTTTCTTAAATAAAAACTTCAAACGGAAATTTTTAAACTCTTAAACTTCTTAACTAACACAAAGAGGCCAATGATCTAATTCTTTATGACAATAAAGACAGTAATAAAAGCAATAAAATATATAATTATGGTGAAAAAGTTTTCTATGATTTTTGAGGTTTTCTGAACAAATTTTCTTCCTTTATTTTTCTATAAAAAAGAAGATGAAAGAAAAAAACTTCAAAAGAAAAAGTTTTAATGAATTGTGAATTATTGGATGTTGAAAAAATTTTAATTTTGTAAGAAATTCAAGGAATGATGAAAGAAAATTTAAAGCTTTGTTTTTATTGTTCTTATTTTTCAAATTAGCAAAAAATTCAAACAAAATTTTATTTTAATAAATAAAAAAATAATTGATGCCTTCAATCATGGCAAAGACACTCTGGTTGATTATCGAATTATCAAATAATTAGTGATAAATTGCAATACGATTTTATTGTTTTCATTTTCCAATTTGTTACAAATCATTGAAAATTCACAATTTAAAGAAGAAAAAAGCTTAAATAAGCAAGAAGTGGATAGAAAAAAAGCAAACGTAACATATGCATATAGAATAAAATCAAAATTCAATATGTTCTTGAGTATTTGCCGAAAAATGAATATTTTATTCGAATTACAATAATTTCAAGAACAGTCGATTAATTACAAAAACATCTTTATAGAAATAAAAGAAATTCTTTCAAATTATAATAAAATCATTTAAAATTCCATAAAAATCAATCTCAATAACTCAATCAATTGACCTAACAGCTAACCATCATCATTATCATTTTCTCATTCTTTATTTTGTTGAGAATATTCACATAAAAAAATAACAATAACAATCAGTAGCAGCGGTAAGAAGTAATAATAATAAAATTTCCACCTTATTACGAGATCAATAACCATCAATTGAAATTGCAATAATTTTATGGTAATTTAAAATTTTACTCACTTTAAAAATCGATAAATTGTGAGAAATTTATGAATATAAAAAAATCTTTCCTTTTAGATCATGCATGTGTGAAACATAAAACACGACTAAAATTGACTCTCAAAAAAGCAACAACAGAAAGCATTGCGCAGTTTTCACTCTCTTGCTCTGCCATTCGTATTTTTATCTCTCACTCTCTTTGTATGTCTCGGGTATTTTTCTCTTTCTCTCTCGTTAAGCGCACACACGTTGCCGCATAAAATACGATGAAAACAAATCGTAAATTAGAAAAACATACGATTTTGTCTCGCTCTTGCAAATGCTCTCTTATGGCACCATAAATTATAGATATCTCATTCGCACATATCATCCATCTTTTTAAATGCCTTATAAAATACCAATGGTTTATGACTACTATTGGTCGGAGCGAATACAAGCAAAGAATTTTTACTCTTACTTTTGTACTTTTTATGTTTATGGCCGACTTTCATTGTAATGGTGTGTTAGGCAATAAATTCATTTGTATAAAATGTATCAGCTGAGATAGAGAAGGAAATTTTCTACACTGGGAATATTTTTTTTTTTGACTATACACACTCAGATATAAAAAAGATTTTTTTGCAAATGTATGCAATGAGAGCTCGTAAAGTATGTTGGTGCACATATACAAATATGTATGATAGTATAAACGACGATGACTAAAAGAGAGAGAGACACACACAATATATGATGTAAAGGCCTCGGTGATACTTATATTTTATTATACTTTTGCCACATGGATTTTTTTCTGAGTGAGCGAGAACTGAACTGAAATGAAAAATTGAATATAAAATATAAGAAGCATTGAAATAAAGAAAGAAAGGGAATGAAGAGAGAACGATTGTATTTTATGGGTTAGTTTGATAGAAGTCGTAAAGAAATAAACATCAATTAACATTATACGGGCGCGCAGCGAATAAAAATATAATAAAATCCATATAATTTGATAGAAAAATTAACAAAAAATCGGCGGCAAAAGTTTTGATTAAAACAAAAATTTCTCACACATAATAAAAGTGTGCAAAATGCGGTTATGTGTAGACAGTCACTCATAAAGCAAGCGATAAAATCTGTAGATCATAAAAAAGAAATAAACAAATCATAAAATTGTCGTAAAAAGGAATTTTTACAGCTTATGATCAACAAGAGAAATAAAAAGTGAAGAAAATTTAGTGAAAAATTTTTTAGAAATTATTTATTTAGTCATAATTGTGCAATTTTCTTCTTTCAAAACTATTTTTAAATTTAAAAAAGAAATAAAGTGTCAAAAAATATTTACTATTAATAAAATCACCAGGCAAAAACAACAGAAAAAAAATATAAATTTGTATAAAAATATTATTCTATGGCTATTGATTACTAATTTAATGTAAGTACAAAATTTAATTATTCTTAATGTTATAGAAATTTCAAAAGTTTCAATTTATATTCTATGCTCAAAAATTTGATCATAGGTTTAATGTGTATTGAATTTTGATCTTGATCTTAGATTTGATCTTAATAACAAATTTATAAAGTAATTAATCATATGAAAATTGTATGAAACATTTCAAGAAAAAAAATATTAATCTTTGTTCACATACGGTTCTTTAAATAAATTGCTTAAATATATTTAAATAACATTAATCCTCAAAAGCTTTTTATAAACACAATAAAAAATTTCCAAAACAAGTAAATTCACTTCACAGAAATCTCAATCAGATTATGTCTTACATCACATTTATCAGCAAACTCAAAAAGTTTACAAATTTCATTCATTCTGCGCATAAATTTTTTTTTTTCAAGATTAACTTCAATTATTTGTTCAACTTTTTCCTCTCTTTCTTTCTTTACATTCAAAATAACAATAAATATCTCAATTGAAATATTTTTGTTTGTATGTGTAAAAATCTTGAAATTTTCTGTTATAAATTGATGTTATAAGTGCAAGGTTAAAAATTACATTCATTTTCATGTGCTTTTAATTTGTAAAAAATTATTTTCCATCTATTGTTTATTACCTTTTACAGAATAGCGCGTGATTATTGCTTGATACATTATTTAATGCTGTAGTGAATATAATTTGTACATTTTGACCTTTAAATATTTGTAAATAATCTTAATTGAATTAAAGAAAATTATCAGACAAATTTTTGGATTAATCACTGAAAATTTTTTTTGTGGCGCTCAAAGTTTTTAATCAGCTGTTTTAAAAAAATGAATTTTGATAATTTTTAAATATTTGATTAATATGCGTGGCCTTTAAATCCAACATAAACAAAAAATATTTACAAACTTGCAAATTTAACATTTTAACTGAAGTTAAAACTAAAATAAATTTAAAACGAACAAAATTGTGCTTTTAAACAAAGTAAAATAATAAAAATGCCAATCTTAATTAATGTTGCTCTAAAATTAGACTTGAATAATGCGACAATTGAAGTTGCCTGTATTTTTTTTGGTTGTGCATTTTTAAAAATTTTTTGTTTGTTTTAATTAGAAAAATAAATTTTTTTTAAAAAATAAAATTTAATGAAATTTTAAATTTAAAGAGAAATTTACAAAAGTTTCCAAATTTTTAATGCTTTCAAAACCGTTTAAATTACCAAATAAAACAAATATTTCGTACAAAAAATTGCAATAAATTTAATTTCCCAGTTAAGATAATCTTCAACTTTCACACATCATTTTTAACTTTTAATCTCACTTGCAAGTAATTAATCAAAATATTTCGCATAAATTGCAAATAAAATTTCTAATTAATTTCTCTTTTAAATATTTTACGATGATTAATTTGATTCAAGTCAATTAATCTTTTTTTAATTAGTGGATAGAAATTTTTTACATATTTTAATCTAAAATATTTTGATAACAGTTGAAAATTTTATTAATTGAATTAAATTGATGTCACTAATTGTTTTGCACTTTTTTTAATATACCTCAGTTGATAATTTATTAATTATAATATTTTTGTTTAATTCACACGTGACTAATTTCATTTATGTCTTTTTTGATGAGCTTTGTAATTATTATGACGAGATTTCTTGGTAATTAATATTTATATAATTTTGTAATATTCAGTTTAAATGAAGTTTGAAAATCTTCTTTTTATTTTTAAAAATAATTTACAACTCATTTATAATGATGAGGTTATAAAAGAATTGATAAAAATCTTTTGTGATTAAGAATATAATTTTGATGCAAAAAAATAAAAAAATGCAAAAATAATAAACAATTTTTCAATTTTACAGTAATTAAAAAATTATTTTATTATTTGAATTGAAGAATAAAAATATAGTATAAAATAATAGTATAAAATTTGACTACCGTCTTCCCTCGAATAAAAGAGCCTTCAAAAATTTAAAAATCTGAGCAAATTTCAGAATTAACGTATTTTTTTCCATACTAAATCAAAACAAAATTGAGCAAATGGCTCTTTTATTCGAGGGAAGACGGTAAATTATGTTTTATGTTAAAAAAAAAAAAATTTTATCATTTAAGATATTGTTTTAAAAAGTCATTAAAAAATTTAATATTTTGGATTAAATTTAAAAAAAGAACAAATTCGACAATTAATATTTGGAATAATTAGGTAATTTATTAAGATTTGAATCTTTTTTCTTCTCATATCGTTTTAATATTGCGTTTCAATTTTTGTTCTTCATGAATTTTTGTCATTTTTAAAGAACAAAATCTTTCTTTTTTCAAAATCTTTTAAAAAACGAATCTTTAACTATCAAAAAATTTCAATATCCAATTATCTTTAAAAAATTCACTGATTCAATGCGAATGTATACAGTTTATTAAATCACTCAATCAATATAAAATTTTTTATCTTCATCATAACAGAGCATAAAATAAAAAATGTGTCATGCATATTTGATAGAGTTGACTACATAATCATAAAAATCATATCTCAATAAATTTTATATACAAACACATGCACATGAATGAATGAATGAAAAAGAGAAAAAAATTGCATGAACGGTAATAATTTTCAATTAAGTGACAAATTTTTAGGTGGTACATCATTCTGACTGTTTCTCTCATGAATTATGAGCAAGCAGACAATGATAATGCAAAATGTGCAACAAAAGTTTTCAACTCTTCATTTTATCTCATCGTATGCACACACATTACCATGCAATGTTATCATGAATTCATTAAAATTTCAACAAGCGACAATAGTTTTGCTATTGTTGCAATTTTGTAAAGTTTTAAAGTTTGATAACAAAGCAATGACAATTGTGTGTGCAATGCAACAGAGTAAATTATTAAATTTATTCATTTAATAGTCAACTGTTATGCTCATTAATTCAATTATGAATCATCCTCAGTTGAATCTAATTTAATCTCCTTTTTTCTGTATGTGTCTGCATATAAAAGTTTTTTTTCAATAACTACACATACAAAACTTTGCTATTTTAAAGTATAAAAAGACTCCTGCATAAATCTACTCTCTCTTTTTTCATTTACTAAATCCATAAGATTATATGTGACAATTTTTATTCTACTGCTTTTTTGTTATTATTCATACATGGTATGAAAATTTAAAATTGAATTAAATTAATTTTTTCTTTTTTGATAAATTGAAAAAAGTTATAACAAAACCTTTTTGAAAAATAGAAAATTTTAACAAAAAAAGGAGTCCAAACTGTAACAACTCTGTGCAACATTTCAGATAAAAGTGGCTTTTGTATTCGAATAAAATTGATAACTGTTTTGATAATTTTTAATCAGTATTTTTTAAAAAAATTCTTTATGAATTTCATTTTTCTAAATAAGTTATTATCCTTCTTAGAACTAACTTAAATTAGCATACAAAAACACTGTTGCTTATAACATCATAAAAGAAAACTAAAAAGTCACAAGAAAAAGAAAGAAATTTTTTTGTGTAGACAATTTATGATTACATAAGTCTGCGTCCTTGAAAATTGTTCTTTCATTGCCTAACATTAACTTTATGTTTATTGCTTCTCTGCACTCTACACAATTTTCTTTCTTCTTCAGTTAGTCGTTCATTCGCAAGTGAAGAAGGGGCATAGAAAAAGGAATAATGTACGGTTATGTTCTAAGTAAGACATTTTCTCTCTCTATAGTCGAATGTCATTATCCTTGGCAGTAAAAAAGTCATAAAACCTGATTCATGCAATTTTCACCTGCTAAATTTTATTGCCCATAAAAAAATTATTCTCAAAAAAGGCGGAAGTTTCAGAATGTGTGTGAAGGACTTTTTTAATTGCTATAACAATAGTCAATTAATTTTGAGGGTGAAATAAACTATTTTTAAGGTAAAAATTTAATTGAGTCATTTAAATAAAATGATGAGACACAAAACGTTAAAAAATTGAAAAATTCACAAGAATAAATTTTTCAATAATTTTTAGCTTTTTTAAAATTTATTATTATTAGTCCAAAAAAGACAAAAGAGATAAAATCGAGTATTTAAATTGCAATTAAAATAAGTAAACTGCAAGACATAGAATGATTTATTGAGAATGAAGATGCGGCAGACGTTCAGGCACATTCTCAGTCTCATTCTCGCTCTCTATAGCACCGTAAAATTGAAATCGTGTTCAAAATATTCTGCAATTGTAATGAATGTAAAAATGCAAAATAGTTCACACTTTTTTTTATTTTTTGTTTGCTCATATAAATATTTTAATATTATCATTACTTTCATGTTTGTTTTTTGTACTCTTTGGTGATATGTGCATACACAGTTCAATTGTATGCTAAATAAAATAAGTCGGCGCAAAGAGAGAAAAAAACGTAAAAAAGGCAAATAACGTAAATCATTTTAGCAAGTATGTTCGTGTTCTTGTAAACTTTTTATTTCATCCTCTTATTTTTCTTATTTCTGCTATTATTTTGTTATTATTTGTTTCAATTTCAATTGCAAAAACAAACAAACACATATATTTACACTTTTAAGAGTGTGACTATATGAATCAATCAAAAAAAATCTACTAAAATTCACTCAAAAGAAATATTTTGACTGAATCAGTTATGCAAGTTGCAAAAAAATTTACAAGCATTTCAATCCATATCAGAATCAGATGTAATAAAAAATATCGTACGTGCTATGAGTGAAAGATATTTCATGCATTTCCTGCGAGAGATCATTATCTTATTTAGAAGTTTTTCTCTCACATATTCAGAGTGCTTCGCATGTTAATTGAAAAATGGACAATTAACACATATATACACACACGTGTCACTCACTACAGGTATTTTATGAATCTGTATGAATTTTTATTGTTATGTAATTGAATCGACTTATCGACATTTAACATATTTTTTATGTGTAAAACAAAAAATTTATTTATTTAAAAATTCTCCATAATGTTTAATGTCTTTATTATTTATCATACATATAAACAGCAGTAGCATATTTAAAATTCATGTCTGTGAATGAGCAATAAAACTTAATGACACTTAGACAAATAAAACAGAGATAAAGAGAGAGAGAGTGAAAAAATTACACGCGTCAATAAATATGAATTAAGTGATTAAAGTTGCATTCAATTTACAAAAATAAAAAAAAAATCAATTTATTTACGATCTAAAATCATTGATGCATAATAAATTGATGATTAGACTTCTTCAAATTTAAATTGACTAGTGACAGACAGTGAATGAACAAAAAATAAATTTTGAGCAGTTTTCAATTTATTACTACTCCATTTGTGTATATACAATAACAATGAATGTGAACAGATGGCGACGTGAGCCTAATATTTAATTTTTATTCTCTATCTTTTTTAATTTTTTTTTCAATTCAGCGTCGGCAAAACTCTTTTGTTTTAAATTTATTACTGATTTAAAATATTATAGTGAAAAATTTTAAATTTAAGAAATAATTTCATTTATAAAATTATCACTTGAATTTATGATAAAAAAATTGTTAAAAAAATATTTTCAGGTTATAGACAAACAAGTTTAGAATACAAGAATCGAAACATCAAATTTTACATTTTTTATCAATTTTATAAAGTTGGTTATCAAGTGTTTTATTTAAACAATTTCAAAGATATTAATGATAATTATAATTATAAATTTTTTGACAATACTTTTTAGCAAAAAAAATATAAAAAACTCATAATCTCTGAAGAAGCAATTTTAGAATTTATTAATTTAATCTTCATTTTAAGTTTTCCATTTCAAATCTTAAATATTTCTCAACAATTGCTACTACACTAAAAACTTCTAAATAATTTTTCCTTCAATCAAGTAGTAAAGAACAAACAAATTACATTTCATCAATCGAATTATAAAGCAAAAAAAAAATGTTCATGTTCCATAAAATTTTCAGAAAGTTGAAAATAATGACTTTATAATTCTTTCCTTCCTTCAAATGAAACTTAATAAATTTTCCTCTCTCACTAGCAATTGTAAATGAAAATAGAACCAGTGACCAAGTACCCGTGTTGCAGATCGGTGTACTTAAGCGCATTTTTGGTGCCTAGATCAGAGTTTATAACAATTACAGAAATATTAGATGCGTTTGTAAAACAGATTCATGTGATAGCATATACTGATTGAAGTAAATTTCAAATGTAAAGAAAATTTCATTTGTAATACTGTTTCGAATGAAATAATTGAAATTAAGTTGTAGGAAATAGCAGTCAATTAATGTTTTGTTTACATTTTCATATAGAAATATATTNAATTTTATAAATGAAATTATTTCTTAAATTTAAAATTTTTCACTATAATTTTAAATCAGTAATAAATTTAAAACAAAAGAGTTTTGCCGACGCTGAATTGAAAAAAAAATTAAAAAAGATAGAGAATAAAAATTAAATATTAGGCTCACGTCGCCATCTGTTCACATTCATTGTTATTGTATATACACAAATGGAGTAGTAATAAATTGAAAACTGCTCAAAATTCATTTTTTGTTCATTCACTGTCTGTCACTAGTCAATTTAAATTTGAAGAAAAAAAAAAAAGAAAAAAAAAAATATTTTCAGGTTATAGACAAACAAGTTTAGAATACAAGAATCGAAACATCAAATTTTACATTTTTTATCAATTTTCTAAAGTTGGTTATCAAGTGTTTTATTTAAACAATTTCAAAGATATTAATGATAATTATAATTATAAATTTTTTGACAATATTTTTTAGCAAAAAAAATATAAAAAAACTCATAATCTCTGAAGAAGCAATTTTAGAATTTATTAATTTAATCTTCATTTTAAGTTTTCCATTTCAAATCTCAAATATTTCTCAACAATTGCTACTACACTAAAAACTTCTAAATAAGTTTTCCTTCAATCAAGTAGTAAAGAACAAACAAATTACATTTCATCAATCGAATTATAAAGCAAAAAAAAAAAAATGTTCATGTTCCATAAAAATTTTCAGAAAGTTGAAAATAATGACTTTATAATTCTTTCCTTCCTTCAAATGAAACTTAATAAATTTTCCTCTCTCACTAGCAATTGTAAATGAAATAGAAAAAAGTAAACAAGCAAGGAAGCGTTTGAAGAGGTAAAAAAAAAGAGAGAGAAAAATGAACAATTTCTAACATAATTTTTATTTCCTTTCTATAATCGACTTCTCTCATTCAAGTTGAGTCGAGTTGTGTGTTTTTTAATACACTTTATGTGCTCACATTTCATTTAAAAGTCGATTAAAAGCGAGAAATGTGTGTATGTAGAAAAATAATTTTTTTGTGTTCTTTTTTCCTCATATCATATACAAACGATCTAAACTTACGAATATCGCGTGTTTAAATTTTTTTCGGAACTCGCCAGCTGTTCTTATTACAACTTTTAATGTGTGTAAAAAAATGATAGAAGGTGAGTAAAATGGCTTGCCTGATATGCTCAAATAATTATATAAAAATTTCACATTAATGAGATTAAAAATTATTTTATTTTGGGTAAATTAGTCAAAGCCAAACCTCTCACACTTCCATTTTCTTTCTCTCTAACTTTTTCTTCCCTTTATAAATTTTAAAATGGGGTTGCAAAAAAGGGATTGATGATAAATGTCCTTTTTACTACTATTTCTATATATGTGTTTGTTGCACATGGTGGATGATCTTTATATATGTATAAGTGTACATTAAATTCCTGTATGTGGTTTTTGGAAGAAACGAAAAAAAAATTATAATTTTTAATATTGTTTGTTGAATATTTAAAATGTTTACTGCTGCTTTCATTATTAAGACATTTTTGAACGAAATGAAAAATTTTAATTTTAATTGGATTTTTATGAATTTTAAAATTGAATTAAAAATTTATTATTATTGTGTAGAAAGAGAAGAAGAGAGAAAATTATAATGAAGTTTTACTGTTTTGCAAAGTTAAGTTATTGATTTTAAAAAAAAATTATTTTTAGTTAATTCAATAAGAATACAAAGAACTTTATTGTTTAATCACTTGAGATTAAAATACTCAAATTATATTGATGATAATTTTTTAAAACAATTCAGAAATGTTAAAAAATCATTCGTAAATAAGTCAAGGTGCTGATGATGATCAATAACTTTTTTTTTGATGAAATCACAAGAAAACTAACCTTCAATATAAAAATATCTTTTACGCGTTTTTAAAATTTGAATTTAAGAGATTAATTTCTTATTTAAAAATAGTACTACAAATACTAATTTTAAAAAATTATTTCAAATCAATTTTTTTCTTTAAAATTAAAAATAAAGTTAATTTCCTTACCAATTTTTACAATTTTTAAAAAGCATCTCACATTAGATTTCTTTCAAAAATGTTTCTACTTCTATTTATTCCATTTTTATTTAATGCAATTTCTCTCTTTTGCAAAATAAAAAATTAAGAGCAATCTGCAAAATATGTTATTTGAAGAAATTACACCCTCCGTTCTAGTTTCATATTAAATTATCATTTAGCTTCAATTTAAAGTCATTATGATAAAAATATAAATTTTATGCAATTTTTTGTATTCAATTTCATTTTTTGCTTTTTTTTTAAATTTATCTGTTATTGAAAAGGCTCATATGTTGAGAAAAAAATAATTGTAAATTAAAAGAAAGTTAAAAATTTTTAAAAATTTTGTGAAAAAATGGACGAAATATCCATTAAATTTAAAATACAAGATTCGATTTTTATTCACATAATATTAGCAGCTTTTCTCTACATACAATTTAAATATTTTATCACAAATTGCAAAACATTTTCTAAATAAAAAAAATCACTAAAATCACACTCTCATCACAATATAACATCTATCTAACTTTTCCCTTACTCATACTAATTTTATTAATTTAATCCAAAAATAATTTCATTAAAGAGGCTTTAAAAGAGTTATTTGCAACTTATGTAAAAAGGGTTGTTTTGTTGATTGGTCAATAAAAAAAAGAATTTTTTCTAGCTCTTTAGATTGAAGTCGAGTTCATAAAATAAAATATTTTATAAATCTACGTATACATGTAAAAGAAAAGATAGAAAAGAATTATCAAGGGAGATTTCGACGAAATCATTTGTAAGGGATTTTAGGTAAAAATTCACTTCATGCGTGCAACATGAGTAGAAAGAATTTTTTTCTTATAAGAAATTGATATTGAGTGTGAAAGTCATAAACATTTGGAAGAGGGAAAGAAAACTGATTTTGAACTTAAAGAAAGAAGAGAGAACAAAGTTTCGCAATTCAATGGTTTGCACGCAAAAAGAAAGAAAAAAAGAAAGAGACAGAAACGAGTTATTGCGAGCACGCTTAACATCTTAATTATTTTGAGTCTTTACAAGTGCTTTAACATTTTCTGTGCCATCGAGTGAGTCTCCTTTTGTGTATAAAAACTTGGTAGATACTCTCGCAAATGCAATTTCTTCTTCAGTCTCAGTCGCGCCTTATTCTCTGTTTTTGTGTTATTGCAACAGCACACACATTTTATTTATGTGAAAAATGCATCAAAACATGAAACAAGCAAAAGTCATTGTATAAATTGAAATAAAATAAAAAAATCTTGCCTTCGTTTTTTTCATTTTTGCTCACGTTTATTTGGCGAGGGGAAGAGTCGAGAAGTCAGATAAATAATTAAGATTGCATCAATTAAGGTTTAAGAAAATATTTGCTTTTTTCACCGCGGCACTTTTTAATTGCATTTCTATCACTTGCAAGGTGAAGATATTATAAAAAATAATTTTATGGTTCAATATATGAAGTTACAGTGACTGAGACATTATGAAAATTTGAGTCTCGTAAAGATTTGAAAATTTTACAAACTTATTCTAGTAGACTTTTACACTTTGTTGTCATTTTGGTGATGAAAACAGATCTCATGCGAAAATTAAAATCAAAAAATTTATATTTTGGTATTCTTTGATAAATTTTGGTTTTGAAATCAAATCTGAAAAAATTAGGGTAAAGGAATCTTATTTTTCGCCCTATTTTCGTATTTTCAACTTTAACCAATAATATTTCACAAACTATTCAATCAATTTCTATTCTGTTTGAAGTTTTAAATGTAAAAAGCGAAGCATTAAAACACCACTTGTAAGCCGACGATGAGTAGTTTAATCACAATTTCACTTTGAATACGGTTTCTAATTTTTCGCCTCATTTAAGTTTGCTGAAAAATGTACTTAAATCAATCATTTATCACTTCACTTATGTCATAAAAGCAATAATTTTCAAGAAATGTAAATTTTTTTAAATTTTCAATATACATGTAAATTTTTGCAAGATTTTAATCACTTTATTTTCACTTATTGTTAGCATTTTACTCACGTTTTATCATTTAATTATTTGTAAAAAAGCTTTAACTATAATATAAACTCATAATTGAAAGTAAAAAGTAAGTACATTTTTCAGCAAATTTAAATAGGGCGAAAAATAGGTTTCTTTACCCTATGTATAAAAATTTCAATTAAAACAAAAAAAGTTTTCTTTCCTTTTTTACAAACTCGGTCATACATCCGCAATAACTTAAATAAAACCTTTAATTTTTAGACCAACCGAAATAAAATGTTTTCTTCTTTCGCTGCTCATGTGTATACTCATAAATTACAAAATAAAATAGTGAGACTTTAAAAAGCAGTGAATTTAGTGCTAGATCATAAAAAAGTTTTTCTTCTTTAAGTGGATAAAATAGTCGGCCGGGGAATGATTTATTTTTTCACTTTGAAATGCTCAGATGCCAGGCACTTTTCGTCTCGCTATAATGAAGTGTCTGATTAATCACTGAAAAGAGGAAAGAAGAGATGAAAAATTGTAAATTAAATTTAATTGGATTTGATTTTTCTACTTTATGAGGTATACAAACTTTTAATTATTTCTTTTGTATTTAATTAGTGTT
The DNA here is from genome assembly GCA_018290095.1 of Polypedilum vanderplanki. Classification (NCBI taxonomy): domain Eukaryota; kingdom Metazoa; phylum Arthropoda; class Insecta; order Diptera; family Chironomidae; genus Polypedilum; species Polypedilum vanderplanki. Next base: position 29,845,678 of record CM031381.1, on the reverse strand, counting down.
GTGTTTTATTGCAAATCTGATACCTTCTTAAGATCTCACTTTCTTAAGGGAGATTGATGAGAGAATTGTATGATTTATTATGATATCAAAATGAGCTTTGTCTTTTTACTGTGCATGAAATTCAAGATGGAAAAATTTTTTTTGATAATAATAAAATTGAAGCACTTATAAATATTTTAACGAATTTTTCAACTTTAAAATTTTGTTTATATTTATCGATGTTTCATAAGAAAGTTTAAAATGATAAATTTGTTTAATAATTGTCGAAAAAAGAATCCCTAAACACTCTATGATGTAAGTAAATCACCAAACATTTTAAATAAATTCTAAAAAAAATTTTATTTTAACGACTTTTGAAACCAAAATCGTTTCACGAGTAACTTAAAAACAACTAACTTTACTCAAATAAAAGTTTCAAATAAAAATCAACTAAATTTATTCGAGTAAATTTAGTTGAATTTTAGTTTTATGAAACTTAAATTAAAAATGATTTTGTACTCTGTTTTTTTTTCTAAAAATTTGAGAGTAAATTACAATATTTCCCACTCAGAAACATAGTTCACAATGTTAATCAATTATCATCCATAAAGATTCATCTTTCTCGTCTCTAGTATCCACCTACGCCATCATTTCCTGTATGTGTGTTTGCTTGCTCTTTTGCAACTACTAGTAGTGTGTATAGAAAAAAAAATTCATGCCAAACAATACACACATACATAAAAAATAACTATTTTTGAACCTGACATCCTTGCTCTGTCCAAAAAAGTTATTTCAATATATCATTGCATTATCCTATATTTCTTAGTTCTATAGAATTTTATTGTTTTCTCTAAATGTGTGTCTGTGCAGTTTTCAATATGCAAATCCATGTGCGTTTAAATTTATTCAACTATTTTGCTACTTTTCCTCCCTTTTGTTTGCTCATCTGTGCAGTAGCGTTTGCTTCTATTGTTATTATGCTATATCTAGGTATATGTGTCCCTGCCAGCCAGAAAGCGGTGAAAAATAAATTTTCATGTGGATTTTCCATCTTCTCTTTCTCTACCCTCAAACCAAAAAATGAAAAACTAGCTGAAGTATATAGATTTCAGATTTTATATATTTGTATTTGTGTACGAGACTGAATATATTTCTGTGTGCAAAAATACAAACGCAATTCATATACAAAGCATAAATATATAACAAATGGTGTGCCAGAAGCACAGATCAGCAGAAAAATATAATATTTTTTATAATATATAGTATGAAGAATGTAGAAGAGAGTAAGAGAAGAACTAAATTAGAAGAATTTTTGGGATAGAATTGAGATTTGAGATCTGTGGACCAAAATTCATATTTAAATAGCAATTTTAAGTGCTTATTTAATATTATGCTATTTAGTTTTTCTGAAAGAGAAAAAAATATATATTTCAACGTTTTTTAAAATCAAATCAAAAATTCTCTGTCTACTTATTTTTTTAGAATCTAAAATTTAAATTCCTAAAAATTTTACTTCGAATTTAATTTAGCAACAAAATTTGTGAAATTGGAATAACTTTCAAAATTTTTATAATTTATAAAATTTTAAAAATACGTTAAATAAAATGGTCTTAAAATTTAAAAATGTAACAAATAAATTATATAATTAAAATTTTCAAAATACTTACGTTTAAATACGTTAAGTTTTACAAAAATTAAAAATTTGTTAATCTAAAATTTTTACAAATAAAATATTCCATTAACAGTTTAAGAAAATTTAGCAAAAAGTTTCTTTAAAATAATTGTTAGCCCATCTTTATTATTTTTCTTTTTCTCTCTTTCATTTTCTAACAAGAACAAAAACATAAAGTATAGACAAAAGAGGAAAGAGAGTAAAAATGAGAATTTTAGTCAGTCAGTCAGCAGCAGGATGGAAAAAAACTATGAAGATGGTATAATATATAACATGGCAAAATACAGGGTGTTTCATCATCATCGTCATCACATAAGCACAAACATAAATCTCTTATTTATTTTATATATTTTAAAAAAATCAATAACATGAAAAGAAGTAAAAAAATTTTTTTTCTTGCACACACAAAAAAGTGAAAAAATGATTCATTTTATTTGGTATGAAAAGCGAATAAATCGAACAGGAGAATAAAATTTTTTGTAAGATATTCGCATATAAAATGCACATATTATGATTTATAACTTACTTCTTATTCTCTCTCTCTCTCTCTCTTGTGCTTATATCATCTTTTGAACATCTTTTTTCTTGCTTGGTTGTTGTTTAAATTGAGACATACTTTTTAAAGTGAATTGAGTTTATATTTATATACATATACATAATATTTTTTGAAACTTCTTTGACTCAACTGTTCTGTTTCTGTGCTCTTTTAATCTCTCTGTTCTTAAAAGAATAAAAGAACCAAAAAATCTGTTTTCGATATTTAACAGAATTTTTAATTCATTTTGGTTTATTATAAGAGTGAATTTTTTCAAGGGATTCAAACTTTATGAATTTTTTTACATAAACTTCAAAAAATTTATCAAAGTTGCAAAGTAATGACAATCAGTTTATTTTTAAAAAAACGTGTTAAAATATTTTGACATTTTTAGGAATTTTAAATAAATTTGAAAAGTCTAGCTAATATCATATAAAAAATTCAAAAGATTAAAGGAGAATAAAAATTACGGATCTTACTATTAACAAACGTTTTCTAAAATTTATTTGTATTTCTTTTTTGTCTATATTTTAATGAATCTTTCATCCAAAATATCCAATGAACAATCCTTTTCTTCTTTACAATCACTCATTGAGTATGAATCCTATATATATATAAAAAATATCCCAATAAAATAAAAATGAATATCAGAATGTAAAAACGTGAATTGGACTGTAAAGTACATTGAAAACACAAATACAAGCAAAAGAAAACGCCTAGGAAAGGATTTATATTTCATGAAAATTATTGATTTATGTGTAGAGCTATTTTCCGGCTTTTGTGCGAAAATTTTCTCATTTAGAGCGAGTGAAAATTGTGTTAGTGAAAGAATGAAAATGAAAATTGGGTGTTAAAGATGTGCATTCATTGAATGAAGCAAGCGATGTTGCCAAATTTTTCATACGAAATGCTAATTAATTAATTTTTGGTGGCTTTAATTTATATTGTTGTTATTTCTCATTCATATTCATTGTATGCATAATCTAATCCACATAAAAACTAGTCCGCTCACGATTATGAAGTCATAGCTCTCATCTTTCGTCTCTCTTTTTTTTGGCCGCATGTGCGAGAGCGAGAAGTACAAAAATATCATAAATCAAAAAATTTATATTTTATTTTATATATGTATGGAACATTCAGCATTCAAAGGCCATATTTACCGACATGTTCTTTTCTTCTTATTTTGCATTTTACCTCTCTCACAAAAATTTTCTAAGAATTTTTTTTTGGAATGTTTCTTGTTTTTTGTTGGAGTGGAGTCAGTCTATGTCAGAATTAATTTTTTTGACCGAGAGAAAAAATAAATTTCATATTTCTTCTTAAACATCTGATAAAATTTGTGTTTAAAAAGAAATTTTTGTAAGTTAAGTAACATAAAATAAATTTATAATTAAAAAAATAAAAAATATGAATATTCTATAGAATGTAAATGTATTTATAACTTACTGTTCAAATGGATCAAAATAATTGGTATACATAGAGGATTATGCTTAGATTACGAAAAAAAGTGAAAATTGAACTAAAATTGGCAAAGAAATTTATTCGATCAAATTCTTTTAATTGTTTAATTAATGCTTAAATTTTTCTAATAAGGAATTTTGTGACTTTCTAGTTTAAAATTCATACTTGCATATTTAATTATTATGAATTAAAAAAATGCACAAAAAAGAATGCAAAACTGTTAAAAAATTTTAAATAATAATTTCATATTAAAAATGAAAGAAAAAGCAAATATTAAACCTCAATGATTTCAAGATTCGAATTTATTATCTCGAGATTCTATACAATTTTTAATACCTAATTTTACACTGTTTTTAAAAAAATCAACATTTTTATCAATTTCCAAAAAAACAAAAACAACAGAAAGAAAAATGTCTTCATGAGTAACTTAAGAATAACACCATAAATCTTTTTTTAAATTAAATTTAATTAAAATCACACACATTTTTCTCGCCTTAAAGTCTAGTAAAAAAGAAAATGGAAGATGAAATGATCTAAGGAAGTGCATATGAAAAAGGTTTGTTGAACTTCTAACAGAAAAAGAAAATATTTTTCATCTATTTTTAGTAGAAGAAGGAAATTGTCGTTCATTAGATTTACTGCAGTTGTTTTATTTTTTTATTTTCTCAAGGATTGAAGACAAAAATAACCGAAAAAAATTCTTTTAAGATTGCGTGACTTTAAAAATTTATTCAGAACACGTAAAAATAAAATCGAGAGTGATAGTGAGAAGGTAAAAAGGATTGCGCGGTGTTTAATTAATGCAGCAGAAAAGGCAAAAAAATAAAATTAAATTTTAATGCGATGACAAAAAAACTTCTTTTAATTTTCTTAATTTACACGTAATGCGTATGGCTTTACATGATTAAAGCATTTTAAAACATTATTTTAATTATAAGACAGCCGAATGTCATCCAATTACAGGTGCAGAAAAAAGAATATTTGAATATCAAATTAAACATCAAAAAATCCAATAAAATTGCATTAAAATATGTGTGAGAAAAACAGAAGGCAGCCAAAACAAACCGTAAAAATGTCAATGACGATATTTTATTATCATCATCAATGTGAGGCGCTTACCATTTCTTGCTTGCTTCTGCTCTTTTAACAACACAACAACACATAACAAAACAAAATGCGCGTGGTTTCAATTTATTGATTTTTCAATTTTCACTACATGAAATAAATTTTTTTTCAACAGGGTTTCTTTTTTTGTGCTTTCACTTTGTCAATTTTATTAAAAAAACTTTTAGTTTACCAAATTTTTTGTTAAAAATATTTTTGCTTAAATACAAAAAATAAAAATAATTTATTTTAAGCCTCATTAAAAAAAACAATTTAACAAATTATTTAAAATGTAACAATTAATTAAAATTTGTCAGTTAATGACTGCAGTAGTCATTTGGTTAGCATTTCAACTCTGATTTAAATTTCTTATCTTGAGAAATTTTATTGTTTTTTTTGATTAATTTTTAATGTTATAAAGATTTCAAATTAAAAAATGCGTTCTAACCTTCTGAAAAATATTTTTTATTTTATAAGAATTCTTTACACACAATATTCCTTTCTTCAAACTACCGCGCGTCGGTTATTTGATATTCAACTAACTTAACTGTCTTTTTTCCTCTCTTTTGTTATTACTACTTCTTCTTTTTTCTTCTTATAAATAAATTTTTAAGTCTCGAAAAAATCTCAAGAAATTTACGAGCATGTTTTAAGAATGAATAAGCAAGTAGGTGAAGACCTTATTGGCCTAAAAAGTTATTTTTTGTCTCATTTTTGATAAAATATGTGTGAGAAAATTGATTATTGTATTTTAAGTTTTTTAGTCACTGAAAATTTTATTAAATATTAGAGCTACACTGAGAAAAAAACTTTATAACTGGCATAAAGTTTGCTCTCATAAAGTGACGTTATGCCAGAAAAAAAGCAAAAATTTATAAGAGTTAAAAAAGTTTTATGAGGCATAAAAAGTTTATATGGGAAATGCTTTTTGAGTGTCATAAAATGCTTTTTATGCCTAATAAAGCCGTTTTATGAGAGCAAACTTTATGCCAATTATAAAGTTTTTTTCTCCGTATAGATAAGATGGAATTAAAATTACCATTAATTATTTCAATGAATTGGAATAACTAATTTTCAACTTTTTTTATTTCCAAGATTCGAAATAATAACTTGAAGACTCTTTCATTAAATTTTTCTATAAATCTGAGTTTTGATTTAATTTTCTATCTTAATCAATGTAAGCTTGCAACTATAGAATGAATTTTCAATTCTATCTTTTGTTTTTTTTTTTCAATATTTTGTAATATTTAAGTTAAATAAAATTAAGTCATCAGGAATCACATTAAAATTATCATTAGAATATTCGAAGTTACTTAAAAGTGCATCATCACATACACCTTTTTATTATCTCTTTTTCGATCTCTTTCTCCCGCTCAATTTCCAAATGAGAAAATTTTGAATATTTAATGTTGGCAAAAAGCGAGCAAGCAAACATTTTTATGTGTATAAAATTGGCATTTACAAAACCGAAAACGATGAAGAAGCAGAAAATTACAAAATTATTTCTCTAAATGCATTTGTAGGCGCTTAGTGTGAGCATAAATTGCTGAATGGCCAACAAAGCGACGCTGGAGAATGAAATTAAATTATTATTTTAATCGCTTTCTCACCTGAATGCATTTTTCATGCCAACAAAATGTCGCGAATATTAATTTTATAATTTTTTTAACGTTTGATTTAGCGCCAAATTCAACTTGATCAAAAATTCTCAACACACGATCTAATCTCAATTCAATCGATTGTTTTCTGCTTTTGCTCTTTTTGTTTGTCATTTTACGCAAGAATGAAGAGAGAAAGAGAAAAAACAGAAAAGGTAGTAATTTACATGCAATTGATTTGCGAATTAAACATTATATTGCAAAATGTGGTCATAAATCTTGCTCATATTGTCAGCGTTTAAAGTTTGAAAAAAAATGTAAAGAGGCGACTGACTCTCTTGACCGACAATAATTGTGCCAATAAATGTGCATTAGATGTGCAATTTATTGTATAATTAAAAAAGTTTAAACACAAACTTTATGGATTTTAAAAATGTGAGTGTTTTGAATTTATGTTTTTTTATTTTCACTACAATTCTTCATAAAAATGTTTTAAATTCAATTTTTTTAAAAAAAAGTAACATTTGTCTGGAAATCTGAAATTAATACTTGAAAAATGGTAACAAGAAATTTAAATTCTAGAAAATCGTTAAATGAAAATATTTTTTTAAAAGTTTAAAAAATTACCTAAAATCTTCTAAACATTCTTTATAAATCTTCAACCAGTTTTAAATTTTCTTCTTCCTAAAAAAATTTTTTTCATGCTTATTTTATAAATGTGCAGAATTTTTATAGCAAATACTTTTCTTCATATCATAACAATACCTACATTCTATCTCTCTCTCTCTGTCTTCTATATATAGTCTTTCTTTTCATGCACAAAAATCTGTTGTTGTGTTTTTTATCTTGTTTTAAAAGTGTTCACAATAAATTGGTAAAATACCGACCAAATAAAAAAAATATTCACAAATGTTTGTCGTTGCTGTCTACTTGAGTTAATCCCATAAAAAGGAAATAAAAAATGCAAGGCCAAAATTCTTTTATTTTTAATCTCATTTTTGGTTTTTTTAAAGTAAAAATACGGTTGTTTCACACTTCATAATGATACTTTAATTGATCTTAAATAAAGAATATTCATTGTGTACTTTGTGTGCTATATCTCGATATAATTTTTTTTTTTTTTGGTATTCAAAATCAATAAAGATGTTTATCAATTTCCTAGTATATAAAGTATAAAAGTTGCGCTATTGTTTGCACTTATTATTATTATTGTCGGTCGTTTGGTCGGTTGAAAGAAAGAAAGAAAAAACAATGGATCGAGCGATATCATTGTGATACTTTGGATACCTTCAAAAAGGTGTTAACTAATAACCGACGACGTGCGATTATAATTTTTTGCTCTTCTACTGTCACTTTTTCTGTGACTATTGTTTATTTTTTATGAATTTTTATTGATATTTTATAATGATCGTGAGAAGTGAAATTTATTTTTCGAGATTTATTGATAATTTTTATTCAAAATTCAATTTTTTATTACTTTTTCTAAGTGTTTTAAAGAAAAACTCAAAATGCATTATTAGCATCATATGAAAAATTCCTTTACATTTATTAAATAATGTTCATATGTCATAAAAATCGAGAATTATCTAAATATTTTTTTGTGACAAAATGACTGCTGTTATTGTCATTTGTGGCATTTTAATTAGTGATATTCTTGTATTTTTTTCTTGTAATTAGTTAATAGAATCAGATTTAAATTATATAGATAAATAGAAAAATATTCAATGAGCATTGTGCAATTGGTCTTTATCATTTATGCCTAAAAGAAAGCAGTGAAAAAATGAAAAATAACGGATTTCTCTTAGCGAAACTAGCGCATCTAGTAGTAAAAGAAAAAAATGTTTGCCTCTATCATTTCATAGATGCGCTAGTGTCGCTTAAGAGAAATCCGTTAAAAATAAAAATATAAAGAAACGATGTTTTCTCAAATTTCATTTAAATTATTTTATTTAGTGAAAATTCGATAAAATGGAAATAAATTTGTAGAGATAATCCAAAGAGCATAAAAATTTATAGTCTGAACTCTGAAATCAAAAAAAATATTAAATTTAAAAATTTCATTTGAATTTTATTAATTTTTGTCTTTATTCTGTTTCTATTTGCAGATATTATGGATGAATTACTAACATAGGATTTAATTTGCTTCAAATTAAGGTAAACTTTAGAAAAAACATTATAATTTTTTTACCAGAAAACAAAAAAAAGCGTTGTTGGATAGCTATCTCTTGGATATTAAATAAAAACGGATAATTTGGTAATCATTTTTAAAAAAATCTACAAATTTTTACTAAATAAATAATTCGAATCGAAAAAACAAACATTAATTTTTTTCCTTCAACTTCAAATGAAGAAATTTTCACAAAAAATAAATCTAGTACATAATTTATATAAAAAAATTTTCTTCACATGGAAAAACACTCAAAATTTCATCATGAAAAATATTTTTTTCACTCTCTCGAGAAGATAAAGAAATTTTCTTATAAGAAAACTTTCCAATAAGAGAGCGTGAAAGAGAGAGAAGAACAAACACAATCTTAGCTAAGAAAAAGTTAGACATAAAAATAAAAAAATAGGGGAAAATATTATGTATGAAGAGGAACGGCCATTATTCATTTTTGAGGAAGAGAGAGAGAAAGAGAGAGAGAGAGAAGGATAAATCATACTACATTTCATGATTATAAAAATAAATTTCAAAATATTCTGCAACAATAACAATAAAAAAGTAATAAAAATTTTTATTTGCTACTTGTATGAATCACAGAGAGTGAAAAAGAAGAAAAAAATTATTTTATTACCGTGAAACACTTAAAAAATGTCTGGCACATTTCTTTCTCTTTCTCTCTTTTTTATGATATTTCTGTAGGTCAGTACTTGCTTAAAAAAAATTTTTCAAGTAAATTTATGAGTTTCAATGATGCAAAGTCATTAATATTTTTTTAAACTTCAATTAAAACATAAAATGTCACATTTTGTTGTTTGTGAGGCGTTTACACTTCTTTTCAATTGTCAGACATGTCGCATGACTTCTATTATTTTCTTATTTGACGGTGATTTATTTCAATCCCCAAAAAAAAGAGCATTAAGGAAGATTTTTCTTTCCACTTTCGCTTTTTTTCTTTTTTTCTGTGTAAATAAAATGATTTTGATGTTAAACAACAGATTTGAGTAAAAATTTAGTACTTATGTCAGTTAAATGTTAAAAGCGCATTTTTCTAATTATAAAATATTGCTTTAGGGTAAATTTAAATTGATTTTATTATCGAAATTTAATTTCACATGTCAAGTCAAAACTTTTTAAATTTTGATTTGATAAAACTAAAATTGTTGGTTATTTTATTCGTTTCTGTTCCTTTTAGTTGTACAATAGTGTAAAAAAATATTATTGGCAAGACTAAATAGGAAAACGAACAGACAGATAGACATAGTGTGCAATACAGCTTCTTATTCCTAGATTTAAAAAAATATGCTATGTCTGCATGCTGGAGGTGCTTTGAAAAAAAATTATGTTTTTTTCTCTTTCAAATTTAATTAAGACGATGCAAAATTTTCCTTTTGGTCTTGCCGTCGCTAATTATTTTCTAAGAATTTTTTCAAATATTGAAAAATTTTTGCCAAAATATACTGGAAGTGAAGAATAGAAAAAATATTTTTTGAAGGTCTCATTTCTCGTTTTCACTTATTTTAGTCAGTAAAAGAAAAAGAAACAACCAGCTGGATGTAATTTACAGCTGTTTCACCAGTTGGAGAGTTTTTTTTTTTTGAATTTATCAATGTTTGAATTTGTATGGCGCTAATAGATGATGATGAAGAAATTTATATTATTTTAAAGTTATTAATAATTTAGGAAAAAATAGATTTTAGTAACTAATTTTTACAAGAAATTAGATTTTCTCATTTAGAACAAGGAATTTTAAATTTTTATCTATCATATTTAAATTTTAAACTTGCATATATATAAAAATAATTTTTTTAATCATGTACTAAGTTTAGCAAAAAATTATTCTTAAAAAGTCTATTGAATTTCAATTTAATGTTTCATTTACCACTTTAACCACAAGGCAATAATTTCACATTTCGCAATAGAGAGAAAATCTTTCTTTATATATTTGTAAACAGTAAACATCTCATCATCATCATAGCAATGCCATACAATAATGCTTTTTCTTTTCTAAAAATATAGAAAGAAAAATCTGTAAATGTAACATGCAGTGATGGGTATCTTTTGGTATGAGGGTGTAACAGCAGCAGTAGTAGTAATAGAAGAGAATGACTGGCAGTAGAAAATAAAAAAAAACAATGAATAAATAATTGAAGTTATGCAATAATGGGATAGATTATTTTACATACTGAACAGCATCGCTTTTACTTTTTTTGACAACCACAAGACTGTGTCTAAGAAAAAAGGGAAAAAAATTATCATATTTATTGAAAATAAACATTTTTCTTTATATTTTGAGGTGAAGGAAGTTTTTCACGCACAGTAATCATGCTATGCCACGTTGTTGTATCATAGCACAGTTAGCTAGGCTCTTTTCTTCTTTCTCTCCCTGCTTACAGGATTGAAACGGCAGTCAGAGGGTGGCAGTTGCTTGCTTTCACTCTATTGTGTGCGATGTGCGTTGTCTTAATCAGATAAAGAAAGAGAAGAATGTTTATGTGTTATATTTTTGCTTGCTTACTTACTTGCTTGGGTTGTAGACTATATAAAAATATTTTGTATATACACACATCTTTTACGATCAATATTGGATGATGATAAAATAGGGAGAAAAAAATAGAGAAAGAAGTAAATTTCAATAATAATTAAAATGACATTAGAAATAAAAGGTTGTCGTCTTTTTTGGATACAAATAAATGAAAATAAAATAAAGAAAAAATCAGAGTTGTTAGGGGCGAAGGGCGAAAAAAAATTAATTTTTTAAAAAAATTATTTTTTTATTTTTTTAGTTGTTACAAAAATTCAAAGTTAATCATCTTCATTAATGATGTCACTTTGTGATTTTTTGGCATTAAATAAGCCTAAAAATTCGAAATTGCTTCGTAAAAATTATTTAAAGGGTTTATAATTTTGATGTGTATTATTTTTATACAAAACATACAAAGTTTTTTCAAAAAACCTATTTACTACAAGAATGCATGCACTATGGCATATGCTGTCGGTCTGACAAAGCCTTTTTGGTAAATTTTTAAAAATTGTTTGAAATAACTTTAAAATGATAAGAAATAATAAAATATGCAATAAAATTGATATTTCAGATGATAATTTAGTTTTTAAATCACGACTTAAAGTTTAAAGAAATTCGTGTAAATTTTTACATTTTAAAAAATTTTTAATGCACTTTTCTTTACAAATATCATCTGAAATATCAATTTTATTTCATATTTTATTATTTCTTGTCATTTATAAGTTATTTCAAACAATTTTTAAAAATTTACCAAAAAGGTTTTGTCAGACCGACAGCATATGCCATAGTGCATGCATTCTTGCAGTAAATAGGTTTTTTGAAAAAACTTTGTATGTTTTGTATAAAAATAATACACATCAAAATTATAAAACCTTAAAATAATTTTTACGAAGCAATTTCGAATTTTTAGGCTTATTTAATGCCAAAAAATCACAAAGTGACATCATTAATGTTGCTCTTGTGGCCATAGATTGAAAGTATATAAAACATATTATATATCGTTAGAAAGGGCTTAAAACTATCTTTCTAACAAGCTATCAACTATATTTTTCGAATAAGCTTGTCAAAACTTATGAATTTTTGAACATAAAAATAAGCAAAAATGCATGTAAAAAACGGTTTTTAGGCCGGGAAAAGTCGAAATTTTTGAAAAAAATTAAAAAAATATTTTTTCCATGCTATTTTATAATTATCACGACCAAAAAACCACCAAACAGATTTTTGAGATAAAAAAAATTTTTCGCCCCTCGCCCCGCCGCCCCGCTGGGGCCGCCCTTTTTGCGGGGCGGCCCCTTAAATGTACTATAGATTATATATTTGAATATAAGACCCATTTTGAAATTATAATGAGTTTTATTTTTCTTTGCAAAAAAGGAAACAAAAAAGCAATTTTTTGCTTGGTCGAATATACAAATCTCACTCTTATAATCAATAAAATAAATTTTTTAAAAATTTTTGCAAAAACAAAAATTCAATCAATTTATTTAAATTGCAAGATTCAATTGAAATTTTTATTTCTTAATTAAATTCTTCAATCTTAAAATGAAAACCAAAAATTCAACAAATTGTAAAAAAAATGATGCTATTACCCAAATATTAACTGAAGACAACAAAAAATTGAAATAATTTTTTTTCCGAAAATCTAATTTTTTAACCTAATTTAAATTTAAATTTCCTATATCAAATTAAATTTACAATTTAAATTCTTACAAATTTCATGATAAAATTATAAATATAAAAAATTTTCTCGCCTTGTACTTAAATTTTCATTTCATTTTCATCCTTATTTGACTCCTACTCAATATTTTTTTCTTACATCTTTACATTGAAAGCAAAACAAAAATAAAACACTTCTCACATCCAATTTCAATCCTCACTTTTATACATACATAAAAGAAGCTTCTCGTATATATAAATTCATAAATACAAACACATCCATAATAGTAATAATAATAATACAACAAAACAGCCATAAATCATCAACCTGTGATATGATGGAAATGGGAAAGCTTTATTTATAATTTTCTTTTTAGCCCTAAAGGATTGTAAATGGCAACCGTAGAGAAAGGATATAAAAAGGCAGATCCTTTTTTAAAATGTTAAGTTTCTTAAACAGTTTTTTACTCTCTCTTTTCTATCGCTCTATGTGAAAATTTTTTCTTCATTCAAGAGAAAGAAGATGAAGTGAAAACAACTAAAAGTCTGGTAAAATGGTTTTTTCTATGTGCAGTTCAGTCTTCAGTTTTTTGGGGTTTCTATGAGGCTGGAGGGTATTATATTTATGACAAAATTATGATAATAATTTTAATGCTTTTTAAAGAAATTTTTAACTCGACGTCTATGTGTTGAAATGAAGGTGAGAGAAGGATGAAAATTGACCATGAAACAAGTTTTTGACAAAAAATTTGAATTTGTTTTTAAGATTTTTAAATTACAATTAAAACTAGAAAAAAGATAATATGAAATTTAAAATGGAAATAAAAAAAATTTTTGAAAGAATCGAAAAAAAAATTCGTAAAATACACAACAAAAATGCAAGTGGATTCAAAAATATGAATTTTTACATTTTCATTTTTAAAGTTTGATCTTGTAAATTTTTAATTTTTCTAATTCAATTTTAAGCTTTTTTCTTACCATAAACAAATTTAATAAAAAAATTTTTCGTAAAACCAAAAATAAAAAAAAAATCGACATCCTCCTCAAGTATCTAAATGCAAAATGAAATCTAAAAAAAGTTTCTCAATAAGAGATACAGAGAGTGAGAGAAAAGAAAGCAATGGAAATGGATGGCAATAAACAATGAAATGATTTAATACGCATTGCGCAGGACGAGTGAAAGCAAAAAATTTATCGTTCAAAGAAGGAAAATTTCTCTCGCAAATCATCTCTTGAATGTTTTTCTTGCCTCTTATTTCTCATCCACTGATGTTTATTTCCATTTTAGAGAATAATTCTTGAGAATTTTTCTTCAACAAAAAGCAGCAGCAAGCAAAGAATGCTTTGGTGCTTTTTCTTTTTCTCGAGATATTATTTATGTTGTTGTGCGGGGAGATGAGGGCCAGTTGCATTACAACTATATATGAGGGAACACGATTTGGAATTTTTATCGTTCAAAAGACAATTTAGAATAACAAAAAAAGTTGTAAATTTTCCTTCACATTTGTGGTAGAAGGAAATTCGGTTGAAGTGGAAACAAAAAAGACTTTTATAAAAAGACGTTCAAAAAAGCAAAGAAATTTTTCCTTTTTTTAATTTTCATTCTTTTTTGAGTTTTTCTTCAGTTATTCAATTGTGTGCGGCTTCTTCCTTTTTCTCTCTCTTTGATTTATCGATTTTATGTCTTTTTTTGAGACTTTTTTTATTTTCTTCTTTATGCTACTTTTTGTTCTTTTTATTATTACCGTTGTTAAGAAGAATAAATGCGGTAGCAGTTCTGATAATTAGCAAGAGCAAAGCAAAATAGTGAAAGTGATTTATGAAGTGTTTAAAAATAATAAAAAATCTTCAACTGATAAGAAAACGTGTGAAAATGCTGCCGCCAAAAAGGAGAAAAATTAAATGATAAAAATGTTGACATTTTGCTTTTCACAATTATGTTTAGTGATCAGTAAACGTTTTTTATTTTGGTTCGCTATTTACATTTTATAACATTTCATTTATTTTCTTAATTGTGTGTATGTGAAAGTGAAAATTATGGAATTGTTCCAATTATTTCATTATCAAATTTACACGCTATTGCTGCTGCTAAAATTTTCTTTTTATGTGTAAATTTCTTTTGAACTTAAACATTTTTCTACTAAGAACAATAAACTTTTTGCTATGTAAAAAGAATAAAAATAAAAATTTTGTAAATTGTGAAAATATTTTTATATGAATCTACAAAAGTGAAAAAGAAAGATTTTTTTAAGTTCTGTAAAATATTTAATAAAAATCAATTAAATTTAAAAAGTGAATGAATTTATTTTGTAACAAATAAAAGAAAAGAAAAGAATTTTTATGAAAAAAGAAAAATTGAAGAGAGGAAAATTTTAAAGGTAAATCAAGAAATTTTTGATAATAAAAAATTGAAAAATTTAAAATAAAAACGAATTTAAAAATCATAAAATAAATTTTTATTTAAAAAAAAATACAAAGCAAAAATATGCAGGTAATCACTGAAATTATAAGAGTGTTTCTTTAAAGATTTGAAATTACAACGTTGGCATTTAGGGTAAAGGAACCTTTTTTGACCTATCTTAATTTTTGACCTATTTTAAATTTATTGGAAAATGTATCTAAATCAACCAAAACCATGATATTTCATATATAGATCAATTACAAATCATATTTAAACACTATTTATCACTTTACTCATGTTCTAACTGCAATAATTTTCAAAAAATGTCCATTTTCGTAAATCTTTTAATTGATGAAAAAATTTTTGCAAGATTTTAATCACTTTATTTTCACTTATTATTCACTTTTCACTCACGTTTTATCATTTCAATATTTGTAAAAAAACTTAAACTATAACATAAACTCATAAATGAAAGTGTAAAAGACCAGCTTTGTAACTTAATGAAATTAAAAGTAGGAATCGGGGAACCTATTGTTTGACTATT
>CM031381.1:29616746-29829982 GCA_018290095.1 Polypedilum vanderplanki | reverse complement strand
TTTAATACGCATTGCGCAGGAAGAGTGAAAGCAAAAAAATTTATCGTTCAAAAGAAGGAAAATTCTCTCTCGCAAATCTCTCTTGAATGTTTTTCTTGCCTCTTATTTCTCATCCACTGATGTTTTATTTCCATTTTAAGAGAATAATTCTTGAGAATTTTTCTTCAACAAAAAGCAGCAGCAAGCAAAGAATGCTTTGTGCTTTTTCTTTTCTCGAGATATTATTTATGTTGTTGTGCGGGAAGATGAGGCGCAGTTGCATTACAATCATATATGGAGGAACACGATTTGCAATTTTTATCGTTCAAAAGAACAATTTAGAATAAAAAAAAAGTTGTAAATTTTCCTTCACATTTGTGGTAGAAGGAAATTCGGTTGAAGTGGAAACAAAAAGACTTTTATAAAAAAGACGTTCAAAAAAGCAAAGAAATTTTCCTTTTTTTAATTTTCATTCTTTTTGAGTTTTTCTTTAGTTATTCAATTGTGTGCGGCTTCTTCCTTTTCTCTCTCTCTTGATTTATCGATTTTATGTCTTTTTTTGAGACGTTTTTTATTTTCTTCTTTGTGCTACTTTTTGTTCTTTTTATTATTACCGTTGTTAAGAAGAATAAATGCGGTAGCAGTTCTGATAATTAGCAGGAGCAAAGCAAAAATAGTGAAAGTGATTTATGAAGTGTTTAAAATAATAAATAAAATCTTCAACTGATAAGAAAAGTGTAAAAAATGCTGCCGCCAAAAAGGAGAAAAATTAAAATGATAAAAATGTTGACATTTTGCTTTTCACAATTATGTTTAGTGATCAGTAAACGTTTTTTATTTTGGTTCGCTATTTACATTTTATATAACATTTCATTTATTTTCTTAATTGTGTGTATGTGAAAGTGAAAATTATGGAATTGTTCCAATTATTTCATTATCAAATTTACACGCTACTGCTGCTGCTAAAATTTTCTTTTTATGGTAAATTTCTTTTGAACTTAAAACAATTTTCTACTAAGAAAATAAACTTTTTTGCTATGTAAAAAGAATAAAAATAAAATTTTGTAAATTGTGAAAATATTTTTATATGAATCTACAAAAGTGAAAAAGAAAGATTTTTTTAAGTTCTGTAAAATATTAATAAAAATCATTAAATTTAAAAAGTGAATGAATTTATTTTGTAACAAATAAAAGAAAAGAAAAAGATTTTTATGAAAAAAGAAAAATTGAAGAAAGGAAAATTTTAAAGGTAAATCAAGAAATTTTTGATAATAAAAAATTAAAAAATTTAAAATAAAAACGAATTTAAAAATCATAAAATAAATTTTTATTTAAAATAAAAATACAAAACAAAAATATGCAGGTAATCACTGAAATTATAAGAGTGTGAAATTACAACGTTGGCATTTAATTATTTACATAACATTTTAATTCTTAACACTAAACAAACTAAATTTCAATAAATTAAAAGAATAATTTACAATTAAAAATTTTTTAATAAATATTGTTACTGCACAAATAATAAAATTCTCTTTCAATTTACATAAATATCTTCTTAATTCACAGGACAGATTGGATTGAATTTACCAATTGAAATGTTATGTTTTACTTCAATCTTTATTTCTTTTTCTTGATAAATCATGCCAATTGTATAAACACACAACAAGTCGAGTAGCAAGCAAGAGAGAAAGAATAAAAAAGAGTCATGATAGCTACTGATTTCATTAAACGATTTACCGCGTTCTCTTTTTTATATTTCTTCTTTAATTGTGAAAATCGCATTCAATATTATCAGTTTGTCGATTTATTGAATGTGTGTTTTTCTTTCTACATGCATATGAATCAGAAAGCGGCAAAAAAGACTTCACTTTGTCTTTAATCAATATATGTATATATAAAATGATCGACATCAGAAGCTGTTTCTGTCAATTTTGCCTCTTTTCACCTAATGTCTCATTTAATTGAATAAAAAAATGAATTTTAAACAACTTCATTGCCTGAATTATGTTGGCATGTTTTACAATGTTGTTGCTTGTTGCGTACATGTCTATCATGCTTGTTATTAGAACTATGGGACTGTCATTGAGTCACTCTTGTCCTTTAAGCTCTTTAATTATAAGTCAAAACACCGCTTCATGACCTTCTCAGAAACTTAAACACAACTGACGATGATTTATATCATTTTTTATCACTAAACCATGACTGACTTCATCTTCTCACTCTCTTTTATTTAGAACGTGGCAAACTAAAAAAAATTTATATTGAAATCTATCTAAAATAATTAATCTAACTCGTTTTAGTTTTAAACATGTCCAAAATTTGTGTTTTGAATTTTTAATTTTCTTTTACTCACTCTAGGTCTAGTTTTAGAAAAGAAAAAGAAGAAAAAATTTGAATAAAACTTTCGCAATTTTAAAACAATGAAGATTGTTGGTAAAAGGTGGAAAATTCACTCCTAGAAAAATAATTATTATTTTGATAGCAATCTGATGAACTTTTTTATAAAAAATAAATTTCAGCTGCTACAGCTTTTTGTTAATTACGGTTAATTTTTTTGGATAAAGAAAAAAAGATGAAGATATTTTTGGGAAGTGAAATTTCTTAAATAAAAAAATTTTTCACATCATTAGAAAGATTTTTAATCTTTTATGATGAATTTTTTGATTGTTATTTAGAGAAAAGTTAAATTTGAAATTTAAATATTAAAATTGTCAATTATATTTTCAGATATTTAAACGTCTAATAGACAAATGTATTAAGTAGTATGAAATAAATTATCGTCAAAGGTATCTCGAACTCTGATTCTCTTTTATAAAACTTTTTAGTTTTTTTTATTTTTAACAATTTTAGACTTTTTTTTCAATATTTCATCACAATTTTCTCACAAACCATAAGCATTAACAAAAAAAAATAACGATAAAAAAAAAGAATCAATTTTACTCAATTGACTGTAAATTTCCGCTTTTTATCTAAATTGAATCTTTTTCATCAATTTATTAATTTACTTATGATGATGGTCAATTTCCTCAATTTACTGTTGAAAAACAAACAAGAAAAATTTTCTCTGTTTGATCTTTTTTCTTTCTCTTATTATTTCTGATTGAATAAACATTTGCGGGTTCTTTCTCTTCCATCTATGCATGTTTCTCTCTACCGTGCCATAAAAAGCAATAAATCTTAAAATGAAGATTTTTTTCATTGCGATATGGGAAAAATTAATTTTTTGTCACGTGTTACCGACATTGATTTTTATACATACATTCTTTTATCCATTGGAGGGTTAAAAAAATATTTTTTTATTTTGTTGAAAATAAGTGAAAGAGAGAGAGAGAGCAAGTAACAATAAAAACTGAACTGGAAATAGTTTTTTTATGGTTGATGGTACTGCATTAACGTAATTAATAATCAGTGATTTATTGTTTTCCAATCGATATACATTTTTTTTAACTCAATGCATGTCATTCATCCCTTGTAAATTGTAAACTTTTGCTGCTTTGTTACACCACAGATTTCTAAATCAGAAAAAGAGAAAGAGAAAAAACGGTACAATGAACTAACGGTTTTGTATTATTCACAAAAAATACCCGAAAATAAGGCAGATCTATGACTTACGATAACTTTCATTCGGTTTAAATGAAAAAAACCCAAGCATTATGAAATTATTACATAGCAAATGACAATGGCGATGAGTCCCAAATAATAATAACAATATTTTTCAGTCTGTCTGTGTTGATAACCAGCAGCAATTTAGTGAAAAAAATTTTAAATAAAATTTCTCTTGAGTGAATGTGTGAAACAATTTTTATCATTATCATGATTGTTGTTGAGAGTTTTTAGGTTTTATGAAAGAAACACAAGGGATGGGTATCCGTTCAAGTAAAATAGATTCAAATCTTAAAATATAAATGCTGCACTATTTTTTTCGAAAAAAAATATTAGTTCTTTTTTTATTTTTTTTAACAATCATAATTTTTTTTCTACAACTACGTAAACAGTCACGATGAAACTCTACGAATAATTAATAAGCCTTAGTACTATTTGGGACATGTCATTATAAAAAAAACTTTCTCTCCTCCTCCATCGCTTTTCAACCTATCTTTCCAAAAAACGAATACAGCCTGAAAATGGCATAACATGAAACAAAACGTCAAAAGGTTTTCAAAAAATGTGATATGGCGTGTATTGTTCTCTGCAGCACGCAAAAAAAGAGAGCGGCAAATTTTCCTCTATGTATTTTCCATTTCCATCTATTTTTTTCATTCAGTATATAAAGAGTGAGTGAATGAAGGAGAGAGAGAGAAAATATCAGCAGGAGTAGAAACAACAATAATATAAACGGTCTCTGATTTCACGTTGCTTCTTTATTTTACTCACTTGGTGTTTTTTTTCACATATATGTTAGAATTTTCAGGGGATAAAAACAAGCAGTTAAAAAACACTTTTTGAAGAATTTTGATTATTGCCAAATTTTGAACAATTTTAGAATTTTGAAAATTAACTGAAAAAAAACATAAATAAAAATTCTGAATAAAATAATTTAAATTTCTAGAAATCATTACGAACTTTATAAAAAAAATTTGACAAACTATTTCAAATTTTATTCAAAATTCTTCTTAGTTTTAGAAATAAACCAGTTTTAAAGACTTTTTCGCCGACTATTGGCCATAACATTTTTAAATAAAAATATTTTGCCAAAATTCTTTTTGTAATTCATAGTACAAACAAATAGCTTTAAAACTAGCTATCATAGATGAAATTTGGCTGAGCCAGTGCAAAACTATGATGGTTTTTCAAAAAGTCGAACAAAAAGTCCGACTCTTAAATTGTCCATAATTTTGCGCTGGCTCAACCAAATTTCATTAATATTAGCTTGTTTTGAAGCTATTTGTCTGTACTTTGAACTAAAAAAAGAATTTTGACAAAATATTTTTGGTTTAAAAAGTTATGGCCAATAGTCGGCAAAAAAATCGGATTTCGACTTTACGAACCTGAAATTAACCAAAAATTGTTCACCTAATTTAATTATGCCCTATTCTGCGTATTAAAATTCATTTGAAGGTCAGGAAGAAGAAAAATCTTCTTTTCAAATTCTTTTTTTGGTGTATAAAATAAACCGTTGATTCAACGATGAATGAAATAGAAGAATAGAAAGAAATAAAATTGTATTTTTGTACATATTTTTCTGACAAGCATTGTTAAAAACTCTCACTGAAAAATATTTTTTAACTTTAAAATAAACAGAAAAGCATTTGATGATGAAGTCATAATCATTGTTGGAAAATGAATCCAGACTTGCCTTAATTGCTCATTAGATGTATCCCAATGGGCTATGTGATGATGAGGATGACTAAATGCTAACAAATGAAGATGAAAAAAGGGCAGTGACAGCGAGAGAATGAAAAATACCCTTAATATCTAGAGGTAGACCCCGCAACCATATCTCGGGTTTTAAAATCTTCCTCTTCACTCATTCACTCTGTGGTGCGAACTTATTCTTTTTATTCTACTTCTGCTTGGTGTAAATGCTTACTACAAAAATGTGGAATAGAGAAGAAAAAAAACTCAGGGAGGAGATCAAAAAAAAATATTAAATTAGTTGAAAATGAGAAATTATAGTTCTTTTTTCTATAAAATAAAAATAAAAATGCTATCCATATATATGTGAGTAGAAAGAAATGCCAGCAGGAAGTATAATGGAGAGTAAGCGAAAAAATTACCGTAATCCATTATTTCATTATGTTTTGTTGCTTTCTCTTTCTCACTGTCTCTCTGTTTACTTCTCTAGTTGAAGTCATATATGAATGGTTAAAACAGCTCTCTTTTTTGTGTTGTTTTTTAGTATACACACATTGTAAAATAAAAAAAAGGGGATGAATAGCTAGAAAAATTCTCATTTATATAATTTTATTCAAAAATTGCAATAAATTTCCGAAAAATTATAAAATAAATAACTAAATGACTTGAGAAAATCTAGATCTTGAATTCGAATCTTTAAAATTGAAAGTTTGAAAATTGATTTACTTCTAAATAAAATTTTAAATGAAAAGTTTGCTAAACCAATAAGATGAAAACATTTTGCATGTAACAAGATTTGAGATTTTTCGATTTCAGTAGAAACCAAATTTTGAATGTTTGGTTGTATAAAAAAAAACCAAAAGTTCGCACAACTAAGATGAAGAAAAAAATTTTTTTCAAAGATTGTATCACCTTGGATTCAAATTATTTAAAAATAAGCTTTTTTCTTTCATCATTTTTGAATTTATATTTAAATTCATATTTTGTTAATTAACAATCAAGTTTGATTTGGTAAATAATATGAAATTAGTTTAGAATTCAAAGATCATAAATTCAAATCTTTATAAAGTTAGAAAAACATTTTTTTTATACATTTCCTTTTTGGTAATTTTTTATTTTATAAAATTACAGGTCCAAAAATTTTTTTCTAAAAAACATTTTCCTTTCAAAATATTTTTTACAATGATTTTCCTAACTCAACTTACTCAGTGATATGATACTCCAAACTATAATATATACAATCATGTTATGGATAAATAAATATGTGAACATAGAGAAAAAAGAAGATCTCCTTACATACATACATACGTACATACACACACACATCAACTTACGCTCTTATTCGATTTTAGCAAGTTTTTTTTTTCGAAACTTCTTTCTCTTCGTTGAATATTTTTTTCATTCCATTTTTTTCCGGGCGAACATAAATCAAACACATCAACCCCTATGTGTCAAGGCACGCCTGACAACTGATTGCAAAAGAGGGGTGGGTATTATACACACATATACACAATATCCTTTTATAAAAGGATATTTTTTTCTCTCTATATATGTGTATAAGTGGCAGAAAGTATGTATATATAGAATGAGAGAAAGGAAAGGCAAAAAATAAAAATAAAAGCATGAAACGATGAACAATGAGGCAACAGCGACTTTCAATTCTATTTCGTTCATGCATCTCTAGATACTTTACATGTTTATTCTACAAAGATTTTTTGCTGCCGCTGCTGCTGCTTCTGCCTCTGTTACTTTCCATCACTTTGCCACTCTCCACTGAACTCTTTCTGTTGCTATTCTATTTTACTACTGCTGCTGCTATATGCTTCCACTCGGATGTCGCATCAGAATAAACACAAAAAATGTTTTTTTTTTGCCCTCGCTTGACATATCATATACACATATAGCGTCAGCAGTAGAAGCAAAAAAAAGAGTCAATGTATGATGAAAATAACATTGTATATGAACATAGTTGCTAAGTAATTTTTAATTATTTAATACTAATTATTATGATAACGTGACTATAATTGCTCTAATAGTTTTGTGATTTTTTACTCTTATAAAGATTGGAGCTTAAAAATAGACATTTTTTTAAATGGTTTCAAGATTTAAAGTTTATACAGAAAAAAGATCGATAAATAAACTTTTTTCATTTTCTGTTTTCTTACTTTAATCATTTACAATTTTATCCTGCTCTGAAAACAATAAAAAAATTTCCCCTTTGAAGAAATTCTCGCACATGTTAATAGATTTTGTATGATAAAATGTAGTGCAGCAATATTGTCGCCGTTGCCACAAATGTGTTGTTAGATTTATCTTTTATATTTATCATAATCATTCAAATCTCATATGTGGTGTTATGAATGTAATAACTAGAGGTAATTAATGAATTAATTTTTTGCACTTTCATGTTTAAAATAACAACATTGTCTGTTGTTTTGATAATTTCAATGTATGAAGGTTTTTGAAGATAACTAAAAATAATTGAAGGTTGTTAAAAAATATTATAATTCAAAGATTAATTTTCAATGAATTTAAAAACAACAAAAATTAGTCACACCTGTAGTTCATAAAATAATTTAAATCAATCACTCCAATTGTTTGAATTCGTTCCAAACTGTCGCAACAGAAATGTTTACTTACCTTCAAAAGTTATTTTGCATTAGAAACTTTTTCTTCCTTATTCTCTTTTTTTTTCTTTTTGTTTATTGTGTAATTGTAGCTCAGTTCCTTTTTTTGTTTCGCACATCTTCTTTCTTGCTGCTGTTAAGTGAAAACTTGTGAATGCTAACAATGTGAGAAAAGAATTCGAATTTTTAGAAAGTTGCCTTTTTTGTCATGAGACTAAGCACACTCGGTGACACAACAGATTTCTCTTGCATTTTCTCTCTTTTCTTTCTTTATCTATTTATTTTCATGGTTGGCAATTGCACATACAGTTCGTATCAATGAAAATTCTCAGTAATTGAATGTAAATATTTATGCTGAGAGGCAGAATAATATTTTTGAAAGACGTTAAAAGAAAGGAAGTAAAATTTTTTATTAGTTGAGTCTAAGTATCTTCATACTCCTTGTAATAAGTTTAACTTGTCTTGTTGTTTCTCCTTTTCTTTAGCAAGGACTACTACTGCTTAAGATGATGGTTAGAAATGGGAATTTTTAGAATGTTAGGGAAGTAAAAAAATTAAAATGCAAAAATGAATGGTTTAAAAGTTAGTTTAAAAATAAAGTTTAATCAAGGCAAAGACACTCCGATTAATCGCCGATTCTTGCGATTTTTTGCAATTTCTGCGATTAATCGACGATTAATCGGAGTGTCTTCGCCTTGAATTTAATCAAGATTTGAATTTAAATATGATAATTTCTTATTTCAAATTCAATTTTTATTTTAATTAAAATTTTCACAATTTAATTAAAAATTTAAAAAAATTTAAACTTTCTGTGACATTCTTTTAGGATAATCCCACACACAAAACATATAATCATCATCAACATCTTTTCAATACATATATATGCGCCTAAGAAAGAGAAAAAGTCGAAAAATCGCAAGTCGAGCAAGAATATGAAAGAAAAGAGCATAAAAAATCGAACATAAATCATATTTTTTGACAATTTCCTCTTTTTATAATTTCGTTGCGTTCTGTGCACAACAGAGAAAGAAAAGAATTTTTGTTGCTGGTGTTCGACGCCTCTCTTACTCTCTCGCCAAAGATCCCTCGAAAAGAATGAATGAATAAAAAGAAGAGAAAAATGACGGCAAATATTCATGGCCCATGGTGAGCGACATACAGATGAGATCTTTAGTTGTAGAGAGGATTATTTACATCTCATCTCTTGAAATTATTAACGAAAATAAAAAAGGGAAAAAAGTGGTAGTGATGATGATTGTGCGGGAAATGTTCATGTTTACTCATATGTGACCTATTCCTTTTTAGCAACAACATCATATAGTTTCATAATGGAATCATTCAAATATGAACAAAATTTCAAATAACTGATAATAACTCATGACAATGTCTTTCTGCCTATCTGCATGTTCTCATGTTATTATTTTAGATTTTTATCAGAAACTTACACACATATGCTGACACTCAGTAATAGAAAAATAAATTTTTGCTTGTAAACAACTTTCGGTCACTTTTTTTGAATATTCATACCACTCACATGTAAGTGAATGCAATACATTGCATAATTTTCTTCTTCTTGCTTTTATTGTTCTCTCATGTCTGCACTGGCTCAATATGTTACATTATGCGAGTGCAACAGGCAGATGCAAGCAAAAACATTCTTCTTTTTATTTTTTTTTGCAAGATTTATTGATTTCGATAAAAGAAATTAATAAAAAATTTAAACTTTGAGTGAAGACGATGTTGTGGGAAAAATTTAAAATTATTGCAAAAAAATCGTTGAGATTTGAATTTTGAGAAGCAAAAAAATTACTGCCAACTCTGATAGTAAGAATTAAATCAAATTTTACACTTCACTTTTGTATTTAATTATAAAATTTTGAAATTTTTTAACTAAGTTTTAAATATACACAAAATATAAAATTTTCCATTCCAATTCTTCTCATTTTAGGTAATAATTTTTAATTATCATCAAATTTGACCTCTTTCCCCACGAATACTGTCATGTAATGTAATCACTGTCATCATCAGCTGTAATGAAAATTCAAACAAGCTAGCAACAAAAAAATCAACAACAAACAAGCTCATCTACCAAAAAGTCGAAAATCGAGCGCACACAGCAAGCAAGCAATGAACATTTTTTTAATTATCATAGCACATAAATCTTTCATCCCTTATTATAACGGCAGAAAGTAAAGAGAGGAGGAAAAAAATTCATTCTTAGAAAAAAAATTAAAATTCACAAGTAAGAAAGTTTCCGTCATCCTAACAAACAATAGATATACACAGTAAACTTCACTGCTATTGCTGCTGTTCCTATCATCGTCGTCTATTGATTATTTTTAAATTAATTTTTTTCTTTTCTTTTTTGCTCTTGCAATTTTCTCGCTTACAGTTACAGTTTTAATATGTGAAAAGGAAATTCTGCGTCAACTTTTCCTTTTTCTATTGTGCTTTCTTTAATAAAAGAGTCTAAAGAGGGAAAATTTAATTTTGAAAATTTAATAAAATTTTAATTCAGTTCTTAGAATTAGAGAAATGTCTGTCTAAAAAACATTATTTCTTAGAAATTAATTTTTAAAAAATTTACGAAAAAATGCGCTTTCAAACTTTTTATACCAAATATTACTTTAAAAATATTGACTGCTCTTCTTTTAATTTCATTTTCAATCTCTATTGTTTGTGATTTTATTGTAAATAAAAGTAAAGAACTTTTCTGCTATATAAAGCAAAAAAGAAGGAAATAAGAGGAGGGTCAGAATAGTAGTCTGGAGTAGGATGGATTGATTTTAGAAGGTTCAGAGGAGGAATAACATGTAACCATAATGAGTAAAAAAAGAAAAACTAATTTTTATCCAGAAAAATCCCAAAAAACATAACCCACATCACGTTCAACAGCAGTAACAAAAAAAAAGTGCAAAACCATTCCATATAATGCCACGAGGGAATGTGCGAGTGAGAATCAAAACCAGAAATAAGAGAGACAATGAAAAGACAATATTTCGATATCTCGCTCATGCACTGTGCACAATGAAAATTGAAAATGGAAAATTATTTGCACGTCTCGGAAAATAGATTTTATTCTCTCTTACCACACACACACAAGTGTGAAATAATGAAAAAAAATTTTTTTTGCTTCTTTTCAATTCAATTTTATTTCATTTTGCTTGTATACACAATCAAACATCAACAGCATCAGCAGAACAGTGAAAAATTTTTAAACAACATAGAAAAATATTTTTGAAGGGTTTGCAACTTTTTATTAGAATTTTTAAGTTGAGTTTTAAGGATTAAAATGTAAAAATTAAAACTCAAGTTTTAAATATTGAATTCAAATTTTGTTAAAGGAAACTGGTGGTTTTTTTTGTTTCAAATTTTTTTATCTAAGGAACTTAATACTTAATTTTTTTTTAAACTTTAATTAGAAATTTTTTTCTATGTCCATCCCTATTCAATACAAAATCATCATCCATCTATACATGCATACACACATACACAAATGAATGAGTAAAAAAAAGAAATAATCTGTGCCATTTGATTTGATGATGTCTCTGCAACCATCTGATGATAATTTATTGCTCTTTCTCTCTTTCTCTCTCTTTCTCTACTCACTATATGGCAGACATATCTGCAAAAATGTCGTGATTCAATTTTCTCATTTCATGTCATGCATGCATGGATGAAAAGCAAATTTTTTTGTTATATATGAAAAGCACTGACAATTTTTCCGATTGATTTAAAATAAATAAATGAAAAGTTTGCTATATGTGAGAGATTGATGCGAGAAAATCTTTATTATTTCATCAAACAATCATCACCGATGTTTAACATCGTGTACTTTCAATTTATTTATATGCTATACAACATGGTACTGGTTTTTAATCTTTATTTATGATCATCGACCTTACGTAAAGCGTCTGTCTTCTCACTCGTTCATTTTTGCAATATTTAATTACTAATTTCAGCCAGTTTTGAGAGATTTTATCAAACACACACAATCAATTTTATAAAATATTTTTTTGAAACAGCTGAGTCAATGAAAGTTACACAAAAAGGGAGAAAAATAATTTTTTGAAGAGAGGGAAAGAAGAATTAATGGACAATTTTAATTGTAGACAAAATTGAAAAATTCCTAATGGATTTTAATTGAATTTAAGAGAGAAGAATGACCATTATGGCTTTTCAGGTTAGTGAAGATTTAATGGAAATTGTTGGGTTAAATTAGATGAAAGTTCAATAAGATTAAAATTAATTGTTAAAAATTGAAGATGAAGATTAAAAATTTGAATTTGTTTTAAGTTTTATAAGCGAGATTTGAAAAATGAAATTTATCTTTGAAATAGAGATTCAAAATCCAAACCTTAATAAAAAATCTTCTTCTTTCTGATATTTTTTTAGATTTTGTTTTCAATAATCCCATGAATTTAATTGAAGAAAAACGTGTCTAACTATGCATTCATGTAAAAATAAAAATTAATTTTTTCAAACCATCCCATCCAACAGTAGCAGTAGTAAAAATGAAATTTTCAATGAAAAGAGAAAATATTTTTTACCCCTTTGCCATCGTCATCATGAATGTTGAATGAAGTATTAATCGTTTTAATAAGACTTTTGAGATCGTTTAATTATGAATTCCATACGAAGACAATTTGGACGATCCGATCCGTGCACAACGACTTCACATGAATTTTTTAGATATATTACTTTTATCGACTTAATAACACCTTTAGCAACGGCAAAAAATAAATTGTTTTGAATAGACGCGAAAACTATTCAAGCATGATTTGAATTTATCTTTAAGTAATTATTATGAAGGTATATAATAATAATCACACTGAGATGCCTTTACCGTGTGCTTTTTTAGGTTTTTTTTCTTCTGCTGAACAATAAATCATTGCAAAAAAAGAAAGGAAAATTGTATGTTTCGTACAGCTCAATTTTTTTCTTCTTTCTTTTTCATTCACATATACATATTTTTAATATATATCAAGTTCAACACACATATCATTCTGGATATATGTGAATGTGTATTGCTTAAAAAAATTTCTCATTTAAACACATGAAAAAATTTCCTTTTTACTTAATATCGATCGAAAAGAGAAATTTATGTTGTGGTCAACTAATTAAAAATATTTTTGTTTCTTAAATGAATAAGCTAATGAAAAAATTTCCTTTTGCTAAAAAATCTTCCAAAAAACCCAAACCAAATAACCATCATCATCACTGTGTCTTGACTTGCTTGACAGACCACACAAAATAAAAATAGCTGACAACTTCTAATAACAATGTTTCATTTAATCCCACAAACAAAATTTAGAATTTTTTTCTTCGCTCAACCGGAAACTTCAACACAAAACAAGTTAGCTAGCTAGCTGCTGTTGTAATCTCCATTTTGATTCTCCAAAAAAAATTGTAGTTGAATAAAGCCCTCAATGGATGTGTTCATTATAATATACAGGAAGAAAAAGAAGAAAATTATATGGTTTAGAAGAGCTAAAATTATAGAGTTCAAGTTCTTTTTACGTTTCATTGTCGAAGTAGAAAAATTATCTATTCGGAAAGGAAAAAATAGAGTTGAAAAAACTCCTCCTTTAAGCTATGAGCAATAGTTGTAAATTTTTGACAGAATTTTTTTTCGTAAATATTTTCAGAATTATTCAGAATTTATAAAGATTCTGATTAATTTTTATCTGAATTCTGTAAAAATGTAACAGAATTTTGGTGAACAATTCTGAAAAATATTCTGTCAAGTTCATCAGAATTCTGTAAAATTATTTTGTTATAATTTTTACCAGAATTTTTTGAAATTTTCTTCAGAATTTCGCAAAATTATTATCAGAATTCTGAAATCGACAAGTAAATGAGTATTTTTCAAATTTTCTCATTCAATCTCATGCTGTTATCAAGATTTCCTGTAACCAAAAACCGTCATCGTCATGAATATAGCTAATTTAAAGTCAAATGACTAATATCATAAAAATTTTCAAGATTTATTGTTAATTATATTAAAAGTTCATGCAATAAACAAAATTATTATTATTATTATTATTATTATCAGAATTCTGATAAAAATTTTGAAAAAAATCTGATGAAAATTTCAAAAAAAGGCTGCTAAAAATTCTATCTGATAAGTGCTTGTGAGCCTAAATTTTTAAAATAAAATAGACAAAAAAAGTTAGAATTTTCAATATGAATAAAATTTTGTTTCAATAATTGAAAAATTTTAATTTAAGTTTAACTTTTGTTGTATTGTAGTAGAAAAAAACGAGACTGAAAAGTGTCCGCCTTAAGTCGGATTACTTTAGCGCATTTTTGGTGCCTAGATCAGTGTATGTCAACAAATTACAAAATTATTAGATTCGTTTAGAAAATAAATTTACAGTTTAAAATAATTTAGATCCAAATAATTTCAAATATAGGCAAAATCATGTTTATAAAATTTTGATGCATGAAAGTATCGCGAGCGCTTTTAATTGATGTTCAATTTACCAGTGTCCGAAACTGTTTTACGTGTAATTAAAAATGAACTAAAATTTATTCGATTTAAAATAAAAGCCTAATCGATTTAATTTTAGTTGGTTTTAGTTGAAAATTTTAATTGAATTAGTTTAAGTTGATTTTTAGTTATTTGCAACTAAAATACCAAACGATTTCGGACTCTGCAATTTACAGAATATTGCAATAAATTTTGTTAACTTGAAAATAACGGTTGAGTAATATTCAAAATATTTGTAGTTCCTATATTTGCCGTTGGTGGCGCTGCAATCGTTTTCGCAGCCAACTTCGCTTTGTTTACATTTTTCAATTTGGAAATTTAAATTCGTAATTTCCCAATTAATGCAATCAGTGGCAACATTCTAATAAAGATTGCCGCCAATAACTTGATAGCACAATTCATTTAAAACAAACCGGAAGTCTCTAGCTATTGTAGTTTTCGAGATCTCATCCCTCAGCCGAACAGCCAGCCAGCCAGCCAGCCAGCCAGCCAGCCAGCCAGCCAAAGTGGAAGATATAAGCGGCATTGTTGTTCCAAAAATGCGCTAAAAATGAAATCATAATTAGGTTAAAGGAACCTATTTATCGACCTATTTTAAAAAAATATTTTTCAAAACACTGTATCTCACTTAATATAAATCCGATTTTCATTCTAATTGAAATATTTAATGTAAAAAGCGAAGCACTTTAATTTAAGTCATGAATTCTAAGCCGGTGATAAGCAGTTTAATCATAATTTCGCTTTAAATACAGAACCTAATTATCGACCTATGGAACCTATTTATCGACCTAAATGTTTACATAACACTTTTTCAATAAAATATTTTAAACATTTTTCAATGCTATACTTTTTCACTTATTAACACTTCCTAAAGCCATTATATTACACTAAATACTAAGAAAATTGTTTTCAAATAAAAAATTTAAATTCGAAATGTTTTGTTTTGATTTTTACTGGAGACCTCTGAAATTTTTGTATTAAAGCGCAACTAAAATAGCAAAATTTTAGGTCGATAATTAGAATCCAAATAGGTCGATAAATAGGTTCCATCAAGTTTCACTCAATTTAGCTCTTTTATAATTATTTAAATAAATAATAATCATCGCAATGTACAATTGGAGACAAATGTACTTCAGTGAAGTTATTAACAGTGGAAAAGTGAATTTATTCAACAAAATATCTTTGAATGAAAATATTGCAAAATTTTTATTTATTTTGAAAAATCAAAAAATGAACATTTCGCGTAAAATAAAGACTTTTCTGATCAAATAAAAAGATAAATAGTGTTAAAATGTCATATATTATCATAACAAATCATTAGTTTTTATCAATGGAATGAGTTTAAAGTGTTAAATTTGTGATTTTCAAAAAAGGTCGATAAATAGGTTCTTTTACCCTATCACATAATTATATTTAGAATTCAAATCTTTCCAATTCTCATCAAAGTTTTTTCAGAGTTGGAAAAGTAGCTACCTACTTTGCCTACTTTTCACATAAAAATCTACTTTCTACTTTTATTTTATATGAAAAGTAGATCTACTTTTCCAACTCTGGTTTTTTTTATATTTGCTTTTAATTCTGTTTTTCCTTAATATTTTTTTTTGCATTTAAAAATACTAACCATAAAACACAATAAAGAAAAACCAAAAAAAAAAAGAAAAAGGAGACAAGCGACAGCGACTAGAATGATATATGCACATTTATTTCATTCAAGTGTATGTAATCGAATTATTTCAATTAGAGTAAATTCTAATTGAAAAATATTGCTTGAGTAGTTTCAAGAATCATATAGTCAGACATATCTGAGTATATGAAGCAACAGCATGTGTGAAGTCGAAAATTGCGTAAAAATAAATAAAAGTTAGAAACAAATGTGGTGTAACTTGCATTTTACCATATCCTGACAAACTCTCTTATTCACTCACCCAACACAGTAACAACAACAGATAGACCGGTTTCTCATATTCGTTATGGCCTTCAGCAAGCATAAAAGGAGAAATTTATTCTAAAGCACATATACGCACATTTAAACAGCAGTATGGAAGTGAAGAAAACAAAAAACAAAAAATTTGTATCATAAATAAATTTGTTGTTGAAGTTTTTCTTCTCTCTCGAACGCGACAACAATTATTTTCATTTAAATGATTTTATTACGAAAATGAAAAGAGCATAAATTGAAATGTTAACTTTTTATGGTTGCTCATTCATTTCTGGTTTTTTTTGTATTTCGCACATACAAAGTTAAAAACACACACCGAGTGAGATTCAGGAGAGTTCAAAATGATTTATGATATTTATAATATAAATTTTTTAATTTAATTGTGATTTTTTCATTATCTCTCTTTTGCTGTTGCTGTAAATGCCTGAGATTTCACTCTTTTTTGATTGGATATGAATATTGCGTGTCAGATATATGTGCATGCATGAATTATGACATTATTAATGTGTTGATAATTATGATATTAAATAAAAATGAATACAAGTTGTAAAATGAAATTAAAAGTAATTTGTTAGATTGCTTTTTAAATTGTGATGCAAAAATATTAAAAACCATAAAAATTCACAAGATTTGAGTACACCAATTTCATATTTTATGTAAATTTTCTATCTCCAATTTATAAAATTAAGTGTAAAATTTTTAAATTTTTCTTAATCGATGGTGTTTATTATAAAAATTTTCGATTTAAAATCTGTCATAATTGAACTAAGTGAACAAAACGTTATATGATGTGATACTTTTTTAAAATGAAATACTAATTCAATTTCTTATTTTTTTATTTACACAAAATTTATAAGTATTCTCATCATTAATATAGAAGTAAACATGTGTTATATCACACTATTGTGTCTTAAAAATTAAAATAATTTTAAATTTTTAATGAATCTTCAATTGTTTACGCTAAAAGAATTTAATATGTCAAATTGAAAATTTAGTCTTTAAGTTTACTGATATACAAGAAACGTACACTAACTTTAACTTTAAGATTTGAATTAAATATTTTACATTTCTTTCTCAACTTTCAACTTTATATCTTTAAAATAGATCACAAAATAATTAATAAATATTATAAAAAAAGCTTCCAATTAATTAAAATTATTCATGAGAAAAAGATAAAAGTAAACAAAAACTAATAGAGATAATAAAAGGCCATAATATTTAATCTATTGTGTTTTGGTTTAGTAAAGAAATAATAATAATTTTTTTACAACACACCACACATTTTACCGTAACTGAAATCTCATAGCTGCACAAACAGATAAAAAAACTTTAATTTCTTAATTTCTTTTTTCAAACAAAGCGAAAGGTCAAAGAAATTTATGGTCTAGGTAGAATAACATTTTCCGTCCGTTATTATTTTTTTTTTTGACCACTTCTTTAAAATTTCTTAGTTGATGCAATAAAAATAAAATTTATGAACTCATCATTTAAGGGAAGATCGTGCGTATTGTCAGCAGCAGCTAAAATACAAAGAACTATAAAACAATAAAAAATATTTTAAACACATGTCGAGCTAGAGATCTTGATTCATAATAATTTTTTTTCGGGGCAATACACACTGATCTCTCAGTTGTGATAATATTTAAAATATGTTTTTATGTATTCAAATTGTTGAATTGTTCCGAAAAAAAAGAGTGGAAAAATACACACGCTGAAATAACGCGCTGTTGAAATAATACGAAAAATGTTAATTTGCTCCAATTAAAATAGTGCTCTAAAGTAATTTACTCAACCTCTCACGTTCATTTTTACTCTTCTCTCCTTCAACTATGATAATTTTTAATTCATAGTAAGAAGTGAAGGTTTTCTAACTTTACTGAATTAATTCTAAGCACGTTCATTTGAATATCTCTCTTGCTCGTTTGGAAAGAAGCTCAGAAATGAGAGTGAAGAGTTGAAATGAGCAAATTGAATAAAAAAGAATTATGAGGAAGAAAAAATTGTAAAATGAGAGTGATTCAATAGAGGAAGAAAATTCACGTGTGTGGTTCATTGGATGAATTTAAAACAAAAGAAATTTCGATTATGGTTAGAAAATAAATACTTTTTTTAAATTTAATAAAAAATTCTACAAAATTTAGTTTTTATTGAATGATGAAAAATTTTTTTTAGAATAAAATTTTGTAAAATCATTGAAGAAATTAAATTATAAATTTTATATAAAAAAAATTCCAAGTTTCAAATCTTAAAACTTAAAAAGTTTTAAAATATTCCCATACTTAGCTTTTTTACCAATTTTTATGACAATCTCATTTTATATTGCAAGACAAAAAAGTTATAAATTTAAATTTTTAAACCATTTTTCAATAATTATAATAGAAACTTTATTTTATTGTCAAATATTCTAATATTGTTACAAAATTGCAAAAATAAATGCATAATTTGACTTTTCGTATAAATGAGTTTTCTTTTTACACAGATTTCATAACTTTTTTCCAAATTTGATGACTTCATTTCATAAATTATCACATAAATTTAAATTTTTCACTTCATAGTGAAAATATAAATAATACTACAATAAAAAAATAAAAATACTACAAATAATACTACAATAAAAGTTGTGTGATAAATTTTTAAAAACAAAAGTTGAAAATTTATGAAATAGATTCAAATTAAAAATTTAAATCTTCAAATTATTCGATGTCAGTCGTGAATATTTTTTTGCAATTTTTATACTTTTATTTATTACTAGAAAAAAGTAATAATAAAAACCAACAATCAATAGAAATCAATTGTTAAAACTGATAACTATCATTAAAATTGAAAATCTCTGCTTTAAAATGTACAGAATAAAAACACAGAATAAAAGAGAATAATAATATACTAAGAAGTAATTTAAATTATTGCAGCAATAAAAAAATAAGTAAATTATGACTAATGCTCGTGTGAGTGAACAAAGAGAAGGGAAAAGATGAGAGAAAGAGAAAAATGAGTCTAATAATAGCTTTATAAGCACTTTTCGATTATTTATATGAAAGAAAAATCACACATAAATATATGGATATGTATATTGAGAATATGAGAGACTTATCCATCACTTTTTTATTTTATATCTATGTGTGAGTGCATGACACATTGTAGTCATTTCTCATTCTTCTCCTTGTGCGATTTGCTATTTCACTCTATAAACATGTATATGAGAGAAGGAAAACAACATGGTTTCATGCAATTACTTCATTTTGCTTGCTAGAATTTGATTGATGTGAATCTTTCAAAAAATTATTTTGTTTGATTTTTATAAAATGAATAAGGGGAATTTTAAATATTCTTGTCTATTTCCCTCCAAAAACACGTGATAACTCTCCCTTTCATTGCTGTTTCTGTTGCAACTGCTGCTCTTTTTCTATCTATATCCAAAAAAAGACGAAAAGAAGAAAGAGAGGGAAAATTATGAATGAAAAGGAATAAAAACATTGAAAAACATTCAATGAAAACATTCGACAATGTTTTTCACGTGTATGAAACATTTTGCTCTATTCAATACTCTACAGTATATATATTCACATTCATTTTGTACATACACATTATTTGTGTGAAAAATTCATTTTTTTTTCATTTCATTATAATTCACACAGTCTCTCTCCTCTCTAAGTTTGTTGGTTCGTTCGAGGCACATTATAAATAAAAACAGAATTTTTGTATGGTAGTTGCTGCATGACACTCGAATTGAAAATATATATATAGAGAGAAGATTTTTTTTACGCGCCGTCTAATAAAAAATAAATAATTCGCGGATATTTGAAAAACAATATTTTATTCTCTATTTTTTTTTTCATCGTATTGTTGTGATGTGACAGATTTGAAAATTTTTAATTTTCTGCATTCCTTAAAATAATTGTTTTGCATTGTGAAAATAATTTCTGTTTTTATTTATTTGGCAAATTTGCTAGTGCAAAAAAATAATAGAAGTTTTGAAATTTTGAAAAAAAAATTGCAATCAGGAAATTTTATGAACGAACAAGATTTTAAAAAATGTGTAAAATTATGGAATTTTATTTATTGTGAATTTTGAAAATTAAAAGTGCAAAAAACATTAAAATTTGAATTTAAAGAAGGATTGAAAAGAAACATGATTTTTAAATCGGATTCAAAATTAGAATATAAATTTTAAGTGATTAATTTTACAATTTTAAAAAAAACTTAAAATTTTTTGACAAATTTCCAAAATAATAAATTTTTTTGTTTATGAAAAAAGTGAAAAATCAATAAAATAAAGTGAATTATCTAAAAATAAAAAAATTCAAAGTTTGTCACAGTTAAAAAAATATATAAAAATTTTCCTTTCATCTGAAATGAAGTTTAAAATAAGGAGAAAATAAAAGAGAAAAAAAATACAAAAATATGAATAAAGTGAAGAGGAAAAATTGTCGAAAACATATGTGGCGATGATAGAAAAGATCATGGATAAAAACGGCTAGAAAAAGAAAGAAAAAGAGACTTCTCAGTTCTTTCAATTATTTTAATTTTTTCTATTTTGAATTTCTTGTGTTATTTTATTTTTGCGCGAGTGTCTATCCTGATCTGATTTTTTTTCTCTTAGTGCTCATTTTGATCTCGACGAATGAAAAGAAATAATCAACTTTCAACTTGCAAGTAATTTTCACGGGAAGTTTCGGTGACTAAGTAAAAAGGTAATAAATTATTATATTCGACAGTTTGTGCACAACATAAATACAATAGAATCAAATAGAGAAAAGAAAAGAGACTTGGCGGATAGAGAAGAAAGGGACAAAGCATTATAATACAAATTGATCCTTGTTATCCGAAAACTTTTACGCTCGCATGCAATTGAATTGTCGAGATGATGAAGAAGGGAAGGAAAAGGAATGAAGATGTGAAATTAATGCATCATTAAAGACAAATCGGAAATTTATTGAGAATTAAACACTTGGTGATAGAGTTAGTCGCGAACACATATATAAATATTAAAACTTGATTTAATTGGAAATTAATAAATGATCTTTCTTGTCAAGCGGGTTTAAAAAATGTTTTAAGATTTTTTTGTTTAGACACTTAAAAATAATTTATAATTTTTGAACAATTAATTGAAAATTCCAAATTTAACGGGTTTTCAACTTTTGAATTTTTGTTTTAACGGTTTTTATAATTGAATTAAATTTACTTGAATTTCAATAATTTAAAATGGAAAAATTTGAAAATTAGATCAAATTTGAAACATTGTTTAAATATTTTTGATGATTTTTAAAATACTTTTGTTAAAAAAAAATTTCATGGTTTCATAAAATTCTATACATTTTTTTAAAATTTATCTTGAGATTCAAAAAAGGAAATAAATTTCAATATTGAAACAAAAGTTGCTAAAAAACCATTACACAGAGTTGGGAACTTTAAAAATTGAATCTTGAATTCTTTAATTATTACGAATTTATTTCCTATATAAATTTCATAGTGTCCACACATTAAAAATAATTTTTTTCTCTCATTCACTCTCCAAGTAATACAGCCGGTATGCACAACAGTCATACAAATCTGTAAACATTTATAAAAAGAGTTACAAGTTAAAAACAATGCATAATATTTCATACATGCATGTAACTCTATACTTTTTTGCATAACTTAACTCAGTGCATGCAGTTATGAGAGGCATTTGAAAAATATTTTATTTTTTCACTATCAACTGCAATTGCTGGTTAATTCCAAATTAAAATGCTACAAAGTCCACAATAGAACAATTGACTGACAACTTTTTTTACTTGTGTATAACAAAAAAATTTGTGATTTTATCACGTGTGATGGAGATCATTATTGTTATAAACATGTAAGCATTCTTTACGTGGAAAAAACTTCTGCTTTTGTATAAATGTGATGAGAAAAATGTGAATATTAATCAAAAGCGGCAGTAAAGAAATGAAAAATAGATGAATGCAGCTTGTACACTTAAATTATTTTATCTTTTTCATGACCTTTTCAATCACATTTTATAAAATTTTTTTCTTTGTTGTAAGAAAAAATATTTTGTTTTTCGAAGTAATATTTTGTAAAATAAAATTTTCTTTTAAAAATTTAAATAACAAAAAACTATCAAGCCACACAAAACTAATTTTTAAAAATTTAAGATATGAATTTAGAATATTTCTTTCTATTCAATTTTCATTTAATGGTCATAAATTTGATATATTTAAGTTTCAATAATAAATAATTCAGAAAATTGTAAAATTATTTTTCAGTAATGAAACTTTTCTGCGAACAATTTTAATATAATTTCCAAATGTTTACTAAAATTTATGTTATCTTAAATAAGTCAAATATTGACAAAAAAATTTAAATAATTTGAAAATTTACTTATGAATTGAAATAATTCCTTATAAAGATTTAAATTTAAATCTTACGATTTACTGAAAAATTTAAACTAATAAAATTTTCATTTTTGCAATAAAAATAATTTCTTTTTTACTTTATTCACAAAACCTAAACTAACTCAATAAAAAATTTAAGAATTTTTTTTAAAAGTAAAGAATAGAGCGCCGAAAAAATTAGCGCCATTGACTCAGAAGGGGGCAATAAAAACAGTCTCTCAATATGATTTCATCTTCATCGATTTCTGTTATTATTAGTTCTTTTTCCACGCTGCGTTTGAATAGCTTGTTGCGCGCGGTCTAAATGTGAGAAATAATTTGATAACATATCACAAATACATTTACATTGCTGTTGTGGAAGTAAATAATAAATTTAGAACATTAAACAGACGTAGAATGTGTTGATTGTCGATTCTTCCTTCTCGAAAATTTATATCCGCACTGATTTACGAGAGAAGAAGTTGAAATAATTAATTACATTTTCATAGCAGGTAGTTGCCTTCAATACAAATACATATATATTTAGTAATTCATGTAAAATTTATTATGTTATGTTGTGACTCTTTCATTTTACTTCTTTTTATGCATATAGCATAAATAATAATAATTTCTTATTCCGAGGGTAATTTTTCAATTGAATTAATAAGAGCTGTTTGCAAGTTGAAATAAAAAAGAACAACAAAGTGAGGAATTTGAAATTTCTCTGCTCCAGTGAAGTTCTTATTGCACATTCTGTTCAATTAGCCTCATGAATGATTCTCAAGTGTTTTTTTTTGCTTCACATACAGAAGAGAAATAAGAAAAAGTTGGCACTTCATTATCATATTTAACGCAGTTGATGAATTGTTTGCACAAAAGAAATTGTTTTTTTGCCGCTTTATGTATGTTCTCTTTAGTATATATATATCGATGGTGTTGATTCTTTTTATGCTCGTAAACATGTTTTGTTTCGCTTAAGATAAAGAATTTTTTCATAGAATTAATTTTGTGAAACTTATGTAGAAAATTTGTTAGTAAAATTTCAAGTTTTGAAATAGCAAATTAATTACAATATCGAAATTTAGTGTTAGAATTTTCAAATGAAGTTAAACGTTAGTTTCATGCTGTTTTTCAAATTTTTTTTACAAATATTTACATTTATTTCATTAGAATAATAATCAAGTTTTACCTTCGATTTGTTCCAAACATTTTAATCTAAATTCAAATTTCGAATATTTTTCTCGCAGAATTTCAAATTTCTAATCTTTAAATTTTAATGCAAAATCTCAAAATGATCTCTCTAACAATAAATATTGAAAAATTTCTAATTTAATTTTCTTCACAATATCACTTCATTGCAAAGAACTCAAGCATAAATGCACAAAAAACTACTTCATGATTGAAATGACTTTATGCTTTGCCAGTTTAACAGGAATTTTCATTCGACTTATATTTAATTAAAATTTTTATACTTTGATGATCTTCTCTATTAAACTTGTTTACGCACATACATAAATGCATGTTTAATGGCAAAGAGAAAAAATCATGAATTAATATGTAGACCACACGCAGACACAAACATACACCTCATCAAGATTTTCATGAAAGCTTCTTCTTATTTTTTTTTTTTTTGTTGAGGTGAAAGATTTATTGAATGATGATATTTTGAGGACATGAATTTATTTTATAGCTAATTGAGAAAGAACTAAAATTTTATGAATTTTCAATTGACAAATTTTAAAGATTTGAGATTAGAAAAATAAGATGAAATAAGAAATTCTATATCTATATCAAATCTTGCTCTTGCAAAAGAAAATTCAAAACAAAATTTACAAGTATTTTTATTTTTGCAAAAATTAAAAATTTTTACAATATAAAATAATATTATATTTTTTAACACGATTTTATTATAATTTCAATTTTTTATCAAATGCCAATGAACTAATTTTCTCTACTTTTCATATAAAACAAAATAACTGAAATTCTTGAAAAATAATTTTTAATAAGCAATTAATCAAAATCAACCTCTAGAAATCATCTTGAAGTGTGTAATTTTCATTCAACTCAATTCAAACTAATTAGCAATGAGTATAAATTTACAACTCTAAAGTCCAGTTTCTTTCTTTCTCTCATTTTTTGAAGTAATTATCCAATTTTAAAAATGATAAATTAAGAAAATTCTCCTCCTACTAAATAAACATCTTTTTTTAAATTATCATGTCTGTTCTATTTCCATCTTTCTCTAACATCAAAATAAAATTTATGGTGAGAAAATTTTCAAAACTTCAGAAAATGCACAACCGCAACGAAAATACAACAAAAAATGCTTTTATTTGTCCCTTTATTATTATTGCTCTTCTGTCGCTCTCGAGCGTGCTTAGAAATAGATTTAAAATTATACATATAAACAAAATCCCTCACTCATTCCTAAAAATAAGAAAGAAACACCCGCGTGCGTCTTCATCATGCTATGCCATTTTTTCCTTTTCTCTTCTCCATCCACAAAAAAATTCTTGCTTGCTTGCTTTTCTCTTCATTGTCGTTTTGAATTACAAATGTTTTCTTCTTTCAAAAAAAAATATTTTTATTTTATTTAGAAGAAGAAAGCAGGAATTATCAGAAATGAGAGCAAGCAAAGCAAGGCGATACATTTATAAACAACAGGAAAAAATTAAAGTTAAAGTATATAAAAGAGAGAAAAAGACACACACAGTGACAACATTCTAGCATGCATGTCACATTAAAATAAAAATTAGAAGTGACATTTTCAGAAAATTGTAACGGCAACAAACACGATATTGTCTTATGGTTGGCTTTTGCAAAAGATGAGAAAAAGAAGGGGGAAAATTAATAAAGTGAAGAAATGTTATTTTATTTATTCTGCATTATTTAAAAAAGAAAAAAAGATAAAAGTAAAAACCGTAAGAAATTTTTTATCCAAGATTCGAATTCAAATTCATTTTTTATTCAAATAATTTTCATTTCAATTTTTAAAATTATTTCACATTTTCTCAATTTTATTAATTGAAAACCCTAAAAATTCTCTCATCAAATTTAATCACAAAAATTTTATTTTCTCTCATTTAGTTTTTATCGAAAAAAATGTTTTTTTGTCCAGCTGTCTCTAAATAATCATTGCTATGCCATTTTGAAATAAGAGAGTTTTTTGACTATGATTCATTGCTATTCATATAAAAAAATACAGAATAAGAGAAAGAAAAAATTTCCCCCATTTTCATCAAAAACTGATGTGCTTTTCACATCAGTTGAGAGAATATATATGTGACATGTATATGTAAGGGAGGGTGAGATCATAATGATGATGCACCCTTACTTTCACTTCAATTCGTAATGCCGGGCGAGAAAGAGAAGGTTTTAAATTACATTTTTTTCTTTTCCCTTCCATTTCATGAAATACAAATTAATTAAAGGAAATTTAAATAAATGTGTTTGAAAATTATCTCCATCTCACTCAACTCTTTCTTAAAAGAATTTTGCGCACTCAAAACAGCTGCTTATGTCTGAATATCGAACGCACAAATAAACACGAGTATGTAATGTTATAAAAAGAAGACATTGGCGCGCCTGCCACATGTTTTAGGTGTTTTTTTACCATTGTATAAAATTTTTAACATTTTTTAGCACCCAAACTTTCCATCCCTTGCAAATTTTCTCCTCTAGGGTCGTAATAATTTCCTTTTATTCAAATTAACTCAGAAAGGCTTCCCTTTTAATAATCAACTGTTAAACTATGCCATAACATGCAATGTGAAAAATACCGCATGTTTTTTTCATCGAATGTGTACACCATCAGTCATTATCGTGTTGGAATATAAAAATTTTTTTTTTGGGGAGGGATTTTTATATACAATGTGTTTTACTTATCAACTTGAAAAAAATGAATTTACTTCTTTTCATATCTTGTAGTGTCTGTCTAAAAATAGTTTTACTATAAGTTCAAAAATATTATTCAAAAACAATTGATCTAAGTTCAAGATCAAGATCAAAATTAAATTTTTAAAAAACTGTTAAATTTAAAATTATTATAATACGTCTTTTACAAACATATTTCAACTAGTCAATATTACTAATATTTCAAACCTTAAAAAACTATGGTCATCAACTCTCAAAAAACAGCAAACACACATGACCTTAGAAATAGAAAGTTTTTGTTTCTTCTCTTTTTTAAAGTCCTTTTTTTCTACAAATTCTTTTCATGTCTACCACAAAACAAAAGTAAGAAAAAACTTTCTCTTTTTCAAAAACTAAAATTTGCCTTGAAAACATTTTTTGCATTGAATTGCATAAAACAAGGACGAAAGCACCACACGTCGATATTTTTGTGTCTGCCATAAACTTTTTTATGACTCTCACCGTATGACACCATAATTTTTATTTTTTTAAGCTAGCCATGAATAATTGAGTACTAATTTTTATCTCATTTGAAAATAATTTCTTAATTTTCTTGTGTTTTTCTGGAGGATAATTATTTTTATCTTGTTTTGTTTTTTGAAGTTAATTTTGTGTAAGTAAGAAAGTGATAGGAAAAAAGAAAATTGAATACAGATGTCTTTCTTTATATGATACCTGAAACTTATGCAAGAAATGAAGAAAATATTTTTAAAAAATAATTGAGATAAATATTTTTTACGAAAATCACTGATTTTTTATTAAAATATCAATTTTACAAAATAAAAGTGAAGAAAATAATTAAATTAAATCTCAATATCAATTTATCAATTTCTCTGTTTCACTCACTCACTATTTTATTCATATCTATTAATTTAAATCTCTTTGCAATATCTCATGTACCACATACATTTCATATCTTGTTGGTGTGTTCATCGCAATATGAAAAATCTCTTTTCATAAGCATCAGCAATAACAACATTATCTCTCTCATATTGAGTTGAAAAATGATTACACTTTAATATATGCGAAAAAATTATCTCTAAAAA
Source organism: Polypedilum vanderplanki (assembly GCA_018290095.1). Classification (NCBI taxonomy): domain Eukaryota; kingdom Metazoa; phylum Arthropoda; class Insecta; order Diptera; family Chironomidae; genus Polypedilum; species Polypedilum vanderplanki. Next base: position 29,802,335 of record CM031381.1, on the reverse strand, counting down.
TCCATCAACGGATTAATTAATTAATGCTTTTTAAAGCGCATAATTACAAGATTTGCAAACTTTGGTAAATTTATTAAAAAATTTAAAAATTTTCCATTTTTATCATAACCGAAAATTTTCAAAATAGTTGCAAAATAATATACAAGTTTTTGCCAAATATAAAAGTAAAATTAATACAAAATATCAGAATAATTGTGAAATATAATGTGAAAAATAATTTTAAAAATTTTGTAAAACTTAGTTTAGTTGAAGACTTAAGATAATAAAAAGTTAAAATAGTTAAGCTAAAAAAAATAATGAAATAATTTGCAGTAAAATATTTTATTAAAATAGGTGAAAGGAAAAAATCAAATTTTTATTGTCATAAAAGTCAAAATGAGTGAAAATATGTTTATGATAATTTTGAAAAATGCATAATAAATTGAATCAATTATAATAAAATAAATTAATGTGCAGCACAAATTTTGCGAATTAATAATTTTGAATGACATACAAATTGAATCATTTAATAATAATAATGAATGATAATTATCCTAATTTTCATATTATAATAAAAATGATTATACCGACGGTGTTATTATTATATTTTATTTTTATAGTCTGACATTCACATACAGCCACAACAGATTTTTATTTTTATGTTTTTTATACTACACAGAAAAAGAAAGAGAGCAGAGCAGAGCGGGAGAGAAAAAAGCATAAAATTCAACAAGTCGCACATTAAATTGGAATAAAGATAAAAACTACACCATGAGCAGACTCTTTCTTCTCCTCCAATGCTTGTGTGTGCTTATACACATACAGACAAACACGTAAAATCGCGATTATGTCTCAAACGATGAAAGAAAAAATTTTTTGACAAAATATTGAAAAAATAAACAAAAAAACTTTTTTTCAATTTTCTCTGACCGAAGTATTAAAATTTAATTAACAGCAAAAAATAAAATAATAAAGTGATTAAACTTTTTAATATACCACTTCAATAAACTTCACGGCTGCTCTTTCTTTAATCAATAATGAAAAATCGATGCTCAAGCAGAAATTGCAATGAGGCAAGCACAAAAAAGAGAACAATTCAATTAAAAATTTAATCATGAAATGCCAACTCTTTTTTTACTTCTTTCTCTCTCTGTCTTTTATATTATTTTTGTGGTGTATTCTGCGCGTAACGTGTAATGTTTGTGCCTGCATAAATATAAAAAAGCTGTCAAGTTATCACAAGATACCGATATGTATAAGGAAAAGTGCAAGTTTATTGCATTTACTTTTGGCTTGCTTTTAACATTTCAATTTCTTTCTTTATTTATTTTATTTATTAGCAAAAAACAAAGAAGAAGAAATAAAAATTCTTTCGTGGGAATTGAAATTTTTTTTTTTTTTGATTTCATATTCAAAAAAAAGTTTAAGAAAAAAATGTCTTAAATTTTTGAACAAATAAATTTTAATGTTTTTTTTTTCAAAATCATTTACCATTTATCATGATAATCCTTCATTATTTCTCTTATAATTCTTATAAACTCATACAAACCAAGCAATTTTCTTAATTGCCTTTTCACATGTAAAGCATGAATTTCACAAATAAAAACAAAAGTTGAAAAACACAAAGCACAAACGTAAATCACAAAACCAAACACAAGATCAGACATTGACAAAAAACTCTTCTCGTATCTTCAACTTTTTTATCAGACGATCGATATTGATGCCAATCGCCGTATTCATATTGATACTATGGGATGCCAGTTGAGACTAATTTATCAAGTACCTCATTTAAATGTGGAAAAAGCAAGTGATCCTTCGGTAGCATATATCCATAAGGCTTTGTTATTTTTACTTTCTTCATTATTGGCAAAGTTTGTTTAAAATTTAAACTCAAATCAAAATGTAAAACACTGTCGACAAAAAAAAGCAAATTTTATTTTGTTTATTCCATTTAAAGCCTGACCGTAGAAATCTCTTATCTCATCTATATGATTATAAATTTCTCGTTTCAGACTGCAATTAAAATCAATTTTTTATATAGTTTGATTTTAGATTTTTCAGTTACTTGTCTTCTTTAACTATTTCGTCCTTCAGAAAATAACTTTCGAATCCATTTTGGAGACAAATGTAGTCCTAAAATTAATCCAAATGTTAACCCAAATGTGAATAAAATCAGCACATAAGTAGCAGTATCAAATGGAAATAAAAGTTTTTCATAATTGTTATATAAATCATTTTGAGATATCAAAAAGTAAAAATTTTTAGTATAAAATAGTGTAGTAAAGTAAAATGCTGTTGATTGCACTCCAAAATTCATGACAGAAGTACCAAAATAGTGAATTATTCCAGAATCTGATCTAAAGTTATTTGACTAATGTAAATCTGAAACATTTCTTTCATTAAAAAATTGAAAATGAGGAGTAAAATTTAATTTTTGAGCTATTGTGTTCAAAATGTCATGTGTCAATCCAATAAATTTTGTCTCCTTGGATGTAAATAAACTTGATTTTAATTTTTGATTAAAATCAAAAAAACTATCTGGATGTTTTTTGATAACATCAAAATAAAATAATGGATCAATATGTACTAAAATGTGCAGCATACAACCATAAAAGTTTCTATTGTGGTCAAAATTTTGCAATTTGTTCTTCCATTGTTGTGACTTTATATCAAATGAGTTCAAGGTCTCTGCTTTGAAATAATTGCAATGATTTTTTGAATAAATCAAATTTGCTAGCAAATGAACACTTTTGTTGTCAGCGATCATCATAAATGCATATGACCGAAAATCAATAGGAACAACTAACAAACTTTGAGAATGATCTTTCAAAAATTCTTCCAAACTTTTGGTTTCTTCAACAATAATCAAAAATTTTAATGGCTTAGAATTTTCAAGTGCTGATAAATCCCATACATGTTTACACCATGAATTTTCATGAATATTATCGTATTCTTTTTTACTTTTAACAAACATCACAGCTGATTTATCCATTCGATATTGCCAGTCTTCAGTATAATTAATTTATCTAATTTTTATTTCTGTTGCATGACCTAATTCCTTTAATATTCCAGAGATGACGTCATTAATGTAGTACGATGTTTCATTATTTATCATGATAAAATCAAATTTTATATCATTGCCTATGAAATACTCACGAATGACTTCAGCCATTGCTTTTGAAATCAATTGACTTTGATCTTCAAGTGATGATTCGAGAAATTTGTATTCCTTTGTCAAAATTCATCCAAACAAATTAAGATATTCTTAATTTTTGATTTCTTACAACCGCTTTTAATATTGTGAATTTCCATTATTATTATTTTAGATTTTTTAATTTATTTTCCTTTTATTCACTCAAATTGAGCAGTTATTTTTTTTATAAAAATTTTCTTTTTGTATGAAAAATTTAATGTTTTTGTTGATTTGTTGCTGTGACATATATCTATGTCACAATCTTTAGTTTATTTAGAACAAAATAATTTTAATCTCAATTTTGAACTTTTAAACTGAAAATTTTTCTTTTTTATAAAATATAAAAATTCAATTTTTTTAGCTTATTCTGTTATAGTTCTCACTTTAACTAGAAATGTATTCAATTGCTTTTTTATAAATGACATAATTTAACACTGATTACTCATTGAAAGTTGATAAACTCACGCAGTGTTGATTTATTCCGTATGAAAACTAGAAATAAGAAAAATTACTGCCACACAACTTCATTTTCTCACGCCTTAATAGTGAGCGATGTCAAGTGAACATTTAACAGCCACTCATGCAGACTTGATTGATTTATGAAATGATTATTGCTTAATTTACTTCCATCACACAGAATGAATTTTCCAATAATGATACACTTTTTTAAATGCTTAAGTCATGCAATCAAAAAAATACAACAGGTGTTCAATAATGGAGACATTTTATTAGGTCATTAATTTCAAACTAAACAAACACTAAAGTAAGAATATAAACAAATCGTTAATGTTCGATATTTAGCACTGAATGAAGGAAGAAGGAGAAAAAAACTTTTTTTTCTGTGTGCCATTTAAAAAGAATGTTATCATTACAGAATCTCACGCATTAAAGGTACAACAACGAGCAAAAGGCAAAAGAAGAGAAAGAGAAAAAATCGATGAAGAAGGAAACAAAGTGGAGACACAACAGAATGTTTATTTGTGTCGCATTTATTTTAACGGCGCTTACAAATCGAGAAGAATTTTTTTCACATAAATTTACTATTTCTTTATTACTGATGCTCACAACCTCCTAGATACACACATGTGTATGCAAGTTTCTTCTTTTCTTTTTTTCTTCTCAGAAATTTCATAAATTAAAATTGACTGATTGTGAAGAAGAGAGAAAAAAATATTTAGTTTATTTCCTTTCTTTCTCTAGCGGTTATTTACTTCTTTTTTTCAAATGTGACGATGATGAATATTTTTATATAAAAAATAAAAGAATGATATAGGGATTAGATAAATATACAGCTCGAATGAAAAGATAATTTTTTTATTTTCTCTTTAGAAAGAATTTTGTTGTGAGATTTTTTAATTTTTGCGTTTTTTCTAAATCTTTTTTGTATATTTCTAGATGATGATGACGAAAATGTTTGTGAGATGTTTCTATCTCTGAATTTTTCGTAGTAAATTTCGAAATCGAATACTTTTTGATTAGGTGTATTTTTTACTAAAATAAATCTAAAATTTGAATTTCAATTAATTAATTATTTTTTAGATTTTTCTCGTAACTTTAAAAAATTAGAATCAATTTGTTCATTAATTAAACCGAAAAGTTATAAAACTTAATCGTAAAAATAGTTTGAAATAAAAAAAATTTTAGTAATGCAAGAAGAAATCTGGAAGCATCAAGGTTTTTTTTTTATTAAATTTTTGGTTAACTACAAGATTTCAATTCTTATATTTAAAATTATATTTTCTCATAAACCTTTATTCTAATCATATCAAATATTTATATAGGGTAAAGAACCTAATTTTGAAACATTTTTTTTAGGTTTCAATAGAAAATGTCAAAAATCTCTTTTAATGCATAAATTGACTCAATGATTATATTTTGTACATAAAGTTAGAGCTTTACTTTATGATTTGAATACACAATTCAGAGCTATAAGCCTTTAATTATTGAGTTATTAGCAAAATAAAATCAAACCTAATTTTGGGACAGAAAACCTATTTTTGGGACACTTTTTAATTTCGACTTTTTACTCTTTTTTATACTTACTATTGTTGATTAAACACTCAATTAGCTTCTTTTATTGCTCTATAATACATTTTAAGCACTCAAATCAGCTGAATTCATTGAAATTATCAATTCGAAAAATTTTGTTTATGTTCCATATTTTATTATTTTCTATAGAAAAATTGAGTGTCCCAAAATTATGTCGAATTTTGAAATCAATTTTTAAACTTTATTTAGTAATTCTAGCTCTGTAGTTATTCATTAGTGAGTTTGTAAAACGTTTTACTGCTTGTGAAATATCAAATTTGAGTGCAAAAGTAACTATTAAAAAGATTAATCAATAAAATAGAAAATGGAAAAAAGTGGCGGAAAAATCAACAAAAAATTCTCATTTCCAAGAATAAAAGAAATTTTTATTTTATTATCAAAAAGTGTTGAGTGATCGTAAAATTAAACATATACAGTTTGATTAGTGAACAAAACGAGTCTAATAAGCACTCATTTAATATGATTTATATATTAGAAGAGATTATAATTAAATATTTTAAAAATGTAAACAATAATTGTCCCAAAATTAGGTTCTTTACCCTATCATAAATAAACTTTGCAAAAATGGTATTTAAAATTTTAATTTTGATAAAAATGATTAAAAATTTTCCAATTGAAATTTATCAATGCAATGATATTATTTTTTGTTTGTAATCTTCCGAAACATCGAATTTAAACGAAATAGTACATAATTTTTGCCTTTATTTTTTTTTAATTCTCTTTTTTCGTATAAGAAAAATTAACAATTAAGGTTTGAAGAATTTAATCAAATTTTGCTCATTAACCGAATTTTATAAATGAAAAAAATTAATAAAGAGCATTAAAATATAACATTTAAAGAAAATGTTAAATCTTTTGCATTTTCCGTCGCATTTTCAGAATAGAAAAAAATTTCACTTTCAAATTCAAGAAAGCCTATCAAATTTCTTGTCAACATTTCCTTTTCCTTTTTCTTTAAAAAACGTCAATTTCTTCTTCTTATTATTTTCCCACTCTTAAAAAGATGAAACATTTACTTTTGAGACAGAAAGAAGGAAAGACAAACATTTCTCATCCCATATAAACCCAACAAAAACATTCTCGATTTCAATATACTCACTCTTTTTTATTCCCTCTAGAATTTAACAAGAAATGTTAGAAGAAAAGTCAAGCGAAGAAAAGTTTTGGATAAAAATATAATTTTTGTAAATTGATGCAAAAAATTATAAATAAAAGTTTAACAATTAAAATATGAAATTCAAATCAAGTTGCATTTAAGTCAAGTAAAATAGTCAAGCAACAATGAAGACAAGTATTTGTCAAGTAAGTCAAGTATAAAAACTCAAGTGATTGGTAAATCAAGTCAAGTAGAAGTGAGTTAAGTAAAATACAAACTCAAGACATGTCGAAATTTTCTTTCCTTGTAAGAAATGCCAACAAATTGAAAGAAAGATCCGAAATATATTTGAATTATGACCAGACATACACATCCTAAATAATTTGAATTTCTCATCTGACTTAATTGAAAAAAATTAAATCAATTTTTCATGTGTGTTGTGTGCAGTTGAATGGCAAACAAGAAATAAAAAATTGCTTTTAAAATAATTAAATTTTCAATATAAAAAAAATAAAATTGGATGGATGGACAGATCAACTGAATTGAATTATTTTTTTCTGTTAGTATTCACAATAAAGTGATGATGAACAATTGTGTGTGTGTGCGACAACATGCATGAATGAACATAAAAAATATTTTTTATTAAATTAAATTTTCATGTCCATCAACATTAAAGAATTTTAATCGATTTTTGAGTGAGGCAAAAATGAAAAATAATTTATTTTTAAATGTCTTTGACATCGCCATTTTGATTTATGTCTAATGCAAAGCATAAAAACATATATCAATATGTTGAACTTGAGAAGAAAGGCATAGAGCAAAGAGAAAAAAATATTTTTATGTGTGATGGAAGTAGCAAAAAAAAGATGAGATAGGAAAATGGTGAGAGAGAGTAAAAATGAGAGTTTTTATTTGAAATGGTGAGAGAGAACGAAGAAAGTTCAAAATGAGAGCTTCAATGGATTGTAATTTGGAAGTACTAGATTGAAAGTTTTCTTATTTCTTTTATGTTTTATAAATAAGCACTGATACTGTTATAAGGAATAGAAGATATATGAAATGATGATAAATGATGATTTTTTATATTTTAAATGCAATTAATTTGAAAATTTTACAAAATTTTTATGAAAATAATTAATTATTTTAACGGTTAATGTTTAAATTTTAAAAGTTCGTTAATTAAAAACAATACAGGTTGCATACATTAAGGGGCTTTCGAGCATATTTCAGTGGACGATTTCACTGCTATATAACAGGTATAAATGAAGTATACTACTTAAACATTATTTTTCAATCAATTCTTAATTTAACTGCATGATTTATACCTGCTACAATGTAATAATATAGGATAAAAACGTAATAAAATATTACTTGACTTACATTTAAGTCAAATAATATAAAAAAGTCAATACTAATTCTCTTTGACAATCAATTTTTTTACAAGAGGAAAATGATTTAAAAAATTGTTTATATTGCAACTAAGAACTTTTTGAAGGAAATTTCAAAAAAAATTTTAATCCATTGAAATCAATTGTACTATGTTTTACGTTTTTACACAAAAAAAAAAACAAAATTATACGAAATATCACAAAAAAGGAAAATGTAACATAAAGCTCAAAATATTATGTAAATAATACTGTTGATGACAGTGATAAATTTTGATTCTAAAAATTTAAAAAAAATATTTTTAAAAATTTACTTATTTTATCATCACTTTTTTATTTCATTACAGAATAAAGAAAGGCAAAAACGAGATTCTGCAAGAAACTACTGTTACCAAGGCTTCAAAGACAACTAATAAAAAAATAATATTACGTTATACAATATTAAAATAAACACGCAACTAAGAACAAGAGAAAAAATTAATTTTAGTGGTATTAAAAAAAGTTAATTTTTTTTTTAAAAAGTGAAAATAATTTTTTTGATCAAAAAATTAAAAAAGTGCATTAATGTGATTAGAAAAAAAAACTCTTAAAAAAGAGAAGAAGAAGAAGAAAAAATTTGTATAAAAAATTCACATTCATAACTAAAACAAGCATAAAATAAAAATAATCATCAATCATGACGATGAGTACAAATAATTGTGAGAGTATGGCGTCATACTTTACAAATTCCTATATGAGCTCCGACATGCATGGTCATTATCCGACTGGCGGTGACATGGACGCTCAAATGCATCATTATACACAGACGCATCACAATCAAACAGGAATGCCGCCATTTCCACGGTATCCGCCCTACGATCGTATGGGCTATTATAATCAGGCAATGGAACCCACAGGCTATTCTCGACCAGACAGTCCATCCAGTCAAGTCGGTGTCGGTAATGTAATGGGTCCACAACAAGCACAACAGCCACCACCACAACAGAATGGCACAATGCAGCCATTGCAACAACAACCACCTCCACAACAGCAGCAACCAATCGTTTATACGAGTTGTAAACTTCAAGCTGCTGTTGGCAATAATGGTCTCGGTATGATAGGAGCTGATAACGGCTCACCACCACTCGAACAAATGGGTCATCACAATCATATGAATAATCAACAAATGCAAATGGGTCATCATATGCATGGACAAGTGAATGAAGTATGTGAAAAATTTAATTTTTTTAATATCAAAATCAAATTTCATAAAACTTGAATCAAGTTCAAGATCAAACTTTTAAAAAACTTAAGATTAAGATAAAGTTCAAAAAAATTAAAATTGAAATAACAAATTTCATTGAATTTAGGTCGGTCATCAAAATCCCCACAATATGGGGATGTACACGAATTCTGGAGCACCACCAGTTCAACCGCCACAGAATATGATGCATCAGCAACCGCCTCCCATCCACCAAGGTCAACAGCAACCACAACAACAACAACCGCCAAATAATCATACACAAGCGTCACTTCCATCGCCGTTGTACCCGTGGATGCGGAGTCAGTTCGGTAAGTTAGGTTTGTTTCACTCCAATTTTCTTTTTTCATTAATACCAAACTAACACATACCACCATTAAAAAAGTGCTATGCTAACGCAATCAGTGATGGGATCTAATTCACCCACTCACGAGCTTTAGTCACAGCATTTATTTTGATTAAAAAATACCTGAACAAAGAGTGCGAGAGAGAAGAAGAAAAATATAATAATTTTAATTTTCTGCATGCACCAGCTCGTCATCATCAGCAATTTTCTTTCTTCCTTCTTCTTCTTCCTCGATATTAAATTTTCATTATTATAATATGAATGTCCTCATGAATAAAGAGCAAACATGGACGAATAAAAAAATTAATTTAAAATGAGATCAAAAATTCACTCGGACTTAAAGTTCTTTTTTTGCGCTTGTGCTTCTTGAACGATGTGAGTGAAAATTAAATTTTAATTTTATGCTCAAGAATCATTAAAAGTCAATGCGATGTTATAAAAAGTCATTGACTTGAGCTGAATTAAGTCATGCTCTCTTTCGCATTCTTATTTACTAAAAAATTGAAGAACTTTGTTATTTTTATTCTAAATGCTTTTAAACTTTTTTTTGAATGTTTTTCTTTAATCAAAAGCTTTTTTACTACTGACTGACTGCATTAAATTACTTTGTAAAAAACAAACTTGATAAATATGCAAAAAAAAAAAATTGAAGAAATAATATATATTAATTTTGATGTTTCGACATATGAATTATTATTGAATTAAAAAAATTCTCATTATTTATCAAAAATATTTCAAAAGAATTTTTCTTTAAAACGTTTAAAAACTCATCATCATATCCTACCACAATTTCAATGAAAAAAATTAAGAAATTAAAAGCAGCAGCAAGTCTGAGGTAGACTTAAAAAAGAAACTAAACCTTCAAAAGAAATAACAGAAAAAACTAAACGTTTCACGGTAAATTTTGCAATCACAAAAGATAGCAACAAAAGAGTCAAGCAAGCAAAAACATTTAAATCTCAATCGCAAATACAAAACACATCAGTTGTGCGCGCCGAAATAGACAAAGACACTCAATAATGAACAAAAAAATCTTCTTAAAAATTTATTCAATAGCAAATTCTAAAGATAATTTTAGTGAGAAGATTAATTTTTGGCAACTTGTAAATAAAAACTAGTTTTTTTCTGTTTTTGTTTTTTTGAAGCCCTGAAAATATTTTTTGCTCTTATTGTTATGTTAAGAATTCTTTCCTTTTTAAAAAAAGTAAATCAAACTGTGACAGACATGGTAAAAAAACTTCCGGGTTCTATTGTCTACCAAAAAAATAAAAAAAAGTTTCACTTTCTTTAGGTAGACAAAAATCAACTGATTTAATCAATTAACATTCAACACTTGACTTAATCATAGCACAATAAAATATGTTTATACTCAAAACTAGCACACTGCTTCTGATGTTGTTGCAAAACAATAAATTATAATGCCATTCAAAGGAGATTATTTACATTTTATCATCCTCTCATTTTCTCTTTCTCTTTCTCACACAATATATTCAGTATAGTGGTGTTCCATTTTCATTCTCTTCTTTTTTTCTTTTTTTCTCTTTTTTCGGGTGAAAATTTATTGTTTGTATGTAGATTGGAATAGAAAAAATAATAAAAGAAAAAGAAAAAAAAACACTTGTTGCTGATACTTCTGATGATGATGCTTCTATATTGTAGAAAATAATTTTTTGTTATGCAATAAATTTAAATTTAATCTTTATGAACAAAAAAAAGAGTATAAAAAATCAATTCTCCAAATTTTATGTATTATAAAATTTTATCATTCTTTAATAATTTACTTATCAATCTTATAAATTTAATTAGCAATATTCTAAAATAAATTTAAAAATTCAAATTCCAAGACTGAAATCATGAAATTTAATTTTGTCATAGTTATTTTCAATAGCTATATTTTAAGAGTGATTAGCTCAAGAAACATGCTATTGATTTCAAAAAATACTTGAAACTATTTGCATAACAATAATGCTACACATAGTTATGGTATTTGTGATATTAACCTTAACGGCTTTAAATCAGTTATTTGGACTTCTGAAAATAAAACTTATGTTCTTTTTGTATCTGCTTGTTCTTGCGAAGTATATTTTCAAGATTTCATACAAATTCAAAATTTCATTTTCATATCAAGTTGGAAATGTTTCAGAATGGAACAAAAATTAAAATTTTTAATTTTTTAATTATTTAACGAAATTTTCCAATTTATTGCAATTTTTATAAATTTTGATCAGATAATTAATAGGTTAAAATAAAATTACATAAAAATTTAAAAACTTCGTTAAATTTAATTAAAATATTTTTTAAAAATGAGTCTGAAATTTTTTTATAAATTTAATTTTCCAATGTCAATCATTCTAAGAAAAATATTATGACTAAGAAAAAAGAAATTTCTCAATAACAGCAACATTCCAGTCACTCAATCTCGCACACAGCGCGAAGAATTTCTTTCAACTATTTTACAATAAAATTTATTTCATGTACTTAACTGGCATAAAGTTGATTTTTTTGCACCTACACACAAATACTCTCTGAGAGTTTTCAATTGCAAATAGCAGCAGCAGCATTTTTTATTTATCTTCATTTACTCAGGCGTTGGTTTTAGTAATCTTGAAAATGGAAATATAAAGCATTCTCACTGTTATTTAGATTAAAGGAAAAAAGTCGGCAAAAAGAGTTAAAGAGTAGAAGTAAGATTGAGATGTAAAACGAAAAATTGATTGCTATCATCTTACATACAATTCTTTTATTTATTTTTTTCTTACGAGACTTTCTTACAGAGTGAAAATGAAAATCGATGTAACGAGGTAGTCAATGTGTGTATGCCAGAAAGAGAGAAGGATCATCAATATTTATAAGAAATTATCTCTCTTTCCGACTGTTATTATTATTGTAGAAAATGGATAGTTAATAACACACACACACACACACTTATTCTGACTCTCTGGCTTACACACATTGAACAGACATTAAATCCTCATTTATAAATTCACTGCCATCATATATAAGTCGACGTTGTCTTATATTTTTTTGGTCTTAAAACCTTCTTAAAAACTTTTTTATTCCTTCTTATTCACTCGCGCTCTGTGTGTGAACACTTAATCTTTTCTTACGTTCTCATATTGCCATTGCTTATGTCTTTTTCATTTTTTATTTTTTTGTGACTCTGTGGCTGACACTGGGTGAAGAAGGAAATATTCTTAAAAAATTATTTTTATTAAACATGTAAAACTTCTTTTAAAAAATTAACAAAATTTGAATTTGAAAAATTAAAAAAAATTTTGACACCTATCTTAGAAGGTCAAAGAATAAATTTTTTTTTTCAAATTTTAAACTTTAAAAATTTACTTTTTGATACTCGGAATTCTAGAGTCAGAATTTTTTTTAAAACAAATAAAAATTTAAAACTTAGGAAATTTACAATTCAAGTCCTAAGTTATATATTTTTCTTAAAAACTTTTTATTTCCAAATATAAACAAAAATAAAAAATAACGTTAAAAAAGCTGGGCAAGAAAGTTATTGATAAATGTCTTTATTTAAATTGTATTCTTATAAAAGCAAGCAAAGAAAGAGAGATATATTTAAATATCCCCGTGTCTTATCTTGATTGTATAGTTCAACTTCCATTTTTCTTAGCTCACTCTCTCGCACACGAAACAGCACCACTGACATCGAGACAAACTCGAATGCGACAGCGAGAATAAAAAAATTGAAACATCCGCTACATGGAGGAAGATTACGAGCGACTAGAGTGAGGTTAATCATTTGAAAAATTGACAATTGAGAATTATTAATTTAAATTATCATCGAAATAAATTATCTTTCAATTCACAAAAGGCATTCTTTTTTTTGCGCTCTCTGATTTCAATCTTTGAACATTTATTGTTTTTTGTATGTTTGTTAACTTGCTTTGCTAATGAGCGAGCATAAAATTTGCGTGCCAAATGACAATAATGACGTCAATTTTGTATAATTTAATTGCAATTTTTAAACTTTATTAATGTTTATATTGTGTGGTTTAATCACATTTATTTTTAATTAATTTTCGTTCATTTCTTCCTTTTACTTTCATTAAATTTTTTTATTTAAGAATTTCTTTATTTTTAGATCAAATATTTGAAAATATTTTTTAAAGAAAATTTAACTCTTTTAGATTGTTTTCCAATTTCATTAAAGTTTTGTAAAATTTCAAATTTATGCTCATATTTAACATTTAAGATTTACTAGGTAGTTTCCTGAAAAAATTTTTTATCTTAATTTTAAATTTTGTTGAACTTGATTTTACATTTCAGAACAAGTTCTTTTCTAGTTGTAAATTTGAATTCAAAAAAATTTCTTAGGTCTAAAACTTAAAATTTGAATTTTTCGCAATTTTTTTTTTTAAATTTGTCAAAGTCAAAGTTCAATTATTTTTTTAAAAATTCTAATTTATTTCCAACCTATTGTTCTTTCTTTTTTTCTTCAAAAAATTCAAATTAACCTCCAAAGAATCCCACACAAAAATAAAGAAATTAGTTCTCCTTAAAAAATATATCAATCAAAAAATTTACACATACAAGAGAACAAATAATGGCAGCAAGGAAGCAATAAAGCATGCAAGGTGAAGTTCATGATGATTGAGAGTTAAAAAATGAAAAATGATCAAATGTCAATACAAACTTTTTCTGATAACTTCATTGAAAAAGTTAGATTAATGATGGTCATGTGGAACAAAATTTTTACATGTATTAAATTAGCTGCAAGCAGTAAATCGACTAAAATAAACACATTGCACACTTATCGAATTACGCAAATCCAAAAGAAAATTATTAATGAAATTTTTTCGAGTAAGCGTAACGTGTAATTAAAATGAAATTAAAGCCTTTCAAACCTGATGATGTGCACTTTAATTTTTTGTTTTTTGGTAGTAATTTTCTGTCAGTAATAAAGAAAGAAAATTATATGATGAGAAAGTGAAGAAAAATTTCCTGCAATTTTTCAAAGACATGCTGATGACCACATTGAGGAAATTATTTTACAATTTGAACGTCAAAATAATTGTAGTTCATCATAATCATGATTATACTTATGCTTATATACACTGACTATAGCTATATCTAGTTGAAATTGCTTTTGTTTTCCTTTAAGATATTTTTAGTCTTTTTTTGACCAAATAAAATCAAAGGAATAAAATTTTTAATTTTGAATTTTGAAATTACCAAATGTTTGCGAAAAATATATTTAAAAATTTAATTTGTAAATCCCTCATCAAAAATAATTTTTTTCGGTCATATCATAAAATCTAAAAAGATAGAAAATTATTATTATTATTGTTGTGTATGATTTAATAGTAAATTAAGGTTTGGCCTCACTGACTCTCTCTACATCCACATGTATACACATACGATAGATTTCATAGTTAAAAAAAGAAGATGGATCGCTGAGATGGACGAACTAGAATGTATAATAACAATCTCCTCTCGCTGCTCATGAAAGCAAGCAGCAACATGTCTCTTCCTACGATTAGGATTTTTGTGCTTACGCTATAAAAGAAAGGAAAAAAATTTACTCTGGAAATTACATACAAGGAGAGAAAAATGGTAACAGTCAGCTGTCAAACGATTTGATATGGGTTAATATAGAAAAGGTTTTTTCTTCTTCTTTTTTCTACTCGAGAGTTTTACGATGCAAGGAAAAAAATTTTTGTTCACCTAAAGTACAGAGAGAGAGAGAAAAAAAAATTCTGTAAAACTTTCCAATTTCTAAAAAAATGTTTTTTTATTCTTCTTTTTTTTATTGTGAAAAAAGATGATGAGGATGGTTCAAGGGATATGTTTACCTCACATCGTGGATCTCCTTTTTGTCTCTGTTTTTATTTTATTTTTTTGTAAATGTCTTTCATGGTCCGAGATTATTTGAATGTCTTTTTAAAAATGTTTTGAGAATAAGGGTATTATCATTTTTATTCTACTGTGCTAAGAAAAAAGTTCCAGTTGGCAGAATTTAAATGAACATTAAAAAAAATTTGAAAATGAAAACGTTTAAAAAATCAAAAAAAAGCAAAAAGAGCTTTTCACAAATTTTTATTTTTCAAAATTTTAATTTTGATCATAAAGTTTCTTTATTTTTTTCAAACAAATATCTCGTAAATTGATGAAATTTTGTTTCTTGTATGTCAAAATTCTAAAAAGTATGAAAAATTGAAATAACAAACAACTTAATTTAATATAGAGTTATTTCAAGATTTGAATCTCAAATTTATTTTATTGAAAAATGAGTGAATAATTCTCATATTTGAAGTTCATTAATTTGCAAAAGAAAATAGCTTTGCTTTGATATTTTTTGTCTATTAGATCTCTTCATTTAGATAGCCTTAAAAAATATAAATAACTACGAGCCGATCTAGAATATTTTTAATAAGTCATATTTTAAATCTTAAATTTTTTATTCTAAATGTGATTTTATTATTAATTTTGATTTCGATTGACTTTTGATTATATTTTAAATCACAAATTTTTTTATGACGGACTCAAAATTACAAAAATTACAATTTTTCAAGTATTGTATTCATGAAAAAATTCATTTAATAAAAATCTTTTCTACAATTCTTATACTTCTTCTCTACAAGTAAAAGCTTTCAAGTGATTTCATGATAATTTTCTAATCGATTAATGACAAAAACATGAAACTAGGACTCAAAAACCCTCGAAAATAAGAGAATAAATTGTTTAATGATTTTTCCATTGAATTACCACTAAAAGTGTTTAATGTAAAAGTCATAAATTATACAAAAATTAACAAAAAATTTTTTCTTCATGTAGATGTGGCATTTTATCGATTTCATGAGTTTAAGCATGAAAATTTAATATTTTTAGTGCGTGTTTCATATATTCAAAGTATACACAATGGTTGTATATGAAACGGTAAACAACAAAAAGTAAAGAAAGAAGGAAAAACAACAGAACAGACATTTATAAACAACACAAAGCACAAAAGTAATGTAAGCGAACGAAACGATTAAAAATCCATTAGTGTCTAAATGTTTTCATTCGTTGATGTTCCATACATCATATATGAAGGCAATCATATGCCAGAGCAATCAACAATGGCCGAAATTGTTTCCAAAAACGCAAAGGTTAATAGAACATACCATAGAGGAGAGTGAGGTAGAAAAAGTTTTCATGATTGCTATTAGTAGTTAAGTGAATACGAAAGTTTCATGATCTCAAGTTTTTTTTGCTGTTACTGCTTTTTTTTCGATGATGAAGCAACATTAACGTGAACTACGTTTGATAGACAACTTACAGCAAGAAAGAATAGACATTAGACATTAAAGTTGTTGGTACATGTGAAATGGATGAAATATTGATGAGTTGAATGAGATCATATTAAAAGTATTAAGAAATGTGTATGAATTTCTTCTTATTTAAAATGATGTAATTTTATGATGAGTCAAAGAATTTTTCTACAATTTCAAGTTCTACGTTTTATTGATGTTAATAAGAAATAATGATAAAATTTTTGAAATAAATTACAAGTTTCAAAATTATTAAATTCTACATAATCAAGTTTGTTTTAACAAAGTCTGAAATATTTAACCAATTAAAAATTCTTAAAATACAATTTACAAATGCACGATTTTATTGCAAAATTTAGAATAACAATTTTTCATCAATTTTTTAAACCACAAAACTTTCAAAAATCAAATTGAATTTTTAAACTAAAAATTAAATTTTTGAACGTTTACAAAGTTTGTTTCAGTATTTTAAATCAAAACTTTGAAGTTAGAAGGAAATTTCATATAAAAAGACTAATGTCTTTTTGTAAATTTAAATGATAAAGAATTACCTTCTAATTACAATATTTTCAATGCAATGTTTCATTCATTTTTACTTCAAATCTTTTAAATAATGTGCTCAAACAAAATTTTTGAATTTTGAAATATTTACTAAATAGAATCTACTTTTAAGATAAAAAAATTAAAATATTTTATAACTTAATAGACAATTGAGATTATTAAATCATTTGGCTTCATATCAGGTTTCAAATCAACTGCAGCAATCTTGCTGCTTTAAAAAACCTAGTGGTTGCATTTTTCTTTCAATTGACTTTAATAGTATAAAAACTTAAAAGTTTATTCTATTTAAATTTTATTCATTCATAAAAATGTCACTTATTATTGACTTGTTTCACTTTCTATTTTATTGTTGATCATTTTTAAAAGGTCAATCAACCAAAAAAATGTCAAAAATTGTCATAAATTTTGTAGCAATTAAAGATTCAATTAAAAGGATCAAAATTCAAAAACTGATTGACCTTTTAGTTACAATTTAAAGTTATCTTATAAACTTTGCATTGTAAAATAAAATTTTTGTATTCATTCGAAGTAAATTTCAATAAATACAAAAAAAATCACACTAACAATAAAAATATCTAAACTAAAACATGATTAATTGGCACTTGTCTTTCCTTTTTTCTTCTTTTCAAAATTCTAATTACAGAACGAAAGCGGGGACGTCAAACATATACAAGATATCAAACATTGGAGCTAGAGAAAGAATTTCATTTTAATCGTTACTTAACAAGGCGAAGACGAATTGAAATTGCACATGCACTTTGTCTCACCGAACGCCAAATTAAAATATGGTAATTATTTTTACATTTCAACTTTTTCTAAAGAATTGTTATTTTTATGTATGATACTGACATTTTTAATAGCAATTTTCGTCAATATTTAAAAAAATCAGCCTTAAAATAAACTTTTTTTATAACTTTGTGAAATTTCAATTTTGTATAAATTTATTAATAAAAAATAACTTATTATCTAATCCATTATAAACAGGTTCCAAAATAGACGAATGAAGTAAGTCAATTGTCAAAATATCAAAATTTTAACAAATTTTGCTAAAAATTTCATGTTTTTTAAAACAGGTGGAAAAAGGAGAACAAGACCAAAGGTGAACCAGGTTCAGGTGACGGTGCAGACGAAATTACGCCACCACAAAGTCCAGTATAAGCTAAATTAATGAAATAATGAAAAGAGTAAGAAAAAAACGTAGATTGATAAGAAAGAAAAAAGAAGTATAAATTTAAATAATTTAATTTTATTTGATGAGAAACGAAAAAAGTAAATTATAGAATTATAGTGAGAGAAGAACACACACAGATAAATAAAAAAGATTGTCCATTTTAGTGTAATGAATAAGAGCAGAAAGTAATTCGAGTAATTAGTCCAAAATGAGAATTGAATAAAAAAAACTTGAACAGACACAACCAACATACGATTTTATGAATGTTTTATTGACATTATTAAGATTTATTATTGCTTATTGTGTACATTTGATGAATATTACCAAGAGGATATGATGAAAATAAAATTTTGATGGAACTTGGAAATTGACTAAATTTTTATTTTCTGTATTTTGAAAAGTTTTATTCACTTTTTTTCTCTATTCAATATCTCTTTATGTATGATATAAAATTTTAAAATTGATTATCAAATTTATTGAAGAAGAAAAATTTTTAAAAACTGTCAAAACATAATAGAAATTTTCAGAAAAATTAAATTTTAATTACTAAACATGAAAAACTTTCAGAAATAAAAAATGGTTTTTTTTAACTGAAAACAATTTTTAAGCTGAAAAAGTATAAAATAATTTTCAATCTACAAAAAAAAATGAAAACCAGTGACCAAGTACCCTTGTTGCAGGTCGGTGTACTTAAGCGCATTTTTGGTGCCTAGATCAGAGTTTATAGTTCATGCGATAGATATACTGGTTGAAGTAAATTTCAAATGTATAGAATATTTCATTTTTAATACTCAAAGTTTCGAATGAAATAATTGAAATTTAAGTTGTAGCGAATAGCAGTCAATTAAGAATTTAGCAGCTATTTCTTGTTTTGTTCACATTTTCATATAGAAATAAAATATATGAAAGCTTGAGTAATGCAATTGCTGCTAATAATCTTCATTATTGAAATTCTCGGAATTGTGTTTATAATAAATTTTGTTGATTTGAAAATAACGGTCAAATTCAAAATGCGCGAAGTGGACTGCGCACAACTGAAAATTATTTAATCGCAGTCAACTTCGCGAGAAAAATTTTGTTTACAAATTTGAATATGGAAATTAAATTCATAATTTCCCAAATTTTAGGACTAGTGATAGAAATATAAATAGGCCACACTAACTTTTTAGCACAAATCGAACAAAAAAACCGGAAGTCTCTAGATATTTAAATTTTTGGAGATCTCAGAGGGACCTCGGGAGCCAGCCGAACAGCCAAAGTGAATGTAAAAGCTGCATTGTTGTTCCAAAAATGCGCTAAAAAATTTAAAATACTAAAATTTTTGAAAACATTTCAAATTTAAAAAAAAATTGGAATTTTTTAAAGCTTAAATAAAATTAAAAATTTAGAAACTTTTAAATAACTATTACCAGAAATAAAAAAAAATATTATAGTTTTTCAAAACTTAACTTTATTTTTGCATTTTTAAAAAAAATAAATTGAACAAAAAAAAAATAATTTTTTGACAAGTTTTCATAAATTATTTTTCTTTCAATAAATTTTTGAATCAAAAAAAATTCTGTAAATTCAAAAAATGTTCTTTCTTTCTCTTAAGTTTGTGCAATTTAAAGAATTTAAAAAAGGAATATACCATTAATATAATTTATTTTTGAGAAGAAATAGTGAAGAAATTTTGAACTTATGTTTAAATAATGATGATCACATAAGAAATAGAAGCTATCTATGAATTTTTAACCTTCAAAAATTTGCAAAACAAAAATTCAAAAGTCTTTGCACTACAGGTTGTTTACTTCACCTTCATAATTTAACCTTCCTATAATAATAATAAAAAATACCAATATTGTGTCATCATCATAACTGTAAGTTAAATTTCTTATTCTTTTTCTTTCTCATATTCATGTTCTTTCCACCTACAACCAATCATATAACAATAATGAAAAAAAAATCTTGACATACACACACGGTCTTTTTAGGCAATGTATAAATAAAAAATATTTACAATTTGTATGAAAATTGAAATTCTCTAAAAAAAATCGTATAAAAGAATAAGAATAATATTTAAAAATGAAACCAACTCATGTGACCTCAAATTTTTTAATAATTAAGAATGAAAAAATAATTATAATAAAAATTTAAAAAATTATAAACACAATTTTAGTAATTACACACACACGAATGATTTTTAGATGATTTCGAGGATAAGAAAGTAAAAGAGAGAAAAAAAATTAACTTGAAAAGTATTTTGAAAAGAACCCACAAACACATGCATACACAACTCATACGATATATATTACATACAACAAAAATAAATTGAATTATGATTAAAAAATATTAACATGAAGGAAAAAATTGAACATTCATGACAAGATGCATCATGCATGTAATAAATTTTTTTTGCTCATATAATTTTCATTAATTTAAAATCTCACGTCATTTTTTTACCTTTGAAGTTCGCTCTTTTCTGAACTATTAATTTAAAATTATTTTCAAAAAATATTTTTCTCTTATATAGTTTTCTTTTTCTTTTGTGCAATTAAGAAACATTATGAAAAACAGGATTTTTTTGATATGGTAACTTTTTTGTGTAAATTATAATTGAGTGAAGACATAAAAATGCTTTTGGAATTATTTTGAAGAAAAGATGATGATAAAGAGTGAAGAAATCAAGAGACAAATAAATTTTCAAAAATAAGAACTTTGGAAATCAAGGCAAAGTAAAGAAAATTCATAAAATAGTTTGAAGAAATTTGATAAATTTTAAAACCCCAAACTTAAAATTCTATTAAAAATTCTTAAAAATCATTCAGCTTTACTTGCTATTTAGTATTCGAAAACTGTTGCTTTTTAATCTTGAATTTTCCTAATGCTTAAATATTTAGGTATTTTTATAAATAATTTTTTTTTAAATTTAAAACTATTAACTTAAAATCAGTTTCTAATGATTAAACATAGGAAATAGTGATATTGTTTTTTTTTTTTTGAAAAATTGTATTTTACTTTTTAAACTTATTTTTATCAATACAATAATCTTTTAAAATTTTTCATAAAATCGTCTCAATTTCTTCACTCTTCATTTCTATTTCTTCTGAAAAATTCTTGTAAATTTAAAAAATTTTTCTCTAAAAATTCATAATTTTTTACTATTGAAAAAATGCAAATATTTGAGAAGATGTATTGAAATACACACATTAAAAATATACGTACAAAAAGTGCTAAGTAAAAAATGTATGTAATTATATTCAAAGAGTTTAATTTTGTAAATATTTCATACAAACACACATACACACACAAAAAATTTCTCTTATAAATATTTTTGACCCAGTGAGTAAAAAATACCGAATATACGTAAAAAATGACGAAGAAATTTGTTTTACTTTTTGTATTAAAAAAAATTATATAAGAATGAATAAATTGGATATCAAAGTATACAAAAAAACATAATAAAAAATTGCATTTTATCAAAAAAAAAGAAGAAACCAAGCAGAAATATGGCTTTTTAATATGATGACGATGATAATGAAAGATTTTTTTGATGTAGTATTGAAAGCATAAAAAATAAATAAATATATAAATATAAATATGAATATAAAATGATAAGAAATGAAGTAGAAAATATTACGAATGCTCCAAAGTATACCAAAGTAACACACATACACACAGTAAATAATTTGTATAAATAGAAAATAAATAAAAGAAAAATCCTTCTTCCTTCCTTTTTACCTATCATTTTCCTCCATCTAAATCGACACACAATCGAAACAGAAGCAAGAAAGTAATTGTAGAAAATGATGAATGGAAAATTGAACCCAATTTCAATTCCTATGTCAAACTCAAGTAATATTATAGAAAAATAAAAATGCATTCATCATAAAGCCAGTAAATCTTTATAAAAAATTACATTAATACAAGAGAGAAGAAAATTTCTTTCAATTGAATTAAATTTGTGTTTTCTATTCGACTCTATTGCCCAAACATATAAAAATCTTTTCTTCTTACAAACCAACAAATGTATACGAGAATAATAAATACGTAAAAAATTTGCATATACGTAAAGAAACATTTTTCTGCAACATACGTAAAACAGATTGAAATTTTTTGTTGTTGTTGTTTTTTGAGGGTTCGACATAAGATGAAATTTTTGTTTTTTGTTTCATTCTTGAATGAAAAGATTGCACGTTTGAGAATTAAATGAGGGTGAGAAATGCAATTATTTTAATGGATTTCATTTAAGCTTTATTCTGGAAGAGTTTGACAGAATATTTGATGAGATTTTTTTGAAATAAGAAAATTAAGAAAAAATTCTATTTAGAAAGAATTTTTTGAAAATTAAATTTTTTTCTGAACTGAATTTTTATTTTAAAACGCAATTTATTTATTGATAGAAAAAACTAAATTTATATTGAGTTTCTTTCATATCAATTTCAAATTAAAATTTAAAATAAAAACAATCGAATTTTCAAAATTAAAATTCGAATCTTAAAATATAAAATAAATTTTTTTCTTGTTCCACCTTTTTTATCGTAAATTTTGAAAAAAAAAATACATTTTTGCCCTTTGAAAGTTTGTCAATTTTAGATCAAAATTTTTACATAACAAATTTAATTTCTACTAAATAACACTGACTTTGTTAAATGATTAAACTTATGATACGTTTAACCGCAGCATTAAGTTTAAACTGGAAACTTAAAACTGACGTTCTAAGGTTAAAAACACTAAAGAAATCTAAAATATTTGGGGAATCAGTAGAAAATTTCATCGTCTAACCCTCAAAAATAATTACAAAAAATTTTCATCATAACACAAAACACAAAGAATTCTCAAAAGCAAAACAAATAGAGAAAAAGTCATTGAAAATTAAAACAATAGAAAACAAAAAAGAATCAATTGAAAGTTTGTAATTAAGCAAATAAATGGGCACACAAAAAATAAAAAAAAAATAATCCAGTCAAAAAAAGAAAATGAAATTTGTAAAATAAAGGCATTATTATGATGATGAAAAGAAAAGTATACCAGTGAACTATTGTAAGAGATTCAAAATAATAATATTAATAATTATATAGATCAAGATGAAAAAATATTGCAGATGAAAACACACACACATAAATAAATGAGAAAAAAATGATGAGAAAAAATACAAAAAAATATGAAATTGTGATTATTTTGTTACAATAGATTAATATTTAATATATATGAAGGAAAAAACGATAAAAGGACAAAAATAAATTATTGATATAAATCTAAGAAAAATTAACTTGTAATTTTGACTACTAAATGACGACGGCATCATATGATGGTAATCAAAAGAAAAAGTTTTTAATTGATGATAAAAATCTTTTTTTTTGGTGATTGACAACAAAACAAAAAGGACAGCAGAAGTAAAAGAAAGAAAGAGAAAATTATTATTTTCATATATAATAAATTACTTATTTTTCCCAAGGAAATTAAACTTCAAAAAAGAAATGAAATTTTTCTACTCTTCACTAGAACTTCTTCCTTGAAGACTCTTGAGTCACAAATAAAAATAAAAAACTTGCTTATTCTAATAGAACGAGAGAAATAAAGTGACGAGGGAGATGTCAATAGTTTTGATGTGAATCTAGTCATACTTGTCATGCATCAATCGCCATCATGAAAAAGGCACTTACTAATTTAAGCCGCCTCCCATTCTTTTCTCTTTCTCTCTTTTTTTTTTCTCTTTCTTTCACTCTCTCTTGCTTCTGTTGCACTTTCTTCTAATTTTTACATTTTACAGAATTACTTTTTTACAGAGAAGAGTTTTTAACTTTGTGCAAAATTGTGAACTTTAAGAAGAAATTTTTTCTACTCCATAAAACGCCTACAAAAATAAAATAAATGAAAATTAAAAACATGTGTTAATGACAAACATAAGAAAGTATTTTTTGTTTCTTTTAAAGAAAATTTCAATTTTCAGTGATGTTTGAAATAAAACAGCAATTGAACTAGTTTGTGTTATCGAAAGTGATAAATAATAAAATTGAAGCTGTCAACATAAGGTAAGTGGTATTGACTATCAATATTAAATTGATTCTTAAAGTGTGAAATGAAATTAAAAATTTGAAATCTTCATTTGTGGGCTGAACTGATCATTTATCTTAAATTGAATGTTTTTTTTAAATTGATGAACAAAACTGGAAAATGTTGTTTTAAGCTTGTGCTACATGAATGGTTTAAATATTTTACAGGAAGTTGATAAACATTTTACCACAGTTTGAAACTTAGTTATTGGTGAATGAAGTATTGTCAATTTTTAAGATGACGCAAAAAATTTTAAGACAAAAAATAAGATTTAAACAAAAGTTTTTTTTCTTAGAGAAATTTTTAAACTTTTGCTTAAAGAATTTGACAAAATTAATTTTATTTTGAAATTGAACATAAATGAAAATTACAATCAACTATAGACTTTTATTTTTAATTTATTTAAATGCTAAATTCTTCCTAAATTCATTAACAAAATTCAAGAATTCTTGTTGTTGAATACTTTCAATAGATTCAAGAAAATTTAAACATTTTTAGAAATTTGATAAAATTCTTTTCTAATTTTCTCTCTTTAAAAATATAAATTATCATTAAAATTCGATGTTTACTCGATATATTCAAACAAAATTATTTTCTCTAATTGAAAATTTCAATAATGCATGACTTTTCCTTATGAAAATTAAAATGATTTTTTTTTATATTTAAAAACAAATAAAAATTTAAAAAATTCTACATAAAGAAAAATTTAACAACTCCTCAAAAAACACTTAAAATCAATAAAATTTTGCCTTAATCCATCAAAATAATTCTATCAAACAGAAAAATCTCAACTTGTGCAAAAAAATTAACCAAAAAACCTGACATGAACAAAAAATTCTAAAATTCTGAGAAGCAAAAAAGAACAATGTAAAGAAAAAAACAAAGGCAAATGTAGAGCAATTGTTTGATCCCTTTAAGCACAAATTTGTTCTGGAAATGCAAAAATTCTTTTAAAGGTTAAATTTTAATGTTTTGTAAATTATTGAACAGATTTTTGCATTATTTGAACTTTGGGAAGTCTTTAAAGATCAAAGAAATGTTATGAGGTTAATTTTAAATCATTTTACATACGGAGAGCAAAAAAATATCTTCGAAAAATCTGTTAAATTAATAAAAATGTTTAAAATTTGTCAAAACAACTTTTAAAAATGATTACTGCAGCTGCTTGTCACATATTAAAGATTTTTATCTAAATTGCCAATCATTAATAAAATTTTGATAACTCAATCAATTTTGAACAACAAAAATTTTTCAATTTTGCATAAAATTAGCGATAAATTCATTTTTAACTTGACACTTTAGCCCTAATATAGCCTAATACAATAAATAATAATTTCTCAAACTCAACCCTAACACATAAAATTGCAGTGGCATTTAAACACGTTTCTGTAATTATAGTAAGTAAGAAAGTATTTTTTCTCTTTTCTGCATTTTTGCAAAATAATTTCACAGTTGGAAAGGAATGAAAAATAAAATTATATTCACGTTTACGATCAATCAAACTCAATTGCAATTTTTTTGAAATGAAAAAAAATCTTGAGATTAAAATTATGCAATTTAAGCAATCTCGTGTAAGTCTATCAATTTGATCAAGTGAAGGAAAAAATTAAATTTAAAATTTTTAAGTTCAAATTTTAAATCTAAAGAACAAAATTTAAATAAAAATTTTTTTATTTAATTTGTTTAAAAAAAATTTATTATTTAATTATCAAATATTGAAAGAAACCAATTTGAAACTGAAATTCAAACTTTATGAACTTAAGAAAGAATTTGAATTAAAATTTCAAAAACTGAGCTTTCAAAATTAAATAAAAACTTTCATTCCCTTGAAAGTGAAAAAAATTTCATAAAATTAGAGATATGTTGATAAAAATCTTTCTTTTATATTTTTTTACTCTATCATTTGTTAATTATCTCTTTCTCTCCCCCGAAGTCTCATACCATCCATATAAACATAAAAGTATTGATAAAAAAAGAAATTTTTCTCTTTTGTGGCGACGGCAACAGATTGATTAAACTGAAAATGTTCAAGTCATATCATCATAACCACATCATCATAAGTACATGGCAATAAATGACGATAGTAAAGTCGAAACTGCAATCATAAGATCATCATAATATATATAATCCATAAATAAGGTAAAGATTTAGTCGCTTTTTCCGCAATCTTTACCGCACAGAAATGATTGGTTATAATGAGCTCAGGCGGAGAGCAAAAAAACTATTTTGAGTCAATTATGGTGTAATGGGGCTTTGAGAAGACTTTTCTCTTTTGTTTTTCTCTGTCTTTACACTTCATGTGCCATAAAGAAACAAAATCAGAAAAGAAAGACTTTTATTGCTTATTATTATTTCACCACCACTTCATTGCCATTATAAACTTTTTTCTCTTCCTTCCTTTCTTTCTCTAAGAAATTCTGCGTTTTTTTTTCATCACACGCGAGTCATAAAACTCTTAATGCTGTTTTGAGTTGAATAAAAAACTTTGATCGCTTAATGCCATTAAAACTTATTTTTTGAGAATCTCCGAAAACAAATTTTTTTGATCGATCAATAAAAGAAGTTTAATCTTTGAGAATTTTTTTTAAAATCATCAGTTTTCATGGTATTTAATTTGCAATTTCATGGAGAAAACATTGTTTATAAAGATGATAACAGAATATAATGTTACGCATTATTTTGCAACAAAGTTTGATTTTTAGCGCATTTTCCATCAGATTTAGAAAAAAGGCGCTATTGTGCCCAATTTGTCCATCTGTCTTTGTAACTAGTCTTTCCAGAAACGGTTTTTTACCAAACTTTTTGCACCAATCTGTTGGTTCTGACTATGAGACCGGTGTAACGGAAGCTTTCCGCGAGATTCGTTCCCTATGCCGAGCTATGGCAGCATGTGATGGATGTCTATCATATGGACCAAAAAAACTTTTTTTCACCAAAAACTCTTACAATGTCATGAAACGTCGAGAAAACATCTCAAAAATAATTTTTGAACATTTTATCCCAAGTGTATGCATGTGCCGCACAGGTGCATCACATGGACTAAGAAATTTTTTTCAAAAAAGTTTTAAAATGTCATAAAACGTCGAGAAAAAATGCCAAAAGTGATTTTCGGACGTTTGGACCCAAATGTATGTTTTAGGTTGTACACACTTCAAAAAGGCCGGAAATTTTTTTTGGAAAATTTCGATTTTTGGTACATGTGATGCACCTGTGCGGCACATGCATAGACTTGGGATAAAATGTCCAAAAATCATTTTTGAGAAAGCTTCCGTTATACCGGTCTCATAGTCAGAACCAACAGATTGGTGGAAAAAATTTTGAGTAAAACCGTTTCTGGAAAGACTAGTTACGAAGACAGACAGACGGACAAAGTGGACATAATAGCGCCTTTTTAGCGCATTTTCCATCAGATTTAGAAAAAAGGCGCTATTGTCCCCACTTTGTCTGTCCGTCTGTCTGTCTGTCGTCTGTCTTTGTAACTAGTCTTTCCAGAAACGGTTTTTTTCAAAACTTTTTGCACCAATCTGTTGGTTCTGACTATGAGACCGGTGTAACGGAAGCTTTCCGCGAGATTCGTTCCCTATGCCGAGCTATGGCATGCATGTGGTGGATGTCCATCACATACAACAAAAAATTTTTTTCATCCAAAAATCTTAAAATGTTATGAAACGTCGAGAAAACATGTCAGAAGTAGTTTTTGGATATTTAGACCCAAGTGTATGTTTTAAATTGTACAGACTTCAAAAAGACCGGAATAAATTTTTTTGAAACTTTCAATGAATTTTTAAACAAAACTAATCTGTTGCGGGAAAATGCGCTTTTAACACGTCACTGACGGTTAATATTACTGATTTTTTCTAAATATGATGGAAAATTTGCTAAAAATTCTGTTTTTGACCTTAAATGTTTGATCCAATATTTGATCTTACTTTTTAATTTTTCTGATCTTAAACTGAATTTATGGCGATCTTAAAATATTTGAATTTGATTTAATAAAGTTTTTGATCTTGATCTTAAAATTTCTTAATTTTGATGTGATATTCTTAGAACTAATCAATGTTTTAACTAATAACTAAAAAACAGTTTCAATTATGTAGACAAATATTTTGATATCTATAAAAAAATTTGCTTATTCTCAGAAAAACTGTGTTCTAATTTTTAAACTTGATCTTAAAGACAAAAATTACATATTTTATTTATAAAAAAAGATTCTATGGTGAAACTAAAATTGTTTAAACATTAAATTCATTGCTTAAAATTTTAGATCTTGATATCACTTTTGATCTTACGAAATTAAATTTGGTCTTTGAAATGCAGATATTTTTAAAAATTTCTTTCCCTTTATCTTATAATCTCCTCATCATCTTCTTCATTAAAAAAATATTCCACAACTTATATTGCTTAAGGTCAAGCCAATTTTGCTTTACACTTTAAATAGTAATTATGTGCAGCACCACCCAATAATGCTTCTTATTCACACAGTCGGACATTGATCAACATGTGGTAGTAGTGGTAGTTATTCAATTTGTGTTTGATTTAAGGTGCGTAGAAAAATATTGTCACTAAGCAGGCAATGAGAAGTTCTCAAAATAAAAAATAAATTTCTTTTGTCATTCATAAAAGAGCTGTCGATGATTTTGAGATGTATGTATGTATAAGGAAAAGAGAGAGAATAATGATAAAATATTTATAACAATTTCGAAGAAGGTAACAACAAAAACGCCTAAAAATGATGGCAGAAAATTAAATAAATCGGCAGCAACTTAACTAAATGAGTTTGTATATTAAATTTAATGGCGTGGCAGTTTTTCAAAATATAAAAAAAGAGCCTGCACCACAGTAAAGCAGAGAGTTTCTCTACTCTTCGACATTTGCTGGTTGTGTATTTTGCTCTTTCTCACTCTCACTCGTCGCATGCTCGCTTGAAAATCATCATGATCGAGTCGGAGAGCAATGAAAGGAAAGGAGTAAAAAAATTGTTTATTTTTGTTTGTGCGCGTATTCATATATATGAGTGAAATTGCCTTTTGATGGATTTTTATTTATTTGCAATTATAATTTGATTCATTTCTGTCAGTAATAAAAATTCTTCTTCAGATGAACTTCATTATTTATCGATTAATTATAATGATGATAATGATTGTTGATCTTCATCTTGCTACTACTATACCACCTGTGAATGTAAATATATGAATGAATGAATTTGTGATGATGATAATAATTGACTTTGATGGTTTTAAGATAAAATTTTTTTCTTATTAATTTATTCATTTTGTTGATTGATTTTTAAGCTGTTATTTTTTATTGGTTTTTTTACTGTTATTTAACAGCTGAAATAAGCTTGTAAATTATGTCATTTGACGAAAAGGAGAAATTTGATATTTACTTTTAGTATTTTTGGAAAAGATTTTGAATGATTGAATTTTTTATGAGGAAATGAAGGTTTTTAATAGAAAGTTGTTTAAATGATTTGTCAAAAATTTGTATTTTGAGGAAGAATTCTAATAAATAATTCGTATTTTGGTGTATTATATTCTAGTATATTTTCATTTATTAAGTTCTGAAGAAATTTTTTCATAAAAATTATATATAATCAAAAACTCATCACATTTACAAAGTAAGTAAGTACAAAACTTAATTTAAAATTTACGCCCTCATAACATGTTTCATAAAAGCATTCTTTATCATTTTTACTGTCATACAATGTTGCTGAAATTGCAAATAAAATTGAATCAAGTCAATTTTACTTCTCATAGCGATAGAAATCCACTTGAAGCAATTTTAACACCTAATATCCTCTTCATCATTATTCGCTTGCCCTTTAAAATTAACATTACAGTTCAATAATAATTAAACTTGAATCTCAGCATAAAAATTTATTCATTCTTTGTCGAGTGAACAGAGCAAACATAAAACAAAATCGAACAGGCAAAGAAGTTGAAACAGGTTTTTTTAGTCTGTGTACCTTTTATGTATTATGATAAGGTTATTTATTCTTCTTTTTGCACTCCATTGGCCTTAAATATGTATTTATTATACATACATTCCTTAAAATATAAAACCTGCTTTTGGCGCTTAATAAAATGTTATTTTAACTAAAATTATTCTCGAGAAAATGATGATGAGAGATTTGCTCTTTTTAATGAGTTTTCTTTTTTTACTTTTTTTGGGTTCTTCTCATGAATTTCATTTTAAAAAAGAATATATAGGAAATGAATGAAATTTTGTGTTTGTTCCTCTTCACAGAAGAAGAAAATTGATTGCAGATGAGTGTTTTATGTTAATAGGTAGGTTTGATAAAATTTGTTATTTTATCATGAAATATTTCTTTATCTTTTGATTTTTTGTTTTTCAAAAAACGTTAAAAATTTATTTTTTAGCTAAAAGGTTCATAAACTGAACCACAAAACTAATTTAAAAAATTGAGTTTGTGAAAACAAAATAAATTTTAAAAAAATTACAAGCATTGAACCACCAGATTCTATTTTTGAAAATTAAAAAAAAAATACTTTTAAAATTCAAAAACTAAAATTCAATAAATTTTATTAACAATTCGATGTTTAGGAAATATAAATTATTTTGAAAGGTATAGAAAATAAACAAAAACTTTTATGTCAAATTTTTTTTGAACTTTATATGTTCAAAAATTTAACATTGAAATTTAAAAATCAAACATTTAAAATTTCCCTTTATGAAAATTTTGCAATATTAATTTATTTTAAAAAAGAGTTCATAAACCTTTTACTAAAATAATTTCATCTTATTTTCATCAACTTCCTCATCATTTTTCACACATGACATTCAAAAACAGAAAGAAGAAATCCATTAAAGAAACTGAGCAAGCTAGCGAAAAAAAGTGATAAGTTATAAACCAATTAATACTTATTTCAACCATGAAAACATTTTTCTATGTTCCAAAAACTCTCCATTCATTCTTTGTCTTTTTTTTGCCTTCACATCTCTCTCGCTATTCCTTTCATTTTCAATTAATTACATTTCTCTTCTTCAGCACTTTATTTTCTTGACGAGGAAAAATTTCAGTAGATTTTTTACATCCCATTCCGAACCTCTACTCTCACTATGTGTGTGCATGAGAATTGAAGGAAAAGGCGGAAAATTTTTTTCACTTGGCTGTCATTGTGCTTTTGAAAAATATACACATTTTTCCCGTACAGCAGTTTTAGATTCTTCCTCTTTCGGAACTGCTCTCACTTTGTACCCTCAAATGACAATTTTTTGTTGGTTTCTTCTCAACTTCTTCTTCATGCCGCTTTCATGTGCAGAAAAGTAGCAACAGCAGCAGCCATAACAGATTTTACCCGTTTTTCCATTTTTTTTTTCGCTCACTCTTGAAATTCTTTTTTCACTTCTCAAATCCATCAATGTCAATGACGTACAATTGTGTTCTTTTTCCTCTTCTTCTTCTTCATTCTTCTTTTGCTGCTGCTCTTTTTAATTTATACTGCTTTTTTTTCATTTGTATGTATTTTAGGGCAATGAAGGGGAAAGAAGCTTAAGTTGAAAAATTTTATTAGACAATTTATAATTAAAATTTTTGATTTTTTATTTAAATAAATATTTTTCCAATTTTTTAAGATCAAAACTAAGATCAAGTTCGAGATCAAAAGTCTTTTAAAAACTGTTTCAAAATATGTGTATCTAGAATAATTGCGAACTTCATTAAGTTGAAGAAAAAAACAAGAATAATATTTTTTACTACTTTATAAGTTCCCCTTTCAATATAGGGTTATGTGTGCTCACTCAGAATTCAAAGGAAATTAATCTTATTCAAAAAAGAATGAAGTAAAGAAATGTACACACCATGGCATACACACACTTTTTTCAACTTACAAAATATGGCTACCCTCTCTTTCTCTTTTACTTACTCTCGATTGCGTAATATTATTTGCTTTTGATGGAATCAAATGATGAATTTGAACCTCAACTTTAGATATATAGACAGATACATCAGTATCATAGAGGGAGGAGTGGTAGATTACATTAACAGAGAAAGAGAGAAAAAAGAGATCAGAGATAATAGATAATGACCATCGAAACATATATACACACAAAAAAGTGAAGTACATCATGGCATGAGTCAATTTTTCATATTGACCAAGGTTTTTCTTTGTTTGAGGAAATGCTCTTAAATTACATGATAAAAAAAGTTTTTTGGAAGCACAAGCGAGAAAGAAAAAAAAATTTGATGGTCTCGTGATCTCATCAATTGAGATGTAACAAAACAAAATATAGAAGGATGCCTAATGATTTGTGAGATTAAATTTAAGCACAGTTTGTTAAAGTAAGAAACGCACTACGTTTAGTAAAAAAGCTATTTTTCATAACTTTGCTTTAGGAATTATAAATTATTTAGACAAAAATTTCCACAAAAAAGTTGAAATAAAATTGTTAAAAATTAAAATCAAAACGAGAAGTTTTAATATCGAAATTAAAAATTTTTGAATTTCAAAGAACCGTTAGAAAATGAATTTTTATAGTGACTAATGAGCTACATATATTTCATATAATTGTAACTCAATTTTCACCATCTGTTTCACTTCCTCAATTTTTATAAATTCTTTTTATGCTAACAAGATCCAATCATCATAATTTCCTTTTTTTTCTGCTCAATCAATAAATTTTCTACACACATTGACCTCACTTGATCTTTTTCTACTCTCACCAAAATATCTAAAAAAATTGCAATCTTAAAAATTAAATCTCTCATCTGAAAATAAAAACAGGTGAAATTTTCATCAAGTTTCATTAAACTACTTATACCATTTTACAAAATTACTTATTTATAAAAAATAAAAATCTCAATTTCGTGAAGGGAAAATTATAGAGAACTAGATAATATAATTTAATATAAAAATACACAATGTCCGCATGTTTTCATAATTTTAACTTGAAAATGTCTTAATTTTATGAAATTGAGTATTTCTTGATCGATCGAAATGAAGTAGTAAGTATGTAACTAAGTAAGTTGCTCTCTCGTTCAATCTATCCATCAATTTATCCATCCGCCCTTTCTCATTCTCTATTTAATGCCTAGGCACAGTTAAATTAATGAACAGACAACTGAAATTTAGTTTATTTAGCAGCAGCAGTAAAAGAAAGAAAGAATGAAAAAAGCAAAAGATTATTATCATTCTTTAAAAGGCAATTTTTCTTAAATTGGAAACTATCGTGTTCGATTACACTGAAAAAAGAGATCGAACGCGGAGATACTCAGAGGTAAATAACGTCTTAATCTATCAATACTTGTAAACATTTTTTTTCTTCTCTTTTTTGCCTTCATTTTAGTTTTTATTTTATTTCTAAGTTTGAAATCAATCATTTTGTCAGAATAAAGAAGAAATATAATTAGAATCTATAGGGAAAAAATTCCATTAGCACTTATTTTATATGTGATTGATGAATGTTAAGTAAATGAACCAATAAGATTGGTTTTTAATGTTCAAGAAATGATTTTTTTGAAACAAGACTAAAGATCTATTAATATTGAAAATTGTTATTGATATTGAAGCACTATTCAATAAAATAATTTCTAATTTTAGAAGTTTAAACAAGAATTGAAAAATCAGTATATATATATTTAGGAGCCAAATAATTTATTAAGAAACTGAAAAGATCGCGTGTTAACTTTTTCAAGAATATCAATAAAATTTGCAAAAAATGACAAAAGTATCAAGAAATACATAAAAATTTCAATACGAACTACGTATTGAAGATTAAGATTTGAATTCTTATAGTAAAGATTCTTAATAAATTCTCAATAATTTTTATTTCTTAATCTTAACAAAATGTTGATATTATGCACTCTAATTGAATAGAATTTCAAGAAGAATTTTAATTACGTGATACAGAAAAAAATTTGATATACTAACTAAATAAATTTTATACAACTAGGACTTTTTTGATCAAAATAGAAATAAAATTAAGTTTTTATGCTACTTAGTTTTTTTTATTGCTATTTTTATTTAAAAAATTTTCCAGTTTACTCAAAACTTCCAAATATAAATTTAACTATTAATTACCAAACAAATGTTGAAGATCATCATCTTTAAAGAATCAAAAAAAGATTTTATTCTTTCGTCTTTATAAATCATTTTTCTTCAGCTCTACTTATTTCTTACTTTTCTCTCCCTAACATTCTCATTCCAAATCCATCAAAGAATAAGAGAGAAAAAAGCATCCTGCTTTCGATTAATGCCATTACTTCTTTTTTTCTTATTTTTTTCCTACCTACCATCAATTCATCTCATTCCATTCCATCCCCTCATCTCATGCTATTCTATTTTTACTTATAACACAGAATATCTTTCAAAACAGTATCAAATATATATAAAAATTCACGCAGTTGACAGCTTCACATCAATCAAAATAAGGGATGATTTTTCTCTTCTTTTCATTTCTCATACTACTAGTACTATACAACAGCAACGCGCGGATGAGAATGATTGTTATGTAGCTGATGCTGCTGCTGCGCCTTCCTTCTTTTCTGCGTAACGACATTTTATCATCATCTTATGTATTATATTATTTTTTTTCCTCTCTCATCTCACAACCATTTTCATAATTTTTCTTTTCTTTTCTCTTTTGGGATTGATGTCAAATGCCTGAAATGAGTTTTTTCTTTTTTGTTTTTATAAAGAATTTTACTAATTGTGATTTTTTAAAGGTTTTGTTGTCAAATTTTAATCATTTTCATGATGAAATAAAAGTAAAAATATTGTACCTTAAATCGTTTTTGTTTTGTTGAACTAAAGATTTTTTTTGGTTTTTTCATTACTTTATTGTAACTACTCTATATAACAATAACAATAAAAGGAAAAATTTTATCAAATTTTCTCACCTTGAAATCAATTCAAATTGAATCCCAATTACATGAAAGTTTTTAAATTCTCACTTGAAAGTCGTGTGTACAATTTAAATTAATTCATAATAATTAAACATGACAGCATTAACAAACAATAAATGAATTGCATGTGTGAAAAAGAAAACTCTTGAAATAATTTTAAAATAGAAGGAAATTTTTTCTATTTCTCTCTTAACAAATCCGGAAATTAAATGCAATAATTTACAGTGGAAACGAAAGAGAGTTGACAAGGATATGGAAGTCTCCCACACACACATATTATTAGATATTATCCCGGTCGAACGCAATGAGAGAAAGAGGACTAAAACAACGCCAATACATGCCATA
The DNA here is from genome assembly GCA_018290095.1 of Polypedilum vanderplanki. Lineage (NCBI taxonomy): Eukaryota > Metazoa > Arthropoda > Insecta > Diptera > Chironomidae > Polypedilum > Polypedilum vanderplanki. The sequence goes on along the minus strand of CM031381.1, from coordinate 29,766,799 downwards.
CTCCTGCCACATGCCATATGTGTGTGTATGTATATATGATTTTTTTTCATTTTCATTTCTTTCGTATTATTATTATTTCAACGTAGGCATGAACGTGCTAACATATTACAATATTACACAAATGATTTATTACCTACCGCCGACACTACAATGGGTAAATGCATATACATACATTCATTCACTCACTCAGTGTCCGAGGGCAAAATTATTTTAATTGAACAATTTTCAATTAAAATAGTTTTGAGGATGCATTCTCCGGATATTTGTGCTTGCCACTGTCTCACATTCTCGTGATTGTAAAATAATTCTATCTCAACTCTAAATCACTATCTTTTATCGTCAAATGTCAACTCTTTCCTATTCTAAAATTTTATCATCTATACACACGATATATGATTAATATTTCATAAAAAAAATAGACTGATACAGAGATTTTTTGAACACTTTGTATAAGAAGTAATGTAAAGAAATTACTGAAAAAATTTATAAATGATGATAACTAATTAGGGCATATTACTGCATTAATTAAAAAAAATTTATTTTAAAAATAAAACTTTTTAATTTAGTTTAAAATTTTAGTAACTCACAAGATCAATTTATTTTTTGATTTAATGTCAATTCCATTCCTTTTTTAAAAATTTAAGTTTTATTTATTTTGAGGTCTTTAAATAAGTAACTCTATATTTAATATGTGATAAATATGATTTAATGTATACCACTAACTTTCATTTATAAATCTTAACCATAAAATGATACGGTCTTAATTTTGAATCCTGATAATAATTTTACAGAAATTTTAATGAAAAAGAAATTTAATTTGTGACTTTTAAAGAACATCCACGTCAATTTGTTAATTTATCAATTTGTAACATTTATGTTTATTTTATAAAAATTTATAATAATTACTTAAAATATTTCAATCTTAAATTATCAATCAGACAACTCAATAAAGCCATAAGCTCAAAAATTCATTTCAATCACAACATCAAAGAAAAACATATCAGTTTTATTGATTTTCTAATGCACTTTCATAAACTAAACCCACTCTAATGTTAATTATACAAATAACACCTCTCATATTATTTCAAATATTTGTCCATAACACACAAACAACACAATGTATGACAATCCCTTCATTTTGATAATCTCTTGACTCATACTACATGCAATGAAAATAAGAAAAGAGAATTGAGAAATGAGTGGATTTAAAAATGGGGTTGAATTGAAATGAAAATTTTTCTATTGATTTTTATGATTTGAAATTTGAAATTAATAATTTGTTATGAAGAAATAAGATTTAGAAAACAAATGTAATGGTATTTTTGCTTCCTCTAAATTCAAATCTTATCTTTTTTGTCTTTTGAAGAAATTTTTTATAATGTTTTAAATATTCACTTCAAAAATATATGCATGCACATTTTTAAAATGAGAAAGAAATAAAAAATTAGTTATATCATCCTACTCACATATGGGTATGACAACTGTGACAACTCTCAAAAAAATCTCTCTCTCACTCATTTATTTTAAATTTAGATATCAAAAAAACGACTCTATGACATTCAATGAAAAAGCTTTAGGATGTTATTTGTCCCTCGCTCGCGCACATTAGCATAACATTCCTATTTATTTTACTCACTTGACTAAAAGGCACAGCACTAAAAAGTCAATGTTTGTCACACAGAGAGACATAAGATTAATTTTCAATTAAATAAGCTTTCCAAAATAAATGTATATCGGAATACAATAAAATAAAAAATATTATAAAAAAAGTCTCTTGATTCTCATTAAAATATTGTATATGTATAAAAATATATTCAACAATTTATCATTTGAAGACGACGACGACGGCGATATACATAATATTCATCTTCACATATATGTATTTGTAAGAATGAGAGAAGAAATATTTTAATATGGTAAAGGCAAGACAATAATCTTTTTAAAGGCGATTCGAATAAAAATTGAATGCATTAAATTATCTCAGCTGAGCTGAAAGAAAAATTATATTAAATTTAAAGTCGAAACTTTATAAATTTATTTTACCTCGAAACGATGTCTTCATTAACCACATTTTGTGAGAAATGGAAGGAAAAAAAATCCTCCACTTTTTTTTTCTTTTTCTCTTTCTTTTTTTATTCTTTCTTAGCATTGAAAACAAAAAAATCATGGAGGGATAGAATAAACATCATGGAATATCTCTTAAAATTGATAATTTTTTTTTGGTTTTAATTCCTTTGTTATTCAATAAAGAAATTTAAATTAAATTAATGTAAGTCAATATTTAGATTAGAGTTTTATAATAAAAATTTTAAGAATTCACTTAGAAATATGAATGATAAATCTTCAAAGTTTTAATTCAAACCTTGTAATTTAAATTAGTGCAGTTATTCAAGGGGTTTAAATTTTTTTTTACAAATTCAGCAGGACTTAAGTCAATTCTACATAAAAATCTTTCTCACTTTATTTTCTTTTTCTTATTTCAATCTCAATTCACAAAAAATTCTTTCTTTTATAACCACCATACATGAACCATTCTAAAAACATAAATAATACATTAAATTAAATTGAATTTCGATCTCTAAAGAGAGTGAATTTTAATGATGTTTATACACCAATTTATATTTTAACTGATTTTCATTTATGGAAAGAATTTTTTTTCAAAAATGCACATCGATGATGATATTGATGAAAATTAATCTTTAATGGCGCTTATTTTTACAAGAAAAAAATGATGATGGCGTTATAATAATGGATAGTTGAAGTTAATAAATTAACAAACGAATGATATGGCAATGAATGAATGAGCAAGCGAGTGAGAGATTTAGATTCAAGCGCAAAGAAGGCGGTCATTTTTTAGTGTATATACATTTCCATGCTTATAAATGAATACTCATAACTATAATTTCTGTAGCAATTATTTTGTAATCAAATTTATATTAAAGTTTATTGTTCAGTAATTTTTTATTCTCATAATTACGGTCGCACACAAACACACACACGAGAGAATTTTTTAACTTCCATTGTTGTCCAGGAATATGGTGCTGATTACAAAATAATAACCGAAATAATGCGTATGAACATTTTGTGGGCCAAAATTACACCTCTGAAAAAAACACTGCTACAGCGTTCATGATTGCAAGACAATAAAAGTTGATGAGATGTAATAAACATTTTGATGATTATCTCTTCTGTAATTTCCCTCCTCATCACCAATAATTATTTTTGACCGCAAACAAGGTTCAATGGAGTCATTTCCATTCTCTTTTTATTTTTTTTTATGAAAAATCTCTTCAACATTTGTTTTCTTTAAAAAAAATAAAGTTTCAACTCAATGTCAAAATATTTCATAGAACAAAATCTTCATCAATCACTTTTTATGTAGTTAAAGAAAAAAACAAAAATTTAAATTTCATGTCAATGTGTGTGACAATTTTCACCACATTAGTCATAACACTTTGTCCATGACATTGAAATTACAATAGAAGTAAAAAAGAGTTCTTATCGCAGATGGAAAAAATTCTGTTTTGATTTGTTCATTCGTTATGCACTTGTGAAGGACATAAAATTTATTGTTTACGAATTAAAATTTTAAATTGAGATTTATAAAATGAATTTTGCTTACAATTAACAATAATCGAAATTATTTAAAATGGTCAAGATATTGAAAGATCGAATTTTGTTAATAAATTATAATTTTTTTTCTCTCACTGTCTTAAAAAGATTTTTTTTAATCATTCTATCCACATGTGATTGTCCATAAATAAATTACCAATTAACATGAAGAACCTAATTACCATACCCACCTGCAATAAAAAAAAGTCATTTTAAACCTTTCCTTTTTCAATCTTTATCCCTTTCAAAATAATTGTAAGCTGCAAAATTACCCAAAATATTTATTTACAAAAAAATTAAAGCAGGTCTAATCCTTTAAAATGTCCTTGACTGAAAATCCTTCTATTTTATCTTTTATGTGTGAACCAATTATTTCAATCTTTTTTTTGCAAAAATAAAACATCTTAGGTACAATACTTAAATTTATTGCACTTTTATTTTTCTACCTAGAAAAAATTTCTTTTTATTTGCACAAAAACTTCAAAGAGTGACACAAAGAGGAAGAGCAAAAAAGAAAAAAAGTTTCATCTGCTGCTTTTTAAAAAATTTAAATTTCAATTTCAAACTAGCATGAAATTGTCACGTTACGATGGAGTTTTAAAAATAATTAATCTATAGAGAGTGAGTTCATTCGTCGATTTACTTTTTTTATTTTGTGCAATGACTAAAATGTTTTAAAGATTCGCTTCACTTTCTTGCTTGATTCAACAAAAAGAACTAGTTAAAATGTCTTGAATTTTAATATAAAAAGAAAATGCAAGAAATTTTTTTATGATGATGAAGTAAAAATAGAAACTATACAGTTTCTTTAAAATAAAGTTTATCAAAATACATGTGTAAAAATTCGAATTTAGGCAATTTGATTTATTTTAAAATTTTCAATTTTATATTTTGATTATAATTGGTAAAAATTTGATAATGTCATTTAAAACTTTCACTGAAACTCAAAAACTGCAATAAATAAATTCTTGTGTTCTTAACACCTAAAGTAATTTATCAAGCAATAAAGTATAAATTTATTTTATTTTTACTTTTTTAAATATAGCCTGAATCTGAGAATTTTAATCTTTTTATACAATTTATTATTTTGTAAATTTAAACAAAAACAAAATTTACTAAAATTTTTCTACAAACAAGCATGTAAATATAATTTTACCTACCAACCATAATAGCATTCAAGTGAAGCAAAATGTAGTTCATAGAAGCGAAGAGTGCACAAGTTGACGTTAAATGTTGCATTAAATAAAATCTACTTTTTTCTCTTTCTGCTTATGCGACAGTGATTTTGAAGGAAATGTGTGCATTGCAGGAAAGTAATTGAAATGGTGGGTGGTTTTAGATATTTCTTTAATGAATGCAATAGCCTTAATTTTTTCAAAATGGGAATATTTTTAATTAAACATGAGATATTGTTAATTAAAAAAAATATTTTATAGATAAAAGGGCTGCATTTATATGACAGTAATAGTCAACACACATTGAGTGAGTCTATTTCAATTCTATTATTATTAATGAGCCACTCAAAATATTTCAAGTGCATGCATGCAAGCAAGCAGACATATGAGAGTGCCCGACATGCACAGACACGGCCTTTTGTTTTGAGTTTTGACTTTTAAATAAAGAGAATATCTTTCTGCCAACATGAATTACAGCTTGCTGTAAATTTCATGCTTATTAATGAGCATACAAAAGGAATTTCTGTTTCAGTAGCAAAAAATTGCTCCAATTTTTTTCAACTTTCTATTTTTTAGGGAATACATGTCATGCTGCCTTTAGAATTTTTATTTTTGCTTCCGTGTTTAGTCTCCAACTGTTTTTAACTGAAATAAATAAAGCAAAGCGAATAAATTGAATTTTTAGGGTCGAAGAAGAAATTTACTTAAGTAGAAATTTAGTCAGTGGCTTTCATGCAGGAAAATTAATTAACTAATTAATGAAATTTAAAATGGTTGTTGTTGCATATAAAAGTGTTTAAGAGAGTGAGGTAAGAATTGTAATACTATTATTTAATTAAGAAAAAATTTTGTTTTGGACAAAAATCTTATGAGGTTTTGAATTCAAATCTTGATAAGTTTAAATTGTAAGTTAAATTTATAATTTTTTTTTTTTCAAATAAATTCAAATATTCAATTCTAAATTTCAATAAAACCCAAAAAAATGTCTTCCCTTTTCAAAAAAATCATTATTTTTCTTAAATGACAGTAAAAGTGTGCATGAAAGAGAAAGTATAGCACAAACAATAGCAATAATAATGCATAAAAATCATTGGGTAGGTAAAAGAAAGTGAATGAAAGAGGAAAAAGGAAGAGAAATGCATTTCTTCATGCTTCTGTAAATAACTCGACCCCTAGTAAAATATAAGTAAACATGGCTACCATTATAATAAAGAAAAAAATCATGTGTGGTTGCCGGTGGAATGATTAATGAAAATTTAATAAGTTGTGGCACTTTTATTTCTCGGCAACTATCAATTCCAATTATCGATTTTGAAAAACATTAATTATTTTATTTTGAGCACATGTGAGTGATATGTATGCTATGGTTGAAGTTTTAAATGTATTATTTGAATTTTTGAGATCAAGTTCAAAGTTTAAGATCAAAATTAAAGTCAATTTTAAATCGAATAAATCCAGTAAAAATGATGTATTTTGTTTCAAACACAAAAACTGTTTTTTACTAAAAATTTGAGCTTTTAAGATCAAATTTAAATTCTGTCTCTAAAATTAGATCAAAAATTAGGTTCAATTTTTAAGATCAAGATCAAATTTTTAAATAACAAAAAACCGCTAAAAACAAAAAAAATAATTTTTAAAAAAATTTCCAAACTCTGTAATAATTCAAATTTATGTTAAAATTTCATTTTTCTTTTATTCATTCACAGCTCCTTGCTTAAATTTCATTAATCATTCTTCATGAAACTTTCTGCGTTTATAGAAATCATAAAACAATATAAAAGTGATTGCGGGCTATAAATTGTGTCTGCTTAACAACAACAATCATCAAGAACAGAACAAAGTAGAAGATGAGAGAGTGTCATATTTCAATTACTTTAATTATGACGTTTTTCATCTCTCATAAAAACTTTTCAACAACATTTCATGTTTCATGATGGGGTTGAAAATTATTTGAAAACTTTTCTTTCATATAAATGATTATAAATGCCTAGAAGAAAGCAAAGAAGGTAATTCAAGTAGCAGCTTTAAAAATCATCAAAATTGATACAGTGATAATTTTCTCTCACACACATGCCTATGCTAAGCTATTTCACTTAATTTCTGGTAACAGCTAAATTTTTCATTGTCCTGAGACACACATAGAGAAAGAAAAATTGAATCAATTCTTCTTTGTCTTTGCTTTTCTCTCCTGATTTCGCTTTTGCTTTTGCTGTTTTATGTCGATAATCCTCGAAGGAATTGACAAATTCCGCATACATAGAATTTCACCCCTAAAAATATAAATCAAACCCCATTGTCCAGAGCTCGTAACAATTTTTCTCTCTAACACACAAAAGAGAGAAAAATAAAAGTTTTTCTTGAGTCACTTGACGGTTGTTGCCAATGATGTTCGAGTTTTTTCCTTTTGATGGTCATTTCGACATCTAATGAATAATAAATCAATCCTCCTTCTGCTCTATCATATTTACACACAAAATATTGGAAAAATATTTTCCGTTTATAAGCGCTAGGATTTAAATTGTTGTTTGCTGTCTTTCACATTAAAACCCATGATGATGTGGTTCAATATATGGCATAAGAAAAAGAGAAAAAAAAATATTTAGTATTCATCATGAGTCGTTAGTATTTTCTTTCCCTTGTCCTTTGCTGCTGCTGTTACTGCTTTCATTTTTATGAAATGAGAAAAAAGTGATTGGAGGACATTTTTACATTTAGATTGGCAGTAAAGGATTTTCTTGGAGATTATTGCAGAGCGACGTGGAATTATTGAATGGAAATTGGAAATTTTTTCTTTACTTGTTTATTTTATTTTTTGTTTCATATTGAATGATTGCTAATGATAAATTCAAATATTAACTTAGAAAATATATAAGAAAATATTTATATTTAATTCGAATTTTTTTGATTTATGAAATAAATTTTTTTGCAATTATAAAATTTCTTTTTCTCACAATAAAAATTCCAAAAAAATTAAAAATATTTTAAAAATATTTTAATTTTTTATTTTAATAGGGTAAAGAACCAAATTTTGGGACACTTTTGTTAGGTTTCAATAGAAAATGTCTAAAATCTCTTTAAATAAATAATTATTATAATATGCTTCTGTGTAACATTTTTCATATCCTAAAATCATTTTTGTTTTATTTTTTTAACTCCTTAAAATTGACAAAGAAAAAGATATAATAAGCAATGACAATAAAAAATCAAACTTAAATTCACTCATACAAAAAAGGGTCTAATAATAAAAAAAATTTATGTATTGATTCAAGAAAATCACTGTCGCATGACAAAAAATAAATTTAAACAAAGCAGAAGCGACCACAACTTTTTCTTTTCAAAAATTTCATAATTCATCTTTTTGCCCTTCTATTTCTATTGTGTGACGATTCAACCATGGAAGTCAATTTATCTATTTCTACGTTACACATTCATGTCAATCTCTTTACTCAAAAAAAAAAATAGAGACAGAATTCCATGAAATTCTTTTATGTAAAGATATGTGCACATATTTGAAGAAGGATTTCAAGATAATGCTATAGTACATTATTGAAAGTGAGATTTCATACCACATGCGATGGCAGTAAGACTAAATATGCCAAACATACACACAGCAAGGAGTAAGAAAAAGAAAAGGGAATAGAAATGAAATGAAAATCTCCACCATTTTCTCTTTCTCTTTTTTTGCTTTTACCTTCTTCATCATAGTCATCATCATCATCGTCATCAGCATCATGACACATACCTTAAATTTTTTGTCCTTTTTCCTCCTTCAATTCTACTACTAGTATGAGTTAGTGAGCAAAAAAATATCAACAACAATGTCGCATTTTGTGACAGAAAAAAACTAGAATATTTAGAAAACTTAATAAATATTGAAGTAATTTTAAAATTAAAATCTGAACAAAATTATGATATTTATTTTTTAACGACTTATTAAAATTTAAATTTTCTTACGGTTTCTTTTTTAACTTAAATTTTTAATATTGAAATTTCTAATTAAATTTCGTTAGAAAAAATTTTTTGTCCAAGTGTCAAGACCCTTTAAATATATTTTTATGAATATCCCAAAAATAATTTTTAGATGAAGCAAAGCAGCAGCGGCATGAGAGAAAGAGAAAAGAAAAAAACAAATACATTCTGCTGCTATTTTTTCTCGACTCACTCACACTCTTCGGCATCAGTGCTTCTCTCTTTCTCTTCATTTCTTGTGTAACAATTTCCTATGGAAGTCTCTGAACGTCATAGATTAATGTTATGTCATCAATCAACTTCAGATCTAAATACAAAAAAATAAGAATAAAAAATATTTTTTTTTTTTTTTGGTAGAGAAGGGAAAGTTGAAAAGAGAAAGAGAGAAAAATAATTTTTTTATCCTGACTAGTGTAGAAAAAGAGAGTGATAGAATGAAGTTTTTTATTCTTTTAGATTTTGATGTGCGTAGGAATAAAAATCCCTCAACAAGCGACCTTTTCTGAATTTTTATCGGTTGCAATTTTTTGATCTTTTCCTTTCTTTTGAGCAAACATAAAGAGATTTTTACTCCCCTTAATACAGAATATTTTTAATACGCATCATCTACAGGTCTGATGAAAAAATTATGCAATGTGAGGAAAAGATAGAAATGGTGAGAATAAAAAAGATGTGACATTAAAAAATACATGAAGAATTTCTGTGATTTAAATATTTTGAAAAAAATGAAATGCTGCTATTGCGAATATTTAGGGTAAAGGAACCTTGAGTGGCCATATCCTTGAGTGGACAGTTTTTTCTTTTGATCAAAATTTTGACTTTAATGAATATATATCATATAATATTCAATGCAGTTTATTGAATCATGTTCTTAATATTATTTTCTAGTGATTATACTTGCGTTTTTAGAATTATTTCTTGTCGAAAATGCCAATTGATAATTTTCCATACAAAAATATTTTTGTTTATCTCACGAAATTTAACACTTTTTCACTACTTTTCTGTCACTCAAATGAACTGATTTATTGAAATATTACTTGTAGTTTTTAATCACACTTTTATTTCGTCTCTACATTGCCTCTGAATTAAGTTATTCACTAAAAATGACGGAACCTAAAGTGGACATATGAAAGAACCTTGAGTGGCCATATGAAAAATTGTTTTGTTTATTTTTATGAACATTTTCAACTATTTTCAAAAATTTCCACAAATCAAATTAAGACAATTTCAATTGTATTTTCTCTTTTATTAGCTTTCTTTTAATATAAATAAGCCTTAATTTGATTAATTATGAAATGAGAAATCGTAACTTGAAAATTCATAATAAAAAATGAATATAAAAGTAACATGCATACTTTTGTTCAGAATGTCCTAAAAACTCTTTTTGATGATTCTAATGATATTAATCTTCAAAATGTTAATAAAAATGAAGAAAGCTTAATGGTATTGATATCGAATCATTAGAATTTGTATATGCAGATGAAATTCAAAATTCAGATCAGCCATTACAAACAAATATCTTGGAACCATTATTGGCAGTTGATAAAAATCAGTACACAAATGAATATTTATGCTCACATCATAATAACACTGCAGTATCTCCAACATCCGTCTCTCCTTTGCAACTAACACCATTTAATTTTGAAGAATATGTCGAAAAATTTAGCTTATTGAATGAGCCAGAATTGAAATATTTTCACAGAATATTAACATATTATCAATAAAAAATGATTTATTAGGTAAAAATCCTATTTTGTATTTCATTTTAACGAAGCTAGTAATTTTCCGAACAATTCAGTAAAATTATTTGTTTTTTGTTAAAATAAACAAAACAAAATTTTTCATATGGCCACTAAAGGTTCCGATATGGCCACTCAAGGTTGATTGACTTATTATTTCAAACAGAAGTAAAATCGCACAAATAATAAAGAAATTATTGAAGTTTTAATTAAAAAAAATTGAAAAACTGTCCACTCAAGGTTCCTTTACCCTAATTTTAATCATTTAGATTTGAATTTTTCTTTACAAAATCATTCATAAATTTTTAAACTTTTACTTTTGATAAATGTTTACAAAACGAAATATTTATTAATTATTATGCAACTTACAGAACAATTTGACAAAATTTTTAATTTTTATTATCAAAAATTTTTGATAGAGAAAATTATTGTGTTTATCTATTCAAGAAATTTGAAAAAATTTTGATGATACTTCAAACTTAAATCACATTTGAAAGAAAAATTAATAAATTGTTGAGACTTTTACCAAAAACTGATGAAGTTTTAAATCTGTTAAATTGAAGATTTCGATTGTATTTTTTGAAATATTGTAACAGTATGTAAACTTACATTTTTAAAGTTTAAATATAAAATAACAATGTTTTCAACTTTCAAGACTCGACTGAAATTTTACAAGCTTTTAATTTGTTTTATTCTAAATTTGTTATTAAATAATTAAAATTACGCAATTTTTTATTATTTTTCTAAATTTAAATGATAAGAACATAAATTATGTTCAAATTTTTAAACATTTAAAACAATTTGGATCCATATTGTTTTTTGCTAAAACTTTCCAAAAATTCAAGTTTTTTATTTAAGTTTTTCAATTTCCGAATCATGACTCTTATTTCATCTTCTTCCTTTCTTTTAACATTGACTCATTTCAAAGAAGAATTTTTTTATCTCATAAGAAAATATCAGTAAAGCAGGCAAAAAAGAAAATAACAAAAGGAGAAAGATTAAATTGCGGAAAATAAAAGAAAATTACAATTTTATGCGAGTGACTAATGAGTAGGAATAACAAAAAAAGAGAGAAGAGAGGAAAGAGGTAGCCAATATTATTCTGATGATGATGTTGAAGGAGGTGCGTAATGTATGTATAAAAAGAAAGCAGTTAAAAACAGAAAACATAACGAGTAAGAATAAGCAATGCTGTCATCATTCTCTAATATACTAAAATGAGAGCAGCAGTAGTAGAAGTAGCAATGGAAGAAAATGTCAAAACCAAGTCATACGTGAATTACATATTTTATTTATGCCAATACCAATTTTTCCTCGTCATCATCTCTCGAATACACATATATGGTGATGTTTTGATCGAATTTTCAGCACATTAAATTCATTTCGTATTTTTCTTCGTATCAAGAGCAGGCACAGCAGCAGCAGCGCAAAAAACTCATTTAACATCAATACATTTCTGTCAATTTTAACAAAAATCGAACCGTAATTATTCACTGTCATGAGAGTAATTTTTCTCAAGCAAAGAGAGAAAAAAAAGTTTTTTGTTCCATTCTGGATTTGTTGTGTGTATATGTGTGTTATATATGCTTCGATACAGTTACTATCGCTCTCTCTCCCTCGCCCATTGCCATTTTATTTTTTTCTTCCTTCATTGATAAAGAAGATTGACAGGCATACTGCTGCTGCTGCGTACACATTTCATTCTATCACATATATACACTCATTCTCGCATATATATATTTTTGGATATGTCATTGCATCTTATGTTATGAACATTTATTAATACCTTTTAGCTATACCTATCATTACTAAGTGAATAAGGCAAATAAAAGAAAAATATTCATTACTAAGTATTTCAATTATTCAAGAAATTTCAATTTTTGACTACTAAATCAAAATTATTATTAAAAATTCAAAGTTATAAAAATGACATGGAAAGTGTCCGTGTGGTAGCAGGGGACACTTAAGCGCATTTTTGTGCCTAGATCAGTGTATGTTAACAAATTTCAGAATTATTAGATTCATTTGAGAAACAGATTTACGCTTTAAAATAATTTGATCGAAATAAATAAATAAAAATACAGTAAAATTCATGTTTATAAAATTTTGATGCATAAAAGTACGGCGAACGTTTTTAATTGATGTTCAGTTTATAGAATTTTCTAATGATCAATTTTATTGACTTGAAAATAACGGTTGAGTAATATTCAAAATATTTGTAGTTCCAGTATTTGCCGTTGGTGGCGCTGCAATCGTTTTCGCGTTTAATTTATTTACAAATTTCAATACGGAAATTTAAATTTAAAATTTCCTAACTTATGCAATAAGTAACAACATTATAATTATAATTGTTCCCAATAACTCGATAGCACAAATCAAACACAACAAACCGGAAGTCTCTAGCTATTGTAGTTTTCGAGATCTTGAGCCAGCCAGCCAGCCAGCCAGCCAGCCAGCCAGCCGAACAAAGTGAAACTATAAGCTGCATTGTTGTTCCAAAAATGCGCTAATTATTGACAAAATTTTTAAAACCAATTTTTCTTTCCATATTTTTACAATTTTTCAAAAAGCAGAGTTGTTACAGGCGACAGGCGAAAAAAAAAAATTTTTTTTGATTATTTTATTTAAAATTTTATCTGATGTTAATATAATTTTGTAACCTAATTAGGAATTGACAGCTTTTTCACTGCGTTGATTAATCACTTTATTTTAGTTATCGAAAGTTTTATTTCTTTGATATTGAGTTTTCAAACGTTTTAATAAAATTTCACTTCCCTTGACTTATTGCATCTACTTATCGATCATAAAATTTTAATAAACTTCAACTTTTTCTCCTTCTTCCTTTTACTTTTTTCTTTCTTTTGACTTGAGGTGAAAAAAAGTTAATTTAAGTAGCGTTGATGTTCTCAATTAAAGCAATGATAGTAGAAAGATATCGATTTGCCTTATAGCGACATAATTATGATTGCACATGAATCCATTATTCTTTCATCTACTTTATGTAGACACTTTTATGGAGTTTAATAAGGAAAAAAAAATACAAATGAATTTGAGAAAAAATCTTAATTGCAATTCTTTAAATATTTATTATTTAATTCGAAACTTAATGTTAAAAACATATTAAAATAATTTTTACTATTTTTTTGAAATTTTCAGTACATTATTGAAATGGACGTAAGAAAATTTTAAATCATTTCTATTTGCAGTTTTGGAGAAAATAAGTGAATAAATTTAAATTGACAATTTTAATTTTTTTTATCAAACTTGAACATTGTTCGAAAAATTTTTTAATTGAAAAATTATTTTTACATTCCCTTAAAAAAATTATCAACGATGATAAATTCCAAATTTTTTATAACAAGAACTTCATCATTTCTAGAAAGAAAAAGTGTATTAATTACTTTCTCATTCATTCGATTATAAATCTATTGTCGCACACTCATTAACAGCCATTTTGAATGTGTCCATTTCGAAATGAAATAAATTTATTTAAATTGAAAATATAAAAAAGGAGAAAGAAAGAAAGAAAAGAAAAATCTCCATCTTAATTAAGATATCAAAAAAATGTTTGTATGCATACATAACAGAATGAATTTATATATAAAAAAGAGACCCAGTTGAGTTGAGTGAGGGCCAAGAATGTTGCTCACAATTTCGTGACTCTTTTTCTCTTTCTCTCAACATGTATGATAATATAAAATACCAGAACAACAAGAATCAAGTATAAAAACCAGTTTTTTTTATTTTTTCCTTCTTTTCTCTCTTTCGTTCCATGTATTATTATTTAAATTAAATATATTTACTGTTTATCTGTGGGCAGTTTTTTCTTTACGTTAAGTACTAATTTAAATTTAATATCAGACGAGTCACCAAAAAATTGATAATGATACGCAGTAAATGGTAAATGCATACATGCATAACATAGTCTCTTAGTTCTTTTTATGGGCTAATAAGTAACGTGAAGATGAGAAGAAATTTTAAATTTGTTAAAAATAGAGTTGTAAAATTATTTTTTTTTATTTTTAGCAAAAATAACTATTATAACTTACTTAATTTTAACTTGCTCATTAAGTATGATTCAAAAATTCTTAAATTAAGGTAATTTTTAATTGCATCTAATCAAATTTACATAAGTTATCAATTTCTAAATATTGTTATATTATGTTTCAGTAAGAACACGCTCAAAAGTATGTCTCATTACAAGTAAAAATGTAAATATGCTGTTGCAAGATATTTTTTCAAAATTCAGCTATTTTATGACTAAAAAAAAATTTTTTAACTTAAAAATGTTCTTAAAATAATCTTTTAAGAATTCTAAGAAAAAAATGATGGAATTCAATGCAAACTTCAAATACGAATTTTAAATTTCTAAATAGTATAAAAATCTCTTGACAAAATCTCCATCATAATAAAAACTACAACCATTTCAATCATTGCTATATTCCATCAACCCTCTTTTATACTCGTCAAAAAAAGCATCAAAAGCAACTCAACTGAAATATTTAATTATAACAAAAAACCAAACATTGCAAAGAAGGAGAAAAAAAAGAGAGAGAAGAGACACACATTGACTGATTCTTTATGCTGAAATTCAAGCATGCAGAGTGAAAGAAAGGCACATACATATATACACATACAACATGCTCGAAACAGGGAAATTGTATTAAAGTGTAAAGTTACAGTCTCTAATATTTTCTGACATTGATGAATTTTATATCATTTGTCATTATGTACTCCCAAAAGAAATGAAGGGAAAATATTATGTAGCAGTGAGCATAGATGTAACATTGCGTAGACATTGTTGAGTCGAGCGAATGAAAGAATTTTTTTTCGCGCTATGCCTTTCTCTCTATATAATATATACATACAGAATTTCATCATTTTGCGCTCTGGTGGCTGAGTGCGCACAACAATCGAAATGATGGAACACGAGAAAACCTTTATCTTAGTAAATTAAATTTCATGCCAAGTTCAAAAACATTTCCTTATTTTATTTGAAATTTTCAAAATAAAAAATTGGCAAAACAATCAAATTGAAGAGATCAAATTTCAAGAATTGGACTTAAGTTTTTGAAATCAAATTTAAAATGTAGAATTTCTAAAATTTTAAATCTTCAATTCTTTATGATTTCTTATTCAACCCAATAGCAAAAACATTTCAACAATCAAAAATAATTAACATGCAAAACTTTAAATTAATTCATTTATTTTTCATGACGACTTCCTTAACCCATCATTTTTACATCTTATAAATTTCCCTTTCTTACTATTCAAATGTAATAATTTTCATTAATCAAAAACAAAAAAGCGACATTATCATCGTTTTTCAAATGGAAATGAATAACAATAAAGTAAGAAAGAATAAATAAGAAGAAGTTGCGTGTGTTTACCCTTTTTCTCTATGTATTCATTCAATTCAAGCAGCAAGTAGCTTTTATTATTATAATAGAATAAATTTCAAATAGTGAACGATTGAATTGAATATTTTGGTAGACATTTTGAGATTAGAAATAAATAATTATGATTAATTAGACTAAAATAAAATAGAAAAAAATCAAGTGAAATGGAAAGTGGTTTTTTGGGGAACTTGTGTTAAAACAATTAATTTAAAGTGCGTCTGCAAGCGCTCTTACCGATTTGCTACGAATGTTGGCTTAAAATCAGCGCTCAGCAAGAGAAGCTATTAAAACTGATGGAATGCAATAATTACATTAATTAAACTTAAACAAGTGCTCATCTAAGAATATTATTTTTTTGTTGGGCGCCATTCCTGACGTCTTTTTTAAAAACAAACTTTTTTTGTTTTTTTGATGTTATCATTAGATCATCATCATCAGATGTTGAAATTGAAATTTTCTTTTTATGTATTTGTGTATAAATATGCTGTGCATGGAAATATTGAAGAAGAAAAATTACTTTAACATAAGAATTGAGAAGAAGAAAAAATAAATAAGAAGAATTGATGAAGACATGAGAATGATGATGATATAGAGATTTTGAAAAAAAAAATTGAATTAGAAAATTTTTACAAAAAAGTTTAATTAATTTTAATTTCTATTTCTAAATTCAAACTACAAAACTTTAATAAGAACAGTTTTTAATTATTTTCTAGACCTGAAAAATCTTTAACCATATTTATTATCAATTTCTAATTTTCTGATTTTATTTGATATTTTTAAATCCCAAATTTTATAAATTTTAAAAAACAATGCGTTTAAAGATTAACAAAAATGTTTATATTTAGATATTTTTATAATTTGATTTTTTTAATTTCAATCAGACCCTAAATTTTCTAAATTTCTAAGAGTAATCAAATTTCAAGTCAATATTAGACATCATATTTAAATTTAAATAATAGTTAAAAATACTTTTATTACTTAAAGAAAACGATTATAATTATTTAGAAATAAAGTTCAAGAAGAAAAACATTGAATAAAATTTGAAAATGTGAATGAAATTTCACATATTTTCAAGAATTTGACAGAAACTTGTCTTTTTGCTAACAATAAATCTTTTAAGATTAAATTTCTAAAGTAAACAGTGACCAAGTACCCGTGTTGCAGATCGGTGTACTTAAGCGCATTTTTGGTGCCTAGATCAGAGTTTATAGTTCATGCGATAGATATACTGGTTAAAGTAAATTTCAAATGTATTGGAAATTTCATTTGTAATACTGTTTCGAATGAAATAATTGAAATTAAGTTGTAGGAAATAGCAGTCAATTAAGAATTCAGCAACTATTTCTTGTTTTGTTTACATTTTCACATAAAAATATATTTTATGAAACTCGAGTAATGTAATTGCTGCTAATAATCCTAATCTATTGAAATTCACAGAATTGTCTTTATGAATTTCGGTGATTTGAAAATAACGATCAAATTCAAAATACGCGAAGTGGACTGCGCGCAGCTGAAAAATTTTTTGATCGCAGTCAACTTCGCGAAAAAAATTTTGTTTACAAATTTTCAATATGGAAAATTAATTCATAATTTCCCAAGTTATATGACTAGTGACAGAAATATAAATAAGCGTCGCCGCACTAACTTTTTAGCACAAATCTAACACAAAAAACCGGAAGTCTCTAGCTATCATAGTTTTCGAGATCTCAGAGGGACATCCAGCCAGTCGAACAGCCAAAGTGAATGTATAAGCTGCATTGTTGTTCCAAAAATGCGCTAAAAACCCAGGGGTATTGGGGTATTCACGAGTTAGCTATCAATGGTTTTTCTCAGTTTTTTCTAGTATTTTCTAGCTATTTGTAGTTTTTCGAGTGTTTTTTCGCTATCTCATAGCTATTGTCAGTTTTTTCTAGCTATTTCAAGCTATTTGTAGCTATTAGTAGTTTTTTTTAGTTTTTTGTAGCTATTCATAGTTTTTTGTAGTTTTTTATCGCTATTTATATTTTAATTTATATTTTTTTTAATTGAAAAAGGATGCAAATAATTTACGTTGCAAATTTTATACAAATACAAGACTTGAATTATGAATATTAATTGAATAATTTTTCTATCAATTTTTAAAACTTGAATTTAAATCAACAAGAATGATTTTTAAATCAAAAATCAATAAATTTCACTCAAAAAAATTTTAAATTCAAATCTATTTTATCGCATTAAAGGTAAAGCATAACAAAAATTTCAAAATGATAAAAACGATTAAAAATATTTTAAATGTTTCAGAACCTTTCATTTAAGTCAATCCAACATGACAAATGTTTCACAATTATCTTAATTGACTTATTAGAATTTTTTATTTCTAATTTGAAGACTTGCAAAAAAAAATTCCAATAAGAATTTTTGCAAACTATGTATCAATAAGTTTCTTTTAAGAACAAAACATTTTTTTGCTACTCAAAAACATATATGAACATTTTTAAAGGGATGAAAAAAGTTATTTTTCTGCAATTGTATAATAGATGGAGAGAGTTGAATAATTCGCATTGTTATAAGCAAAAGAATGCATGGACGATATAATTTCAATCGTCTGTTAACGTCGCCACATTTCAATGGAAAACAAAACAAAAAAAAGTCTTTTTTCTTCATCAAAAGAATGAAATTTTTTATATATAAAAAAACATAGCAAAGCAAAAGGAAAACGAAGAAGAGAGAAAAAGAAGGGAAATGGAGAGGCGAATGAGAGAGCAAAAACGTGAATGAGTTATATGACTTGTATTTAATTACTAATTAAATTTTCATGTCAAGAAAAAGGCCGTTTGCGTGTTCTCAGCATGTATGTATGAAAGAATGAAATTCCATAACATAAATCTACAGAAAGAAAGCAAAACACTTGTTTGCCAATGCCAAATGTCTACGAAGATTTTAAAAAAAAAATTTCTTTTTGTACAATGCGATTATTAAAGAAAAAGTTTTAATTGCTTTTCTTTTAGATTCTAAAAATATTTCTTTTTGCAAATTGCATTTTCTATCTATGATCTTTACTAAGTTAAGTAGGTTTGTAAAACATTACATGAATGATGTGCGTGCTGGTGATGGCTGATATGAATCAGTCAGTTAATCTTTTTATTAGAGAATTTGTTTAATTAGTAATTCTTCTTTAATGTGAAAAATACAATAAAAAAAAAGAATTTTTTTTTGAATATAATGATAATGATTTTAAATTTGAAATTGTAATCGTGTGCTCAAGAATAGAAAAAAAAAGTTTAATTAAAAAATTAAAATAGTATAGATTCAAATCTTAATGAACCAAGTAAAGATTTGCTACTGGTATTCGAAACTTTTTTAAATTAAATATTTTCTTTTTATTTAATAAAACAAATATTTCAATTCAAACTTAATAAAAATGTCTTACGACAGCATTCCATAAACAAAAGAAAGAGAAGTTTGCCCTAAGCATGCATATAGCAAAAGAAGAAGAAGAGCACTCTTTATGAACAAAAACAAACAAATATGCATGCATCGATGGATAATAAAATTTTATACCATTATTGCCAATCATATAACATTTCTCAATAATAGCAGTAAACTATGTGACTATGAGTGAGGATCAAATGCTAAAAATATTTTTTCAGAGGAGGAAAAAGAAAGGTTTTTTTTTTTGAATTTTCTATTGAAAAATGTCGCTACTCTTTACGGTGCAAAAAGGAAGACAGAAAAAAAACAGTAATAAAACTTTTATTGAGTGCATAAAAGTGAGAGACAGAAAGAAATGAAAAAAATTTTACATACGAAAAAAATCAAACGGCATGATTTAACTGCAAAAAGAAGATTTTTGCTGTTTATCATTTGTGAAATGCCGAGAGAAATAAAAGTTTTAAGAATCAATTTTAGATAGCAAACTTTTCTTAAATTTTTGTTTAAATTTAAAATAAAAAGAATTATATTTTAAGTCTAATCTAAATTTTAACTCTAGTCTGAATCTAGATAAATCTGTGTTTTAATCCATAAAGATTTATTTGATAAATCTTCACAAAATTCCTTAAGACTAAAAATTTAAATCTTAGCTTAAAAATCAAAAATTAGAAAACAGCATATTAATAAAATTTTAAATTTCTATTAAAACAATTTTCTTTTTTGTACTTAAAAATTTTTTGAATTCTCGCAAGAAAGGAAAATAATAAAAATTGCAAAACTACCGAAAACAAGACTGTCATAAATGTTTGTACGAAAAAAATATTCCGTTTAAATTTGCCTGAAATTTCTTTTGCTTTCTTTTTTTCTCTAGTTATCATGTTTACAATTTCAACAATCATATTTTACGACATCAATTATATCATAAAAATTTCTTTCTCTTCTGAAAAACAGTATTTTACTTAAAAGAAGCACCTATTTCAGTATAAAACAATAAAATATTTTATAATAGTAGCAAGAAATTTTCACAAACATGATCCTCCTTCCTTCTTTACTTTTTTTTCTTGATCATAAAAATATTTTTTGAAAAGAAAAATTTCTATGAGAATTTTGCAATTAAAATTTGAAAATTTCTTGCAAAAAATTATAAAGGTTTTTCATTGAATTTTTTTTGCAAAAATTATAAATTTTCTCTGAAAAAATAGAAATATTGTCAAAAAGCAATTATTATTCATGCAAATATGTAAAAATAAATTGTAATTTGAATTTATTATTCAATTTTAAAGGAGTTGTTGAAAAATTTTGCATAAAAATTTAATTTGAATCATCAGAATTTGATTTGGACAATCAAGATTTGATTTTAAATTTTTTTAAATCTTTAAATAAATTTAAAATTTAATACCATAAATCTCGACATAAAAACTTAAAAATATTTTTAAATCCATACTTTAACTTTTATCTTGCTAAAAATTCTCACTCTTAAAAACTTGCTTTCTTTTAATATTCAAAAAAGCCTTCATGCTCAAAGAGAGAGAATCATCATCAGAAAGTACTAAATAGAAGATAATTAAAGTACACAACATGCAAGCTCTTTTGAGAAGCTTCTTTTGCAAGTAAAAACATTAAAGGACAAAAAAGTCATTTATATACAATGAAAGACGAAGAAAAGTGAGCAAGAAAGCAAAAAAACATGCAGAGATAGTAATGACTTCAGCTAATGGTTTATTTTGAAGGATTTGAGAGACGAGAGGAGAAGAAAAGTGTGACCAATTTAAAAAGAAAAATATCGGTCAAAATATTTAAACAAAAATTATGGTGTGTTAATCTGTAAATATGACCTTCAAAAGAAAAAGAATATTTTTTATAACTCGTATACACGAGAAGGGATACGAGAGCAATAAATATTTCGCAGAAGAAATTTTCTTTTGGAAGTGTGGCTTCGTGTGAAAAAAATTATAAGCAAAGCACGAAGAATTTACGAATGCACAAACCTTGGAATTAATGTCGAAGAAGTGTGGAAGTTTGTTAATTGCATTCATGCTTAATAAGGAGCACATTATGCTCCTAAGAAGGCCATTGATTAGCTACACTCGATCATTATTTGTCCTTCAAAGATTTTTTTTATGGGTGGGCATCAGCAGCAGCAATATCATTGACTAACTGAAGAAGAACAAGCTACTTAATTAGAGTTTCTCACTTGATGCACGTCGCAATGCAATGAATCAGTGTATGTGCAGGACAATAAACAGTCAATAATTGAAATTACTCATCAGCATCATTTCCTGCATTTTGAAATAAGAAATTATCAGTTTATGACTTTTTTCACAGCAATCACATTGCATACTGTCATTGATAGTTTATAATTAACTCTTGATGCACTTGTAATGTTGTTGCTCTTTTTTCATTACATTGTTGAGACATAGTTAGTTAATTTATAAGACTGGTAAATTGTTTACTGATTTCTTATCTTTCAATCGATTAAATTTAAATCAATTTTTGCTACTATTTTGTTATCATATTTAAATAAAAAAAATTGATTGATTAAATTAATCGTAAGAGACTAGTAATAAGTTTAAAAGACAGTAGATTAGATTTTATATTGATGATAACATTCAATTGATTTTCACTGGAGAAAAGTTGCAAATTTTTGATACTTTTTTAAAAAATAAAAATAAATTTTACTTGTAAATTTTGCACTGTTAATAAAAATTTTTTACGCACACAAATTTATTTATTAATATTTTTAAAATTCCAAATTTACAATATTTACTAATGTTAATATTACTTTTGTGCTTTAATTCATATTAAACTTATATAAAAATTTTTTTTGTTATTTTAATTTAAACTTAAGGTTTTAGATTTTAAATGCTGTCATAGAGAAATTTTTTTAAGAAATTTAGAAAATCAGACAATTTAAATAATTTAAAATTTATTATTTTTCCATCCTTCTGTTTAAAATCAAGTTAAGGAATCTAAAACTAAAATATTTCTTGCTTAATTTATTTGTGTGAAATTCAAATTGAAAGTTTGTCAATAGTAAATTAAATTATTATGAATGAAATACAAAATAAAAAATCGATATTCAAATCTAGATCTTGATCTCTTTTTTGATTTTCCCTTTTTTGGTAATTTCTTATTATTCAAAATCAAGGCCTGAGAACTCTTTGATTATTTTTGATTATTTTGATTATGCGTTTTTTTCTTTTACTATAAGTCCTAAAAATTATCTTAATAGCTTTAAAGAAAGATATGACCACAAGAAACAGGAATCAAAATGAATTTTGTGGGTTTCAACTATTATATTAAAACTATTGCTATTTTAATAAAAATCCAGTCTTAAAAATTTTTATTTTTTCGAAAAAAGGAAACTTGATGCGAATAATCAAAAAAGTTCTCAGGCCTTGTTCAAAATTGTAAAATTATTTTCTATTGATGCTTAATTGACCTTTTATTAATCAAAAAATTCTTTTACTCCTTCAATCATCCAGTGTTGGTATACAGGCTGTCTGTGTTGCCTGTGGTTTAGCTTACAAAAAAATCCGCTATGGAATATCTAGATGGCGCTTCAAAAGTTCTTAGCGCCTCTACATTTTCTATAGCGAACATTTTTGTAAATTTAAACCACAGGCCTGTGAAACAACACTGTAATCATATAAAAATAAAAATTACAACTGATTTAATTTCTTTCTAACGATCAATGATGTTCCACAAGAAGCATTTACATCTGTCTGATAAATGCAACAGAAAGAACACCACACACCAATGATACAATTCAATTCACATTTATCATTTTAAGTTAACAAAAAAAACTTTAAAATTGCTCAGTACCAATTGTGTGCCTCTTTCTCTGTCACATGTGAATGTTGATCTAGATTTTCGGGTGGAATATAAAATAAATAGTACTGCAATAAATTACCAGTCAGTTGAGATATCAATGTGTGATTGAATTGTGAAAAAACTATTTGTTTAATCGACTCCATCCCTTTTTTCCCTACTCTTGCTTTTATCAATTTTTCTCTCACTCACTCACAATCATCAACAAAAGAGCAACGAAAGGCAGCGCGTGTAACTATTGTGCAGCCAAAAAAAAGAGCAACAGAAATTACTACCGATGATCGTCTAAATTAGGGGTGGGAATTCCCTCAAATGTTTAACTTTCAGCAACTGACAATCTGCCTCAATTTTCGAGTGAAACGCGCGGATTTTCGGGTATTTTTAAATATTTGCAGTATTTAAAAGTCAGTAAAGTAAAGTAGCATGTATCTATAGAGGGTTGTTGCAAATGTCTATGAATACAACAATATATATATGGCAATAAATTATTAACTTCAGGTCACACATAGAGTGACTTTACCCCTCTTACCGGGATTTCTCTTTCACTCACTGCTTTTATAAATTTTATTTCTATTGAAATAGTGGATGATAGAGAGAAAGAAATAATTTTTGTGTTGTCTGATGAATACTAATGTAGAATAAAAGTTTAAGAAAAAAATTTTAAATTTTTTCTTGAAAAATATTTTTAAAAAGTTTCAAAAATATTCCCAAAAATTTAACATATTCTGTTATGAAATTAAATTTTTAAAAATTTTTGTTTTTGGAATTTCCCAACAAAAAAGATTTTAATTTAAAAAGAACCTTTTTACAAAATTTTTTTGAAATGTTTTATTAGACAAATGCTAAATTAAGATGTCACTTCAGACAACTCTAAAAAAATTCAATGCATAAATAGAGAGAAAGAAAATAAAGATTTCCGAGTCGTGTGCCTCACAAATACATGCTTAAATATCGCCCTGCGTAAAAGTTAGTTGCAAAAAAGGACTCTGTGTCATAAATAACTTTATGACTCTTGCAATGCAATGCATATGAGAGTGTATTTGTTTATGGCAGTGACAATAGATGTAGGACCTTTTTAGGTTCATGTCAGATGAGCAATTTCAGTCATTCATTATCCATTCGTTGTGACGATCACATCGTGCTAGGAATAAAAAAAAAATTTTTGTTGTTTATTTTTGTGAAATGATCGAAAAGTGAGAAAAAAAGAGTAAAGTGAAATAAAAAGTTAAATACAATGGCAGCAACACAATATTCAGACTATTACTATAATACAAATGGTAGCTATAACAATCACTATCATCATCATCATCAATCGCAGACTCATCAACAACCGCAACAGCAAGTTTATGGCTACAACAGTAACCAGTATGATTGCAAAACACATCTAAACGATGCTTACAATAATTACAATTATAATCTACCGTCAAATAATTATAATGATCAGTGGAACTCATACTATAATACAATTTCGACCGCACAACATCAACAGCAATCACAATATGGATATGCAACAGCGACTAATAAGACCGACCTGCAGCCGAATTTAAATTGCAATCAATTCGAAGCGAAAAATGATTTATATTATGGTCATCATTCGATGCAATATCAATCCAATGCAGCCACTCAATTAATTTCAAATGGAGAAACGCGTAAAAGGAAAATAATCGATAATACATCCGCAGATGACTCTGACTCGCCAGCACTACGTGCACTTTTATCACAGCCATCGAAGCGAGCAAAACACGTGAAATCGCCATATTTTTATCATCATCACGGTAGTATTTCACCAGCAAGTTCTACATCCGATAACTATTCAGCAATGCACTATCAAATGCCCACATTGCCTGTTAATGCAGCAGTTGCTGAAGAGACAATTAATTTGTGTAATTATAATAATAAAGATGGATATGAGTCTTCCATTCATGAGGATCTTAATGTTAGTAAAGTCAATAGTCCGATGAACAATAGTTTTATGACAACACCGCCATCATCACCAAAAGAATGCACCATTGCTGCTAGTAATAATGGAAATAAGCAATGTCATGATGAAACTTCAAATTCAAGTGCTTTATGGAATGAACAAAACGATGGTACATAAAAATTCTTTAACGTTTATTTTAATTTTAAATTTAACATCTTTTCTTTTATTTTAAATTTACCGATTTTCCAAAATTCAGATTTGAAAAACTATTTAGAAATTAAATTTGACCTTCAAAAATTCTAATTTATTATTATTTTGCAATTTACAGAAAAGAGCTCAAAGCGAACACGACAAACATATACTCGATATCAGACACTAGAATTAGAGAAGGAATTTAACCTCAATAAATACCTGACTCGCAGAAAGCGCATTGAAATTTCGCACACTCTACAATTAACTGAGCGCCAAATCAAAATTTGGTAAGTAATAACACATAAGCGACCAAAAACAATGCACATCTTACTTACAAATTATTTTTCTCCTCTATCATCATACACAGGTTCCAAAATCGTCGAATGAAATTTAAAAAAGACAGCTCGCTTCCAAATAACGATTTATTGTACACGGACGAGCAACAAATCACTCAAAATTATCCAACTTATCAGCAACCAGCAAATATGCCTTCACATCACGATTATAATAATGGAATGATGGTAGCAA
This sequence comes from Polypedilum vanderplanki, assembly GCA_018290095.1. Lineage (NCBI taxonomy): Eukaryota > Metazoa > Arthropoda > Insecta > Diptera > Chironomidae > Polypedilum > Polypedilum vanderplanki. The sequence continues at coordinate 29,741,022 of CM031381.1, read as the reverse complement.
CGAATGGCAATAATTCGTTGAATGGCTTGATGAATATCAATCATGAACAGCAGCAAACGCATTTTGAATTATCGTCGTTTGTATGATAATTTTTATTTGGTTCGTTTTTTGTAAGTGAGTGGGAAGAAATTTGGAATAATTTTATTCTGTTCCAATTTATGTAGATATAATTTTGTAAATATTTTTATATTAAGATGATTTGTTGATGATATATAATGATTTGTAAAATATGTAGAAAATTATGAGAAATGAGCAAAAAAGTATTTAAAGCAACAAAAAAGCAGAACCTAAAACGTTATAATTTTCAATATAAAGATTTGAATTTAGAATTTCATTATTCAATTTAAATTTTACATTTTTATTTTTACTTTTTATGTCAAAAACTAAAATTTATCAAAACAAAATCAATTTGTAAATAATTGTAAATTTTTCTAAAATATCATCAACAAAACATTAGAAATAATCAAAAACAAATAATTTGTAGATCAAATAATGTAAATAGAAATTTTGTACTAAATATTTAGCTAAATCAAAAAATAAAAGAAGAAAATATTTTTCACATAAACCATAATCATTTGCACAGTCAAATCATATGAGTTGTCGTGTTGCAAACACTGTTGGATACAAGCAGTAAGAAATGCAACCTACGATGCTCATCATTTTCTCCCTATGTTACGCACACAAACCATGAATAAACAAACACAAGAAGGAAGAAGAAATGAAAAGAAAGAAATGCAAAGTCATGCATGACAAAATGGTTGAAATGATTGACAGATTTCTGTCATAAATGTATGATGGATACCATTATGAGATTTATCAAAGGTCAAAAATATCAAGAGTGAGAGGATTAAATCAAAAAAATCCGATAAATGTGCATGTGCAATTGTATTTGTTTCATTGTGCATTTTGCAAAAAAAAATTTTATCCCTCATTGTGAGTTACCCTCACACCATATAGAGATTAACAGCTGCATTTTTCCTCAAAAATTTTTGTTAAGAGAAATCAAACAAAATTTTTCCTTCACTCACGCACAAAAATTTTCTATTGTATTTATTTTTCCAGTTGCACAATCGCCAAAAAAATTTACTTTTTGTGAGAATGCACTTGGTTTTCTCCCGTGATGATCATTAATCAATTCTTTTCTCTCTATAGCAGCACATGCTAGGATGGACGGTGTGTGTGATATTGTTTTAGGGGGATTTATAATTTAGGGAAAAAGTATAAAAAGAAAAACAGAGATCCAGACGAATTAAAACGCTACTTGAACTCAAGTTTCATAATTTTAATTTAAACTTTTCAAATTTTTGGCAGAAATCTATAATAAATTAAATAACTCATTTAAAATTTAAAAATGGTTAAAAACTGCAAAAATTTCAATCTAATATTATAATCAAAATTTTTAAATTTAATCTAAATTAAATATCTATAAAAGTGCTTTACAGAAATTCTTTTCAATTAAAAATATTTTCTCCCTTAATAAAAATAAACTAATGCAGCAGTAACAACAATAATCAATAATCTACTTATAATACTACGCTATGCATTGATTAAAATCAACAGTAAAAGCCACAATGAGAAGAGCTTATAAGACATTAAAAAGTCTCGCTTTGACAGCATTCCACAGACATAGAAAAAAAGAAGAAAAGAATTGAATTCACTTCATAAATATTTAAATAATTATGATTCTTTTATGCTTTATTAAGTAATTAATAAAACAGTTTTTTGATAATTTTCTTCAATACTTTTGTATTGTCACTAATAGATTTTTAAATACTAAAGCTACTCTTTTGATTATTTATTGAGTATTAGGGATAGCAGACTGCAATCAAATTGAAAGATAAATTTTTCTTTCGTCTGAGATACTTTTTTGATTAATGAATTACTAAAGTTGCATTTGTACACACCATCATAAGGGTTGTTTTTGTGTAAATGTGTAAATTTTCTGCACATTTATTGTGAGAATTTTTTTTGATGATTTTTGAAAAAATAAAAAATTACTTTCATTTGAAATAAAAAGACTGAAATAAAAAAATTCGAAACCACATCAACGAACACATTTAAAGATTAATATCTTTAAAAATTTTTTTTAATTTCTAATAATTTTAATATCTTTAATTTTTATTCTTATTTTAAATCTTGCAAAACTTTTATATAAAAATTTATTATTTTTTATAAACCAAAACGATTCTCAAAAAATGATTAAAATTCTTTAAGCAACAATTCTTTCATCACTATTTTATATCATTTATCGTTTAACAACAAGAAGTTCAAAATGAAAAAAAAAATCAACTAACTTGCTTTTTTTCTTGGCACTGACTGCTCATAAATTATCAAATTATAATTTTTAACTCTCTTGAAAATTCATTAGATATTCAATGAAGTTTAACTTCAACAATATGCGTGATTTTCACATTTAAAAAACTTGATTGAAAAATTTTTGAATAAAAATTTTTGTTAAAAAAATGAAAGAAATAATTCTCAATTTCTAAATTTTATTTAAATATGACAAGTTTTACACAAATTTATTTTTTAAAAAATTTCACTTCAAAAAAATTCGTTAAAACAGTCAAAACTAAAATTCTTCTCAACTTGTTTCACATATAAATTATCCACGTTTCTTCAGTTTCCTTCTGCTGCTTCAATCTCTTTCTCTTTTTTTCTATACATCTCTTGTGGTTTTATTTCTTATTCTATTTATATTTATTTCATGTTATGATTTTCTTTTATTTATAAGGAGTCAAAAAGACTTCTCTTATTAAAGGTATAACGCTCTATAAATTTTAAAATGTTATCAAGTTATAAATTTCAAATTGACATAAATTAACAATTTAAGAAAATTTATGTGAATGACGCCAAGTGGCATGCCACATTTTTTGTTATGGTTCGGGCATTTTTACTTCTGATGTTAAACTCTTTAATGACTTTCTTGTGTCGTTTTCCATATTTTTTGCACCAAACTTTTCTCATCAAAAAACTTTTTTATCGTAAATCAACAAAAAAAAATATGAATATTCATATTTTTCGCACTAGCCATGAAGTTTTTCATTTTTTCAATTAAAAATCGTCTCGATTATACCAAAAAAATGTGAAGAAAAATGTTGAGGGATTGTTTTTGCATGTTTGGCTCATTATGAAATTTTAATTAAAAAGTTTTTTCATTCGCTCACTTACATACAAAAACAACAACATAAAGTTTATATGGTAGCAATATATTTTTTTTTGTCCTTTTTTCATTCTCTTCTTTTCTCGCTCACTTGTCTGAACTGTAAAGGCATAAAGCTACTACACATTCAGAAACAATTTCAACAATGTCTACAGTCTGATATGAATTATAGTAACGCATTTATACATTTTGGTTTTTAATGGATTTTTCAAATTTGTTCTTTAACTTGATCTAATCATTTGAAATTGTGAACTTGACCTTAAAATTTATGATATAATTTGTGTTTAATAATTTTAGTTTTGATCATGAATTTATAGGAGGGTAAACGCACCTATTTTTTGACATAATTTCAATTTGTTGAATTTGTTATGAAAACTCACCAACTCACTATATATTATGATTTATAATGATTTTATATGATGTTCAATCATGTTTTAACACTTCATAATCAATTATTCATCTGTATTTCTCTCAAAATATCCATTTTTGTATTTTTCTCGATTATAATGAAATTATCCAATTTCTTCAAACATTTATTATTCACTAAATGCTTTCAATTTCAATCTGCAAAGACCTTAAAGATTTGAAATCATTCTCGAAATTCATTTTTAATTACTTATTTATACAATTTGACGCGATTTAAACAGCTAAATTTAATCACAAATGCCGAACCTAATTTTGGTCATAGTTTTTACCTAATTCTTGACATATTTTGTTTACAAAAATGTAAGAGAAAGTTTTGCGTGAATCGCGTCAAAATTTTGTTAGCAATTGCAAAATAATGCGCTCAAATATTTTCGAAATTTGAAAATATTTATTTTCGCTCTATTTAAGTTGTTTTGTTTGATTAAAATAAGTTTCAACATTTTTTGCTGTGTAGAAATAGTGGTTAAAAGAATTGTGAAGTATGAGTGAATGTTTTAAAGTGTAAAAATCAGAATCAAAACATACTATGTCAAAAATTAGGTTCAACTATGTTAAAAATTAGGCTCACTATGTCAAAAATTAGGTTCGGTATTTGAATCGATATTGTGGCTTAAATATTTAACTTTGACTTCTAAATAATAGTTTAAATGAAAGATGCCGAAAAATTACATACAAATAAATTACAAATAAATTATTAAGTGAAATATTTGTGTTTGAAAATTAAATCCTGAAATTATGTTAAAAAAATAGGTGCGTTCACCTTAATTTCGATTTTTAAATATTTTATTTTTTAATCTTAGTTAAAATTTTTGATCTAAACTTTAAACGAGACTGAAAAGTGTCCGCCTTAAGTCGGATTACTTTAGCGCATTTTTTGTGCCTAGATCAGTGTATGTTGACAAATTACAGACTTATTATATTCGTTTAAGAAATAGATTTACAGTTTAAAATAATTTGATCCAAATAATTTCAAATATAGGCAAAATCATGTTTATAAAATTTTGATGCATGAAAGTATGGCGAGCGCTTTAAATGATGTTCAATTTACCAGTGTCCGAAACAGTTTTACGTGTAAATAAAAATGAACTAAAATTTATTCGATTAAAAATAAAAGCCTAATCGATTAAATTTTAGTGGATTTCCGTTGAAAATTTTAATTGAATAAGTTTAAGTTGATTTTTAGTTATTTGCAACTAAAATACCAAACGATTTCAGACTCTGCAATTTACAGAATCTTATTACAATTTTGTTAACTCGAAAATAAAGGTTGAGTAATATTCAAAATATTTGAAGTTCCAATATTTGCCGTTGGTGGCGCTGCAATCGGTTTCGCAGCCTACTTCGCTTTGTTTACATTTTTTAATTTGGAAATTTAAATTCGTAATTTCCCAATTAATGCAATCAGTGGCAACATTCTAATAAAGATTGCCGCCAATAACTTGATAGCACAATTCATTTAAAACAAACCGGAAGTCTCTAGCTATTATAGTTTTCGAGATCTCAGAGGGACAGCCAGCCAGCCAGCCAGCCAAAGTGAAGATATAAGCGGCATTGTTGTTCCAAAAATGCGCTAAAAATTTGATCTTGATTTTTGATCTTAATTTCAAAAAATTATTAATTTTAACAGAAATAAGACAAATTGAAAAAAATCCACTTAAAATTGTTAATAAAAACTTAGTTTATAAAGGCAGACTTCATTGGAAGAACAAATAATATTTCACGAAACAGCAGCAGTGATGCAGTAAAAAAAGAGGAAATTGAAGCTTCTTAGAAAGAGGAAAGATTTTGATGCTTCAATAGAAAATCAAATTTATACAGATGGCGAATTCACGATGGTGATGGGAAAATTTTATTTTATCTGCTCTACTTCCATTCCACAAATTTATTCACATTTAAACATCCGCTAACCTGTTAATAAAAATTAGAAACCTATTCATTAATAAAAACTTGCATCATGCGGCTCATCAATATTTCAATGACATTTTCCATAAACTATCAACATAAAAAATATTTTAATAGAAAGTCAGTCAGAAGAAAAAACATTTCGTGTTTGCTACAAATTTATTTTCAATTGAATTTTCTGTAAATATTAAAGAGCAAAGTAAAATAGTAAAGAGTAGAAAGCCAACAAACTAAAATCCATTAATCACAAAAAATCGATTTTCAAAATAGCAAAATTTTCTCTCTCGCTTAGCATTTGTGTCGTGTGTTAAACAATAGGCAAAAAAGGACTAAAATGCACCTTTATTGGAAAGAAATTTATTCAGAAATGGGGAAAAATTCAAATTTCTCTTTTACTTGTTTGACTTTAAAAGGAAAGAAAAAGTGAATAATGAGGTTTTTTGTTAGGAATTTTCACTCATTTAATTTTGTTTGTTGTCGTTAGAAAAACAATTTTCTATTTTTTCTCTTAGTTGCAAATTGAGTACTTTACTTTGATACATATTTGGGGTATAGGATGTAATCTATAAAGCAAATGTTTGAATATGAAATTTAAAAAAAAAACAATAATAATATAAACTTTGGGAATTTATCAAATTTTTGGATTTTTTAATTTTTTTTTTCTAGTTTTTAATGAATTTGACAAAAACTTCGATGTAAAAGAAAAATTAACATTTTTTAAAAATTTTCTTCAGTTTGTAAGAACTTTTCAAAACTTTTTTTTTTCTTAAATTTTTTAAACAATTTAACAAACTTAAAATAGAAAAAAAATAATTAAATGTCTTGAGACTTTTTAAAGATAGGGGAAGAAATTTACATAAACCAACAACATTCATATGCTGCTATTAGTTTTTTTAATTGCCATAGATTATGCGTCTAGAACTCGTCGATCGATAATTTTATTGTTGTTATGAACTTGAAATAAAAAATAAAGTGAGAATTAAAGTTCGTCTACCTAGCAATTTTCAAATTAACAATTTTTATTATCAGTTAACTTTAATCTTTCAATGCCATCTGCTGTATACTAGATTAAATAAATTGCATTAAGGGTCGAACTAAAAGATAAAATATAAAAATTCCAATCGGAGGGTTGTCTCTGTCTATATAAAAATCACAGTAAGATTCCATTCACAGAATGAGTCCAATCAGAATCAAATTCATGCTGTGTAAATTATGAAAAAATAAAAAAAGTTGTGGGGATTTCAAGCATCTGAATGATGCACAAGTCAAGGTCAAAGAATTTTATTTTTTGCACTAGAAATAAAAAGTGCAACAACAGGTACATGTTAATGAGAGGCAATTTGGATAATGGCCTTAATCCTTTTAAACCAAAAATAAATTTTCTATGGCTATTTAAACAATTGTCGTTTAAAGGATATCTCTTTTAAGGTCACTTGCAAGTTTCTTAGGAGTTTTGAGTTTTTAAAGCGTTGGCGTAACTGCTGTTTCAATATTCATGAAAAAATTAAATCCTTTAAAGTGAAACCAAGAACTTTTTAATTCATATATTCCGTGCTAAATTAATCTCTTTTTTTTTGGTTACGCGCGTTGTCTCTTTAAGGCATTTTATATTTTTTTCTGTTTCTTTCGTGTAAAGTGCCGCTCATATGTGTATAAAATCCATTATGCATGAACTGCTTTTAGATCTCAAATCTCATATTACCACGAATTTAAATTATGCCAAATTTTCGAGCTTACACGGTTAGTATAAGAAAGAATATGTCGAGGCAGCAGCCTACATGCTTACTCAATGTAATTTTTTCATTCACAGAGATATTCTTTCTTGCAGTAGCCTCTTTTAAAAATTTATGTTATTAGGTGGGTTCATTTATTTTAATCGCATGTAAGATAAAGAACGACTGCAAAAAAAAATATTCACTGCGTTAAGATGAGAGCGAGCAAAGAAGGCTGGCAGAAAAGAAAAACTTGTTTTTTGTCTTTCTTTCTCTTGTGAGTCGTCATTTAATTTATGAACTTTTTTAAAGTTTAATTAAAATACATTTTGTTTTAAATTTTTTTCTTTCTCTTTATTATTTATACACATGATCGTGATCATGCGGGAAAAAGTTTTGTATTTTTTTAAATAAAATTAAAATTGATGATGATGAAAGTGCATTGATCTGAAATAATAAAAATGTCTTTAATTGATTAAAAATTAATTTGAAATTGAAAAAAGTTTTTAAATTAATTTTTAACGAGAAATTGAAGATCGAAGATGAAAACCAAAAATTTCTTTTAAAAAATGTAAGCAAAATTATTTAATGTAGCCTTTTCTGGCAAAAAATAGTAAATAGTCTAATTTTTTTAAACATTTTGTCTTTGTAAAGAGTTCACAATTATTTGTGAATTCTACGCAAACTTTTCCAAAAAATTTTTTTTGAAAATGATATTTTTGTGAAAATTTTGTTTAAATTCATTCTACAAATATTAACAAGTTATTATAATAAACAACTTTAATAAAAATATGAAATTACAAAAGAATTTCCATATTTTTTTTAAAAATACTTGAACTAATATTAATTAAAAGTTTCTTCCAATACCTTTTTAATTCAATCTTTAACAACATTTTGAAAGCAACAAATTTGCATGAAAAAAATTTTCTTAACAAAGCAAATTCTTGTTAAATGTAGAACATTCATTATTGCGTTTAGATTTTAACACTAAACAGCCACAGTGTGCAAAAATCATTCTTATCTATACAATCATATAATTTTATAACAATTAGTAAAACACATAAGAATATTCTGAACCTAAAAAGGAGTAAAGAATTTTTTTCAAATAGACCATAATGAAATTCCTAAATTTTTTAAATATGAAATTGCAAAATTAACAATATTGACTCAAATAAAATAAGGTAAATACTAAAATAATGAAACAAAATCAAGTACTAAATTTCCAACAAATTTTTCAAAATTCTTTCATCTTGATTGATTTTTGAAAAAATAAAAAGTAATAAAATGCACTGTATCACAAGATCTAACAATATTTAAAAAAAATTTGACAGTATTGTACCATTTACAAAAAAATCATAAAAATATAAGAAAACAAAAATTATTCAACTTTTTAAGGCTTCTAAAAATTTCATGAATTTTTGTAATTTTCACGCTTCTCAAATTAAAAGGACTGGTAATCCAAAGCAAAAAAATAACGGTCATATAAGAATTCTGAAAACTTTCAGAATTCTAGATGGTGTGCAACTACGATTTCGAAAATAAAATTTTTATTTTCATTTTTATTATAAAAGTTTAAATTAAAGTGCTTTGCGCACTTGTGCAAGTACCAAACTGATATGAATTCACTACTAAAAGTTGTACAATGTAAGTTAAGATTCAGAAATGAAGATAAGGAAAGAAATATTTCCTTCGTTTAAAATTTGTTTTCGAAAGGAGTGTGAAATTTGAAGAAAATCTGTTTGAAATTTTCGAAATTAAACCGTCATTTTTTCGCTTTGGACAACCAGGTTAAAAGGATTAAAAGTATTTACGAAATTTAAGTTTAAAAGATCAATTTTAAAACGCTTTGCTTTTAAAAGTAAAACTTGAAGTTATTTCAACTTTAAAAGATATCATAAAATTTTTATAAAAAAATTGTTTACAATTTTATCAAAAAAATAATCAACTGAGAATAAATGACAAAAAAATGTTTAAATAATGCAAGCAAAAGAAAGAGAACGAAAAAAGCCAATAATTGATATGATGAATGCGATAAGTTATTAATAAAAATAAAATAGTTATATGGCGCACACATAATTTTTTATTCATTACAACAACAACAAAATAAATTTTTTTGTATGTTTGTTCTTCCATTATGATTATTGATAGATTTTTTTATTCATTGGAAAAAAGTGGAATTTATGTTGTGCGATTTCTATTGTTTATCTATATAGATAAATATTATTTTTGTGCTCGCATTCTCATTCTGTTGCTCAAGCTTGCTCTAACACTTGTTGTGCAATTTCAATTCACCATCAAATTTCGATTCTTCGCTGATTTATGTGACCATCGTCTCGACGGCAAGCAGCAGCAACAACAACAATAAAATTTTCATTTTCTCTTTCACTCGTTCATTCGTTGTGCGCTCGCTCAGTAGAGAAAAGGGGCATGCTTACATGCTGCTGTCTCTTTTTATCGTACAGTGATCGACATTCATTCGTTTCTCTCATTCGACATTTTCTATCTTTTTCTTGTACATGTCTTCACATATCTTGCTATTTCATGTTATTCACTATTGCTGTTTCATTCAATACTACTCATGCCGGTATAGAATAAATTTTTTTGTATTTTTTATCTCTCATTCAAGTGTGCGCGCGAGAAGAACAGAGAGAGAGAAGAATTTTCTCGTATATTTTTTTATATAGTGAATGAAGAAAAAAAACTCGCAAGAGAATCAAAAACTGAGCGGAGCAATAATAATGTGTAATATTTTCTTTCTTTTTTACGAAGAGCTCGAGACATATAGTGAACAATAATACATATCCATAAAGTAGTCAAACTGAAACATTTGCGCTTTAAACACGTACTTTTCACAACCCGGTGATCAAGCATAAAAAGAAAGAAAAAAATCAAAATAAGATTTTTATTTATTGCTAAAAATTAATATATTTTATCACTTAATAATTGAAATACATTAATTATTAAGAAAAAAAATTGTGACGAAAAACAAAAGTGAAGAAATTTTTTTCTTTCAATAATGGATGAAAATGTGTAAAAAATAATGAAAAATAAAAAAATATTTTTTTGGTTGCATTCAGTGTGAAAATAATGATAATAGTATGATGAGAGGAAATTTATTGTGAAAATAAAGAGGCGAAGAAAGTGCAGGTCATAAATTATCATTCTAATAAAAAAATATAGAGAGCAAACACAAAAAAGAGAAGCAGAAAAAAAGCAATAAAATTTTTTACTTTCTTTTTTTCCCCTGGTGATTGTTTATTATGTTATTTAAACAAGTTCTCTCTAAGTTCTTTAAATAAACTTTTAAAATTAAAAAGGACTTTTATAGGAAGATAATTACGGCAGTGCAATTTTTAAAAATTTTATTTTTCGTGAAAAACTTGGAAAAAAATTTCTTGTGTAAAAAAGTTTAAAAGAACAAAAACGGAATCAAATTTATTGTCATGATTGGATCAATCAACAATTTTTAGAGATATAAAAATTTTAAAAGTATGTGAAATTAATTTTTTATAAAAATATATTTTAAGTCAAGGTTGGGACATTTATGAAATATAAGACAGTGATAAGATGTGTTTTGAGGAATGAAAGAACCGTGAAATATGTGAAGTTAAAAATAAAAAAGTTAATTAATTTTTCTGATTTATAAAACCTTTTTTCTTGGATTTTTGTTTTAAATATGACTTGAAAATAATTAATATTTTTTAACCGAAAAATTCAAAATTAAATCATTTAAAAATTGACCAGTCTTTGAATTTTATTTTAAAAATAAATAAATATAATAATATATTATATAAATATATATATTAAATTTAAAATAAAATTTGGAATATTAATTGAAACAATAAAAAAAAGTTCAAAATCATACAATTAAAATTTAACTCTAATTTGAAACAATTTTTCCATAATTTTCAACTTCACTTTTGTTTTTCCCATTCTTAAAAATTTTCATCAAAATTTCATTAAAAAATTTCCCAGTCTATCACAGCTCTTTCTATACAGTCTAAAAAGTTAATTATTCTTTTGTATACTTCAATTTACAACGTTCACAACACCACCGACGCTAATGAGAGAATTATATTTTTTACTGACTGTCACGAACATTTTATTTTTTGACTGACGGCTCGTATGTTGTGCTGCATAATTTTTTTAGTTAAGTTTTTTTTGCGCTTAAATTATTCGACCATAGTAAAGTTGTGTTAAACTGGATTGACAGGAAGGAAAAAAATTTAAAAAAAGAATTTTCGTGATGATTTTATGAGTTTTGATGGGAAACGTTTTGGGAAAAGATTATAGACAAGTAAATCATTTTAAAAGTAAATTTTAAGATTTGGATTTAAAGTTTCAATGTTCATTATTAATTTCCTTATTTCAAGTTTTCGGTAAAACAAAATTTCATTTATAAGGTCACAATTTTATCTTGAAAGAATTCTTTCTTTTATTTTCAACCAATCTGTGAAAGAAAATCCTAGCTCATTACCCATACATAAATAACAGTTGCAAAATAAAAAAATGAAAACTTTAAATTGAAACTGAAACCAAAAATTGTAATTAAAACTTTTCAAGTAATTATTTACTCATTAGAAAATGTGCTTTTATTTCAATTATGAAAAACCACATGCACAACAACACACACCTTAATGTGTGTTTTTTAAGTTTTATAAAAATATAAAAAAATTGTCAAATAAAGACAAACAGCTGTTTAGTGTTGAAAGTAAAGTTTCAGACTGTTTTATTATCAATTTACATAAAGAGATGATGGCTGTCTAGCACTTTACATTCATGAAATGTGTGAATGAATAAAGAAGAAGGAACATGGTGGAATTTTTTCTTTTTAAAAAAATTAACCATATGTCAATCGATTTCCATCAATGTTCTCACACACAAAAAAAACTCTAACTTTTTTTTTCTTCTTTTCAATATTCATCAGTTTCATTAATCAAAATGACAACTTGAAATTTTCAAAAGAATTCTTTACTCGTTACTATTGGAAAGAAATACATTTGTATCAATATTTTTAAGTAAACACGTTCAATACTTTATCGATTTTATTTCTTCCATTCTTATTTGTATATGTTTCTAACCTATCTCATGCGAAAAGATAAAAAAGAAGGAAAGAATTTGATGAAAATTATTGTTGATGTGAATAAGAATGAGAGTAGAGCTTGAAAATCAATAAAATGTGGTTATGTTTGAGTGATGGAAGAAAAAATGAGTTTTATGAACTTTTATTTCTTTCTTTTTTTGTTGTTTGTTCTTTTTTATTTTGGTTTTTTGATATTAAAGATGAGTTAGAAAAAATTTGATAAACAGAGTGAAAATGTTTTAATGTAAAAGAAGTATCATAGAAAGATTTTAAAAAATTTGCAGTAAAATATTTTAAAAAATTTCAGCTTTCATTTCAAAAACCACATCAAGTTCAATCATATCATGAGATTTTTTTATAGTTCAAGTTTGAGATCTTCTGTCTCATATTTGAATCCAACAATGTTCATTAAAATTTTTTTGAATTTTTATAAGGTTGAATGCAAAGTTCACAAAAAATTCTTTTTAATTTCAAGTTTATAAACGATTTCTATTGCATTTTCTTTCTTAAGCAATTTCAATTTTCATTCTTAATTAATTCATTTTAATGCTCAATAAAAAGAAGAAATTTTCACTTCATCCATTTCATACAAAATTTTCACCCGATATTTTGAATCTTTCAAATAATTAAACATGAAAATTGATTTAAATCGTCTTGAAAATTAAAATCAATTTCATTACAAGCATTCTCACCTTCTTATCAGTCATGCTTTAGTAATGGAAATTATTAGCCTAAAAATCTCTAATTGAAACTTTTTTGTTTTAAAAAAAGAAAAAAAAAAAAAAAAAATTGATTAGATGTGGATTATACCAAACTGAAAATTCGATAGAAATAAAAAAGCTCTCAATAATTAAAACTAGCAAGCAAGCACACAAAAAATTGTAAAATTTACTCTTTCATAAACATAATTATATTTATTATTATGCATGCAACATCGACAAACAGTGAGGAAATTTTAAAATATTTTGACTTTGAATAATTTTTTTTAAAAAAATCATTTTCTAAAAGAAATTCATTGACCTTTTTTTAAAATAATGAAAATTCTTTAAAAAGCAATTAATTATAGATGCAGTGAACTTGCTCCTTCGCACAAATACACCCTGCAAGCAAACAATGCACGATTGGATGCATAAAAGAAAAAAGTGAAAAAAAAACAAGTTTTTTTTTTCTTTGCAACGCGAAAAAGAAACCACAAAAAATAATGAAAATTAAATTGCAATCAAGAAAAGGAAGAACTGCTTCGTTAAAAACGAATAATACGCAAAGCCTATAATTTTAAAGCCAATGAGCATTTTAACCCTTTAGCGAGCAATATCACATTATCTTTTTTCTCTTTCTTGCATTGCAATGCATTTTGTATGTTGCAATGTCTGAACTGTTTTCTATAAAAATTGAATTTTTTTGCTCTCTCATTATTATTATCACAATAATACACCATGCATACTATTCAAGATTTCTTTACTGTGCTCCTCAAGTTAAAATTTCATGTTTTTTTCGGTGGGCTTTCGTTCATTTTGTTCTTGCTGTTGTTATTGTCAAAGGGTAAAAACTTCGTTAAAACTTTTCAATAAAAATAATTTTCAAAAAATTTAATGAATTTTTAATGTTTTTCTCAATTCTACTGACTATTTTCTCTTTGGCTGTCTATTTAAAAATCTCAAAAATTTTCAATGATTTTTTTAATTAATAAACAATCAAGTCTTCACCCCTTGACTGTTGTTAAATGAATAGAGTCGAGTTCTTTCATTATTATTTTCTTGTTATTTCTTTACATGCAAGTTGATATGAGGAAAATAATGAAATTGATTGCATGATGAAATGAAACTTTTTTCCGGGTTACTGTTTAATGGTAATTTTTTTAAGATTCAAATGCAAATTTGTTGAAAAATTTTAAAATTTGGAAATAAAAATTAGCAAGGCTTGAGAACTCTTTTGATATTTTTTGTTATTTTTGATATCGTGATTTTCTCTTTTATTAAAGAACATGAAAATTCAAACGATATTTTAGAAGAAAGCTCTGAGCATAAGAAATGAAAATCAGAAAAAACTGTAAAGTTTCGGCTTATCGTTTTAAAACTGAAGTCATTTTAAAAAAATTCCTTTCCTAAAAATTTTTTTTTCAAAAAACAAAGGTGTCTTGATGCGAAATATCAAAAAGAGTTCTCAGGCCTTGAAAATTAGAAAATTTTGTTAAACTTTAAAATTCAAATTTCGATATTTCTTAAAAAGTTTTTAACAGTGTTAGTAAGCTTTTTTACTTTTTGTTTATAAATAATTTTTTTGACACAAAACAGTAAAAAATCATCAAATGAAAATGCACAGAATCTTCACCTTCATCCCACCATAAACAACAAACTAAGAAAGCCAAATCAAAAAATGAAGCAAACTTTAATTTTGGTTCCAAGCGAAAACAATCGCACACCACTTTATTCCCATTTCATGAAATTAAAATTGAAGAAAGGAATTTGCCTATAGACAATTTCTCATTGAATATGACTATCGTGCAAAGCAATAAAAACTTGTTTCGCGAGGCAATTTTTGTTCTTGTTTATAGACGCGTTCTTTCACTTTGAATGGAAATTGATTCAAGTAAAAATTTGCTTTCTTGCACAATTCTTTTTTTTTTTAATTTCTTGTTCATTCGCTCTTATTATTATTATTTATACATATTTTCATAATTCTAAATGAAATTTTTATTTCTTTCACGCTTTTGCTTTTGCTTGGTATCATCTAAATGAAATAAGATAAATGTAAGACGCAAGCAAGAACATACAATCGCTGAGAATTGTATTATTGCGGAATTTATTATTTGTGAAAATAAGATATTGAGATTAGAGTAAGATTGAGAGAATAAAAATGAATTCAGTCCAGTTGATAAAATTTAAAATTTTTTTGTAAAAATTTCATTTAAACCTCTAAAAGACTAATAAAAAAGGTCTAAAACATTGAATTCAGTTTATATTTTTAAAAAAGCTTAAAAAAAGTTATTAAAAAATTAAATTCAAAATCAATTAGTATCGAAACTGTTTTAAATTTGAAACATTGAGCGTTCGTTGACAAAAAAGCATATTTTTAATATAAAGATTTAAAGTAAAATTTAGAAACTTTTTGAAAATAATGATTTAAAGTTTAGCTAAAGAAAATTCGAAAATATTTTTTAAAATAAAAATAATTTTAACCATAAAATCTAGATATGAATACAAATTTTACAAGTCTGGAAACTTTTATTTCATTTTCATTTTAATTTACATTCTACAAATTTCAAATAGAAATTTCCATCTGACTTAACCCATTTTAATTTCCAAAACCAAGAAAAAACTAATTCTTCTTTACCATACGTACAAAAACATTTTTAAAAGACACACAAAAAAGCTGCCATTCTTTCTCTCTTTTGCTCATAAGAAAATATTATAAAGAACTTTACGAAAGCGAAGACACGACATACAACAGCAAAATTATAAAGAACTAAAAAAGATAGAGAGAGAAAATGAAGTTTCTTTTCATTATGTTAAATTCGTTATCCAGAAGAGAGAGAGAGATGTTTTTTATTTTGTGTTTTGTGTGGCGGTTTCACAAACCTTGCTTGTCTTTTTTTGTATCCATATTAAAAGTCGATTTCATTAAGATTATGAAGTTCTATAGAAGGGTAAGAAACTGTTACTATAGTCAAAGAAAGAAGGAGAGAATTAATTACTATCAAATAGACCAGTTGTGATCAACCTATTTGAAGAAATAAATTTTAAAAGTGCATTTCATGTCGCCAGGAAAAAAGTACTTAACATATAACAAATTTTGTTACCAAACATACTGATCTGTTAGGCAAAAAATGCGCTCCAATTTCCAACCATCCAAGGCGTCGAGATTGATTTATTTTTTATCAAATATGGTTGACCATCTCTAAAATATACGATAGTTTTAATTTATTCGTAAAATATAAAAACCTAATTTAATGCAAATCAGTCTAATAAAAAGTACTATAGGGGATCTTAAGATAGTCAAGCATGCAAGTAAGAGAGAGAGAGGAAAAAAATTAATTAAAATAGCCGGTCTTTAATTATGTTTGTGGTTTTGGACTTATTGTTACTCAGTCCATTGTTTCATGGTACGATGACAATATATGCAGATAGAAACTCAAAAAAAAAGACAATCAAATGCTAATTATCATTCGTATTCAAAAGTTTAATTGAAAACTAATTATAAAAAATTAATCTCTCTTTTAAAACCTTCTTTTGTCTTGTCTTATTTTTTCAGAGTTGAAATAACAGCAAGCAAGCAGTGAACAGAAAAGGAATTAAAGCAGATAAGAATTAAGTACAATCTTAGATTACAATCACGAACTGAATGTGTCGCATATGAGAAAGATGATCGCTTAGATTATCACACTTAAAAGAAATTTCTCAAAAAAAAGTTAAGAAGAATTTTCTCACATAAAAATTTTTTTAAAAGGAAAACAATCAGAAGAAAAAGATCAAAAAATGGATGCAAATAATTTTGTCATGTCATCATACCAATTTGTAAATTCACTTGCACAATGTTATCCAAATAACTCAAGCAACACATCGAATAGTACAAGTAGTAATGGGCCACAGAATGACTACTTTCCAGGCTCAGCCTACAATCCAAATCTTTATTCAGGCGCCCCGCAATCACATTATCCCAATCCACAGTCCTATAATCCTCTAACAGCAGCAACAGCAAGCTCACAGCAGCCAGGCAATGGCGGTGATATGGTTGATTATACACAACTGCAGCCACAAAAGTTTATGCTTAATCAACAGCAAGCACTGGGACAGGCGAGTTGCAAATATGCGGGCGATGGGCAGGGCACGCCAAATATCAATCAAACCTCTATATCTAGCCCTCAAGATTTGTCGACTGCTCGTGATATTTCGCCCAAGTTATCGCCAAGTTCGGTCGTGGACAATGCAGCACGCTCAATGAACAAACAACAGCAACAACAACAACATTCAACAAATAATAATAATAACAATATAGCGAATAATAATAGTAAATCCAATAATAGCAGTGCTAATACAAATAGCAGTCATCTTCAATCGACATCACTGCCAATGCGCAGTCCCGATGGCGATGAATCTGATGCATCCAGTGATAGTGGAACTGAAGGTGGCAGCGGTACTGGCAGTGGTAAGAAAAGTAAGTTTTTCGTAAATATTCTTAAATCATTCTCATGCAGTCGCTGTGTGACCTTTCTTCCAAGAATTTACTGCTTTGCTTAACGGCTAAAGGATTAAAGTCTTTAAATTTAGTAAATTTTTCATGCTTTTCAAAAACAAAAATGCTTGTCGTGATTCATATTGAATGACGTAACTTTTTTTCTCTCTTATTTTATTTATTTACATTTAAGAATGAATTCTTGGACTTTTAGTTTTACTAATTAAGTTGAGAATTTTATTTATTTATTTGATAATTTTTAATAATTGAACAAGAAAGAAATATGTTACAATTTATCATTTTTCTTTTTGAAATTTATCTTTTGATACGAAAGTGACTTTTAGATAAATTTTACTTCCCTATTTTTCATACAAAATCTCAAAAACAAAAAGAATACACTAGTTTAAAATCAGTTTTTTATCAAGACTTTTATTTGTAATCTGTAAGAGATTTTCACATTATTCAAATATAATAAAATGAAGAAAAATGCAAGAAAACGTGAAATTTGATTTGAAAATAAGATAATTGGTTTAATAAAATTAAATTTGATTCTTAAATAACATATCTGATAAAACAATCAAAACCAAAATCTTTTTTTTTCCAACTTTGGTTCGAAATTTTAAACACATTTACAAATTTTTAAACTTCATCCATTTAGTTAAAAATTTATTTCAAAAGCTTCATTCAATTAATTTTTTGAAATTTTAAAATTCTATAAAAAATACTGTTTAAAATTTTCAAAGAAAATTTTTATTTCCCACCCAATTTTAAATTTTTAAAAGTGCTCTCACCCTAAAAAAACTTCCTTAATTTTTCATTTAAAAAAGCATTAACAGTAATTTTCGTAGTCATTATTATTAATCCAGTGTCACACCCTATTAACAAACTGTCTACATAAAAAACTCATAAACTGCACCTTCAAAAATTTTTAATATCATAATAATGACAGAATAATCAAGATTAGAAATTTTATTCATTTTTATTATTTTATTTTACAGATCCACCACAAATCTACCCATGGATGAAGAGGGTACATTTAGGACAAAGTGAGTATTGTTCAATCATTTTTATAATTTTTGCACATTGAAAAATATTTATTATTGATCTCAAAAAAATCAATTAATCAAATAGAAATAGAAAAATAGAATTTCTTTGCAATGTGAAAAAATGAAAAAGTTGAAAGAACACCTACAGATAGATTCTCTCGTTTGCTTGTATAAAAAATGTGTGAATTGATTGGTACTTGTTGTTTCAATCAGCAAACAATTTTCCACCACTGCGGCGATAAATAGAATGATGTGAGAAATCTGTTTATTTTTCCAGATCATCATTAACATCATCATTTCATTCTCACACATAAATAGCTATTTAAAAAATTCTTCTTTATTTTCGGCAACAAGAGAAAAGAGAAAAAAATTCTCGCGCGTGATGCATATTTTTGGAGCTAAAGTGTGAGAGATAAACAGCTCGCATTTTGTTTATTGTAATAATAAATCATCATAAATTCTCAATTTTCTGAGGGTCATTCATGATTTTTTCCTGATGAGATGCTTGATTGAAGGAATTTTAGAATGTGACTGATTAACTGACTATAAAGTATTGATGAAGATTTATAAATTCTAGGAAGCTCAGATTATTAGTCATTTTTTCTAAATACTTATGAGAATTTTATTTATTGTAAAAGAAATTTTTGAAGTTTATTTGATAATTTCTGAGTCAACAAGCTTTTATTTAAATCAATGAAAACTTGACTATTAATTGCTAATTCTTAAGAAAACTAATAAGGTGTTTTGAATGATTTTTCTATTCAATTTATTTTCAATATTTCATTTGTTGAAAGAATAATAAAGGATTTTTGCCACAAAAATTATAAAATAAAATTGAAAATAGTAAAATATTACAAAAATACTAGCTTCGAATCTTGATCAAGTTAAACTTTAATTGCTTATCTATTTCTCCCAAGACTTGAAAGAATTTTTTATTTTGCTTAAAAAACAACTTAAAATGTCTTCTTTATAAAACTGTTTTAAATGTTTATTAAATTTCAAAAAATTTTTATTAAATTTAACAACTAAAAATTAAAATTTAACACATTAAACAAGCAAAAATGTTGTTAGCAGCTGAAAAATTCTAAGTAATTTCAAATAAACAATTTTTCTCATCAATTCTCTCTTATAATAACATATTTCAATTATCTCAGAGCTTAAATATTTCCAATTATCATTCATTTTCATAAACAGCAGGTGAATTGAAAAAAAAAAAACAAATTCACATATACACATAGAATGCAATTATATCGATTAAACATTTTCCTCAATTGACTTGAAAAAGGCGTATCACTTTTAGTAACCTAAAATGAAGGCTAAATTGATTTAAAAGATCTTAAAAAATTCTTTACTTTAATATTTTTATGAGTGCATATCATAATTAATATTCAATGAAATTTTTTGCATGCAGTCTGTCTGATTAATTTTATTCTTGTTGATGTGAAAATGCCTTATTATTAAATTATCTAATCACGAATATGAAAGAGCAACATCATCAACATTTTTGTTTGATGGAATCTTTCTTAAGGTGTATTTATCATAACAAACAGACGCGCGCAGTATGTGAAGAGTGCGAGAGAAAAAAATCTTCTTTGTTTTTCTCACATACACAAAAAAGTATAAAAAATGTGGATCGACTCATCAACAAGCAGCTAGCACTTGAGAGATGTTTGGTGAAAAAATATTTTGGTAACACTTAAGTTCACGCTGTAAACAATTAAGCTGGCTGAGAGAGTTTCTAAATTAAACATTTAGATCTTAATATGTTGATTGAAAGACGAAAGATTGCATAAGTAGATGCATGTGCAAGCAGCAGTTTATAATTTGACTTTAATGACATTGCAATGATCGAAAAATAATTATTGATAATTGCAAGATGGAGTTTAAGTAGTAATAGAAGGGAGAAAAATAGCTCATTTGCTGAATAATTGCGTGGCAAACAGTTGAGAGAAGTATAATATACAAAACATGCAATTATTTATGCTATAAAAACGAATATACAGAAGTAGTTGAAAATTATATTTTTTTAAAGAATGGAAAAAATTAAGAGATGGAGGGAGAAAATCAAGCAAACAAACAATTAAAAGCGAATTTTAATTGCTGTACGTTTCTATTAAAAAAATAAAATAAATGAAAAAATTTCAATTCTAATAAATGTTTTTTGTCACAGTTGAAGGCGTTAAAAATTTTTTTTTTCGTTTATGTGCTTTTTTGATTATATTTGACGGTTTCTTCAAAAAAAATACAATTTTTATGAAATTTTTGAAAAAGAAAATATTTTAAGTTACTTTTGGCATTCAGATTTGAAGTCATTATTTCATTGAAGAAATTAAATTTAAAAAAAATTGAAATTAGTTGACAAATTTTTTTTAATTAAATTATCAAAGTTAAAAACATTTCAGATTTTTAAGTGATGACTTGATTGTAGATAAAATTATTCTGATAATAAATTTGTCTTCTTTGACAGAATTGTCTAACGTTTTTAAAATTTTACAAAAAAAATTTTTTTTTGAATTATGAATTTTCAAAGTAAATTTTTCATGCATTTTACATGGTACTTGCCAAAAAAGCTTTATAACTTTTTTCATCTTCTCACTAAGAATCCTTTACAAAATAAAATTTAACAAAATTTTCTTTATAATAGCAAATATTTTTACACATTTAATTTAAAATAAACAAAAGTTGCTCGCTCAATTTCATATAAATTTGCTTCCAAATATAAAAAAATTGAAAAATTTAAAGATCATTTATGATTTATAAGCCATAAAAAGAAAATATATACAAATGTTAACAAGGAGGGTCGATCTTATCTATCATACGATGAGGAAAATTAAAAAATTGCGAATGATGAAAAATTTCACATTATGATAATAATAATGTGCTCATGTGCATGTGCTTCCTTATGTTTGTCTATTCGTATAATTTTTTTGGCGACATTCCAAATTTATGAGCATGAAACATACACAATTTTTTTGTTGTGTGTTTTGTCTTTTGATCTAATTTTAATTAATTGTTTAAAGCTCAGCTCTTCATTAGTCAACTACGCAATTATAAAACAACAGAGAAAAAGAGAAGAGAATCGGCGTTCAATAATTTGCATGAACAGAGAGAGAAAAAAATCTTTCGAGACTTAATAAATTATACGTTTTATGCAAGACACAATCTTTAACTTTAACAGCGTTTTCATTTTGATTTTTTTCTTTTTTCTCTCTTCAACATCAGCCGGTTTTGTTATTATTATTATACCTTCCTCTTTAGCTTGCTCATTCTCGCTTTCAAACCGCCATTCAATGAAGAAAAAAAATTTTTATTCTAGCAAATTAACCTTTATATACAACAACAATAACAGACTCCTCCAGAAAGATTTGCATATATAGAGAGAAAAAAAAGTCTTTGCAACTGTATAAAAGAAAAAATATTATTTTCATAAACGAGTTTATTTTAACTACCTCAAATCACTTCACCTCACCTCACCTACCTCATTTAAAAAACTTGCACATGCATTGCATGCCAAGATTTACTATCGCGCAAAATAAAAACACATGAAATAATTATTACTGCAAGGAGAAAAAACCGGCAAAAATTATAGAATGAAGCAAAAGAATATAAAAATTTTCTTATAGGGACTTTTCATTATAACAATTACCGCATAAATAAATAAAGACAAGCTTGTGATTATGTGAAGTTAAAAGGCGCTTTAGGCTACATAAGAAAATTTATATGTGGGTGTCATTATATGATGATGAAATCTGGATAAGAAAATTATATTTAATGATAAAATGGAAATTTTTACTGCTTATGTTTTTAATGATTGAAATATGAAATTTTGTCAAAAATTCTGAATATAAGAAATTTGAAATTAAATAAATAAATTTGAATATTCAAATTTTAAGTTTTAAAAGTTAAATATGTTAAACAATATGCATAAGGTATTTCCCAATGAATGAAAATAAATTCAAATCTTGAAAATGTATGAGTTGTCCTACTATCATTCCATTTTGTATTTTTGCTTGTTTTAATTTTAAATTTCTAATTTCAAAATTGTGGATAATTTTTCCCAATTTTGATTTTAATTCATTCAAATGAAAAAAATAATTTTTTCCAAAATATTCATCTGTCATATTGAATTTTAATTTCCCTTTCTCTAATTCTAATTCTAATTCTTTTATTTCTCACTAAAAGAACGATCCTTGATCAAAAAATTTTCAACTAAGCGGTTATTGCACACACATTAAAGAAAGAAACACGAAAGAGAAGAAGGAAAAAAATTCGTTCACCTATTAAAATTCTGAGGCCAAACTTTCCTCAAATAAAGCAATAAATCTTGTTATTTCTTTCTCTCTCTTATGTTTTTTATTTAAGCTGATCCTTAAAAAGGTTATTAATGTGACTTCATAGCGTAAAAAAGTGAAAGAGCGAGGTAGAGAGAAAATAGTTGGTGTAAGCAGGACGGAAATAAAAAAATACCAAATAATGTTATAAATTATAGAAGATCTTCCCTTGTGTTCTTTTTTCCTTTCGATCTAATAAATAAAAAATTATAATGATTTGATAAACACCCCAGAGTCAGTGTTTTGACTCGAACTAAAATTTATTTCTGTTGCACTTTTTTCTTCTCTCAGCTTGCAACGGTTCTTTGTTTTCTTTTTTTATAAAATAACCATGTGATGGCATTAAATGAAATTTAAGAAAAAATAGCGAATATCCTGCTGCTTTTACTGCTGTGTTAATGTTTGCAACTCTCTTGCAATTTAGTGCAACTTTCTAAATCGTAAAGCTTAAATTTTTTTGAATTTTGATTAATTTTGACAAATCAAAGAATTATTTTGATTTATTTTGTTGTTTTGAGAAAGTTTTTTACAATAAATCACTTAAGAAATTTTTTTCTTGCCTGCTCACATGTGTTTGACCCAATTTTTAGAAAGTGTCTTTTTTCTAAAAAAATAATTGGAGCAACTTTTTTTAAAGAACAAAAGAAATAAATTTTTTGCATGCTTCTCTTTCTTTTGTGTGTATCTCACATGTTGTTATTGTCAGTCCACATGAACACACAGACGCAATGACTTTTGACAGAGGAGACGTGAATTTACATGACTTTATATGCATGCACAATTGTTTGTCTCTTACAAAAAAAAAGAAACGAAGACGCAAAGAGATAAAAAAATCCGGAAGGAGAGCTATAAATAGTAAATCATGTTAAACATCTTTTGAAATAAGCATGTCAATGTCTGTTTTCATTTGACTCTTAATTTTATACATATATAACAATATCAAAATGTATACAAATATAAACAAAGGGACAGACACAAATGCAAAATAGCTCGAAAATGCCTAAACAGATGAAATGATTCCAATATTCTTACATCATCATTTAAAAATTGAAATTTTTATCTTTGATAAAAAATTTAAAATTTCAAAAAAATAAATATTTTGAAGTTGAATCAAAATCATTTATCATATAATTTTAACTTATTTTTTTGTAATTTAAAGTTTTTGAATAAAAATTCAAATGATCAATTTTAAATTTTTTTAAAAAAATTATTGAAATTTCAAATTTGAATCTTTTTAACTCATTTGCAATCCCTCTCTATAAAAGAAGAATAAATACAGTCGTTGAGAAGAGATTTTTGCATATTGTCCATGACATGAATGACATGATATGCAAAACATTAAAATTACATTATTTTCGGGGTCAGTTTGTTGTTGATGACGATTGTATTTAAATTCGCAATGTTTTAAGAAAGCAAGAAATAAAGACCAGCTCGCAACACTTTACATTGCCAACTAAGTAAGATTAATTACTTGTAATCTGTTTCATGCCACAAAAGCTACATGATGATTATTAATAATTTAAATATTAAACAAATAACTTTACGGCATTTTTGATTCTTAAATTTATGCAATTTTAGAGAAATTTTATAAAATATGAGGATCACTCCTTCTTTATCGTTATTATTTGTTTTCAATTTTCACGTAATTAAAAAGTCATAAAATTACCGTAATGAGGGAAGAAAGTCAAAGAGCAACCGTGAGAGGGATGAAAATGGATAATTTATGACTCTTAAGAGGGTTATTATTGCTGTTTTATGGGTTTTTTATTAGTATCTTGTTGCATGTACAATACAAAAACTCAAATTAGGTGAAAATCTTCTTTTAATTAGATTAAATTTGATTTGATATACACAAAAAAATTTGTAAAACTTTTTTTCATTTAATCCATTGAATTTGGTAATAAAACAATTTTATACATAAACCAAAAAATGAAGATCTGCATATGTTAGTTGTAATGAAAGAAGCAAAAAAATTTCACAAGGCATGGAAACTATTTTTCTCATTTATATGAGAAGTTTGTTGAAATTAGATTAGTTTTATACATATAGAAAATTTATAAAAGACTAAAAAATTTGAGATTTAAAACTTAACTTTAACATAGAAATTTGTTCGATTTGATTCTAATTTTTTTAAATCTTTTTCAAAAAATGTTGTTTAAACTGAAAAATAAAAAAATCATCTTATAAATCCAAATAAGACAAGAACAGGCAGCGAAATAAGACAATAAAATTTGCATATAAACATAAAAGCAGATCATCATCAATGGCATGCAATTGACATATAAATAATGCATGATTTACAGACAATGAAATTGATCTCATACACAGAAATCAATCAAATGGCGTTTTATTCAAATAAATATATAAAAAGAATTGAATTTAATTTTTATTTTTTGCATGTTGAATACTCAAAGGTATTTTGTTACTTGATGATGATGATGAGGATGAAGATACTCAATCACTGCAAACACAAAGTTCTCCTCTTTCTCTTCTCACTTAATGCCTTTGCTCTTGCTATGTGTGTGACTGTGACTCAACTCGGCGTGACAAATTATCTTGCCTCAATCATTTGACAATTAAGAATGACTAGTATGTGTTTAAACAGCCGCCTTCTTCCGATATTATTTATCCTAAGCTACGTTACGAGTATAAAAATAAAAAAGAGCGACAAACTTTTAAATGAGAAGAACAAGCGATGAGATGGAAAATGACGTGAGATTTTTTTGAAAGAATAAATTTTTGCTTAGATTTTAATTCCAAAAAATCATAAGAAGCAAAAATGTTATTTTTTAAACATTTAAAATTTTGCCAATAAAACGCTTTGCTGAAAGTTCTTATAAGATTCAAATTTCGAATTCAGAATCTTTAATTTTTATAAAATTATCAAATTAAAGTCTTGTGAATGTGTTTACAAAAACTCTATTTGAACAAATTTCGACATTAAATTGGTAAAAATATTTTACAACTTGAATTTTGAAAATACTCAATTTGATCAAAAATCACAAAAAAAATCTTTAAAATTTCTTTTAAAAAATATAACATTTTTTTTCTATTTGACCCCTTCAGAAGTTATCATATCGTCATTACAGTAATGTCTGTGTGTGATCTTTAACTAAGGAGCTAAAATGTTAAAAAGTACAAATTACATGATTTACAATGTTGGTATTTGTTACGTGACTATGTTCATGTAATTTATGGACGTCTCCTTAACTCTCACTCTTTATATATTTTAAATTTTTTTCATTCATTCTACCACTAGAGAAGCATTCTCTATTTGAAAATAAATCATTTTGGAGCAAGCAAACAAGTGTGTTGAAGAATAAAAATTCTTTCTTAAGTGTGTATTTAAGATAGAATTTGATAAAAAAGGGAAAAAAAACTTTCATGAGAAAAATTTTAACTAAAATTATTCAGTATGAAAAAAATAAATAATTGAATAGTAAATAACTCAAAAAAGATCAAAAAGTCAAAATGCTAATCTTCTGACCCTCGCGAATAGCTCAAGTAACTTAACAAGTCTATAAATCTCAATATTCACTATGATTACCCTTGTATACTGTTATTGGTCGTGTATTTAGAAGTCAACAATCTATTGAAAATCTATTGCATAAACCACACACCACTTCATTCATTCGAAGGCCATAAATTTTCCCATTCTGATCCGCTATATAAAAGAGAAACCGGTTCTGCATTCTTTTCTCTCTTTTTTGTGGTTTATAATATAAAATTAAAGAAAGGGAAAGAAATAATATTTTTCTCTCTCCTTTTGCTTCTGCTGCTGCTGCATGACTTCTGCCTATAAGTGCAAAATGATTTACACACCTGTAGGATTCTTTTTAGATTGTTTTTACAATAAAAGAAAGAAGGGAAAAATTTTCCATATATGTGTAAATAAATATTTATTTCAATTTCTTGTGAAAATTGAGGATTATTACTGTGATGATGATGATAATAATTGCCATGTTATTGAGAAGTCATGAAAGTGAGAGAATGATTTATTGATAATTGAATGTCTTTCGTTCAATCTTACTTGTATTTGTTTATTTGTTGAGAAATAAATTGCATATTAATTTATGTTTAAAGATGTGGGTGATGACTTTTTTATTGGAAAATTTTACATTGAAAAATTTAAAAATCAAAATAAATATTTTAATTTTTTAAGATTTGAATTTAAGTTGATTAAAAAATATACAAATTTTTATTTTAGTTTATTACTTCGATTTTATATCAAATTACTGATAGTAAAAGTATTTCAATTTAAAAAAAAATTAAGAAAAACTATTAAAAAATTAAAAATTATCAATTAAAGCAAAAAAAATTAGTTTCATTCAACTTTAGAGCAAAAACACTGCATTCAAATTATATAAAAAATTTTTTTAAAAGTTTTCATCCCAGTTTTAAATTTTACTTAAAAAGTTTCTTACTTAAATCATTAAAAAAAATTAAAACCAACCATCATATTAACTCTAATAACTTTATTCCTCTTCCATCATCACCAATAAACGTCCATTAAAAAATGAAAATTGGTGAATCATGCGTGTGCCCAATTTTAAACATATGTGAGACTATTAAAAATCCATTTGTGTGCTACACCTTCACTCTCACTCATCATTTTGTGATGTGACGTAATCTTGAATAAAATTGTTGTAAATCCTGGACATCATTAATCTTCTACTCAATTTTTATTATTATTCAACATTGAGGATCATCACTGAAACACTAAATATGTATGATGGTGTTAATTTAATCAATTACACTCATATTCAATGTGTAGATATTTTTCATTTTTCAATATTATAAATTAATAGTTTCTTACAACCAACCAAGCACAAAGAAAGAAAGAAAAGAAAAAATTTCCTCACACAAACAATAAACGAACGAATGTGTTGCTGTTGTTGTACCATGTGTTGTATGTGAAGATTGCCTGAGTGATTACAAAATTTTTATAATAAAACGATTAATCAATTGTTTAAAGAAGACAGTAACAGAAGAGTGAAACATTCAATATGCATTTAAGAGTTAGTGATATTGAAACAATAAAAAAAGACTTTCTTTAAATTGTTTTCATGTTTGACAGTATTGAATTTTTATTTTAATTTGATGATTAATGATATTTAAATTTATGTTGAAGAAATTGCTGTAAAATGGTGAAAAAATTGAAAATTGATTTTTGGAAAAATTGAATCAGTTTTAACAGAAAATATTAATAATCATATTTTGAATTTAAGAATACTTTTACTTTGTCAAAATTTAAAATAGCTAAAATTCAATAACATTTCTTAAAATAAAAACACTCACAAATTCCTGACAATAAAACTCTCTTTTCACCTCAACTTTTTATGCATTTTTTCTCTTTTATTTTTTATAAAAGAAAATAAAGATAGATATTTATTAATTTCATTGAGATAAGCTTTTGAAGTCTGAAAAAAGAGCCTCACTCTTCCTCTCACTTGCTTTCTTGCTTGCTATTTTATGATGAATTAAGCGACACTAAAGAGACGTCTCATTCATCTACAACATCATTAATTTTATGTCCTCTGTCTCTGTTACTGTTACTGTTGTCTCAAAAGCACTTAAAGCACATTTTAGATTTACATGAGCTTCACCAATGATGATGATGATTTGCTTAAGGTGAGCCATAACAACAAGCAGATAATGCAATAATTGTCATTCATTCAACTAGTCTCACTCTCTATAGAAAAGATTTTATCTTAAAAATGCTTTAAATTCCATCAATTTAAGACATGTGTCATTGTGTGTCCTTTATGTATGATACTAATCGGACAAATTACCCCAAAGGCCAAATTAAATGTTGATTAATTACATTAAAGAACATTCTTCAACTCACAGTCATTCACATACACTTTAAGAGTCTGTTATCGATTTTTCTGCTTTTGTGATTAAATGATTTTGATTGACAGGGAATTATTTAATTGTGTGTTGTGGTTTTCGAAGTTTTTTGGGCAGAAAAAAAATTTTTGGTGAGGAAAAAGTTGGAAAAAAATCTCTCCATCATTTATAGTTTTGATCTCCTACTTTTAAAGTTAATTTTAATTTTTCAATTTTTAGTTTCATTTTTTATCAACAAAATTTTGCATTAAATTTTTACAATACTAAAAATTCACTTTACTCATTTTTTTCCAATTCCAATCCCATCCAAAATTATTCAAACACCATTCATCATCAAAAATATCTTCTCACTCGTTTCTTTTATTTATTTTTCCTGAACGATATTTAAAGAATTTACTTTCTCAAGTCAGAGAGAAAAAGAAAGAAAAAAAGATGAGATAAACACAAGTATCAAGATAGATTGTATAGATGAATCTGCCAGTGAGTGTCTCTTGCCATAGCAGTTGTCAAAACATTTCGTACTCGGCTACATGTTGAATGAGCTTGGATTGCTTGGGAAATGAGTTAAGTCTGTTGTTTGTGTTGTCGAATGATTGAGAAAAATCAGCCAGGTGGTCTGCAAATCATACAACAACATTGAAGGAAAAATTGGGTAGAGAAGAAATTTATTTTTGTGATTATTATTAATTTTGACGGTTAATTTTAAAAATTTAAATTTTTATCTGGCATTCTTCAAACGTAAAAATTTTTAAATAAAAATTTCCGTTATTTTTAAAATTTTAATCGTTATTTTGTATTTTCTGACATTAACAAAAAAAAACTAAATTCAAACATTTTTTTTGTATTCTAAAATTTAAAATATTATTGACCGTTAAAAATAAAATTTTTCAATTATTTTTAAAATAATAAAATGAAAATTTTTTATTTCTTTTTCTAATTGAAATCAGGTTTTTGACATTGAACATTTTGTACGTCACTGGCTTTTAATAAAGTTATTAATCAAGTGTGATTAACATAATCTTTTTTTCTTTATTTCAATTTCGACTTTGTGAGCGCGCGCATGAAATGTGAAATGATTTACAAAGTGTTTTCGTAAGCGATACATAAACATCTCGTGATCTTTCCACTTAATCGTATTGCAGACAAGTCTCAGTTTCTTCTAATTATTATGGGATTTATTGTTGGAAGCCACAAATTCCTTTCACTTCAAAGCTTTAATTCTATTGAACTAAACTAGATTTTTCCTTTCTCTTTTTTCTTTGAAGATTCACATTATTAATGTGGAATTATAATAAAAAATCAGATGACTTTTTTCACAATCTATTCTTAAACTTCTTAATTTTTCCTTTAATTAACGGCATTTTCTTTTGCTTGCTCACTCACAGTGACTCTCATTTGCGGCATGTCTTTGACTCTTTTTTGATTAGACAAAAGTCGATTAAAGTAATTAATTAAAATGGATTTAGATCTGAAATGTTTTTTCACTAATTTTTACTAAGAAATTTTTATTTTTTATTCGTTAAGTAACGGTTTCTTTCAAATTTTTTATTTTAAAGTTTTTGTCTTATTTTTAAAATTTAATTTAATTTAAAAATTTAAGCAATTTTAATTAATTGGACCGTTGTTTTACAATTTCAAATATTTTTCGACTGTTACCTTTGAAAAAAATTACTTCCTGTTTAGAAATCAACAAACTTTGTTCAATTTACGAATTCTTTACTTCAATTATCGCAGCAAGAAAAAATTCCATTTACACCAACTCAAATCCAATTTTTTCTCCTTTGATAATCACTCAATTATGCCGCTCGCAAACTATACAAAACAGCAGCAGCAATCACTTTATAAATTGCCAACTACAAAACTAAAAAATTCATTTTACCTTGAATACAGCAAAATGGAAGTAAGTGAGCAAAAATTGCAATTTAAATATACGTACTGAGCTCAACAAGGTCACTTTTTACGATTTGATATTCTAAATGCTGTATGCAATTTGAATTGGATTAAATAGTTTTTTCTTACACTTTTTTGTGTGCACAATATTTTGTAGGATTGTTTTTTAAACGAGATTATTAGAGTGAAAAGAGCAAGCAAATGAAGTAATTTGAATAAAGAGGAATTAAGGTTAAGAAGACTAATATTTTTAATTCTTGTTATATTTTTTATATGATTCATGACACAATGCTTTTTCATTTCTATTATATGTGTTCCATGACGCGCTTTTTCTTTACAGATTTATTGTTTTGTTAACAACATGATGCACAATTTGCATTTTATTGTCTATTTAATTTTCTTGTTTTATTACTTATCTTGTGTGATTATCAAAGATGTTTTGTTCATTGTTGACATGAAAATGAGATCTAAAAGAATAAAAATTATTTAATTATTAAAAAGGAGATAAAAAAATTATTTTAATGAAATTTTTAAACAAATAGCAGAAAGTCTTTTTTCTTAAAAAAAAAGTCTCAAGATTCAAATTTAATTTTAAAGTTTTCTATAAATTCTTTCTAATTATATTTTATATAAATTTTATTAAATAAATTTCCACATAAAACAATCAATAATCTTAATTCTAAACCTTGATAAAATGCATAAAATCTTATCTTCTTCAATGTTTTTATCAAATTTTTATTTAGGATCTTTCTTTAAATTTCAAATTAAATTTCAAAAAAACTTTGATGTTTTTCAAATTAATGAAAAAAAATTTCTGACGAATTTAAAATTTCAATTCTTGTTTTAAACCTGAAATATTCCTTAAATTTTTTATGTTATAAAAAGTAGTTCCTCTATCCACCCTGTAATTATTTTACATCATTTCTATTTACAAACTTTGATGAATGTAGAAGGAAAAAAATTGATGAAGAAAAATAAACAAATCAACGTTCAACGAGTAAAATTTCCATAATCAAACAAAGTTGAGTCGAGAGAATGAATTTTTTTATTTAGAATGGAATTAACAAACAAAATTTTTTTTCATGATAAAGAAAGAGTGAAAGATTACGTGAGAAATAAATCACAAAATTTGAAAATATAAATTGCAAGTCAGAATTTTTTCATTTTTTTACATAATTGTAATGTTGCAATATGAGTGAGTAAAAAAAATCTTGGCATGAGGCTTAAGGAATTTTTCTTTTTTGTCTATTATTATTTGGCAAGTTTTTGCTTCAACTTTGACCTAATTTCATTTCATTTTTCTGAAGTATCATAAATAAATATCTTTTTTGACATTGATAACTAAATGAGAAAACATTTGACCATCACCTGAGGCAATCCCAAAGGTATCAACATCTGTATCATAATTTTACTTTCATATAATGTGTATTTTCACATCATTTTTTATTTAATCATCCAACTCGCGTCAAAACAAACTCAACTCACTGCCTACAATTTCCAACTACTCTCCTCTTGTTCTCGACCATCCTTTCAGACTATTCATCAATCATATGCAATAAAAAATGTATATATATCTCTCTCTCGCTACTCGTGACAGAATCATGTTCAATAAAAGAAAATTGTTTTTTCTTTTCTTTTTCCTATTTTTGTTACTTTAACCTCAGAACTTTTTCTTATACAATAAAAAGGATCGATAAAGAAGAAAAGAAAGAAAAACTAAAGGAACAACAGCCGGTGTATGTTAAAAGAAAGAAATTCAAAGGGATAAAAACCTTTTTTTATTATTTGTAAATAGAAAAGTATTTGAAATGGTAATTTTTCAAATATTGAAATGAAGTAAAGTGGATTTAAGGTGAAGTTTAGAGTATGATTTAAAATTTAAAAAAATTAGGTAAAAATTGTTTAGTTTTTTTGCGAATTGTATACTATTAACTTTCAAGATTTTAATTTAAATCTTTTGTGTCATTAAATAATTACTTAACAATTTGATTTATTAATTGCAAAAGCTAATTGAAAAACAGTTTGATCAATCTTTCAAAACTCGAATTTTTAATTTCTTATTACATTTTAAATATTCTAATTATAATTTTGAGTGTTTCCTAACAAATTTCTAACTTAAATCATAAACATAGTCAAAATATTTTATAAATAACTAAATTCAAAAATTTTAATCAACTGAAATATTAAAATTAATTATTTTTAAGATTGATGTAGTTTTTGTCTTACAACTGAAAACTTAACTTTATTAATTGTTTCACTAAAATTTTTATGATAAATAAAAACATTTTTTGAAAAAAATTTTCTGTCAGTTTCAAAGGTTTCTTCTTAAAAATATACAGAATCTAAATACAGACAAAAATGTAAACTTTGACAACTACGTATACAATATGGATTGAAATTTAGGTGAATTGACTTCTTTGTAACTATAGTATTTCAAAATATAAACAACAATTTACTTTCCCTTGTTTTTATACTAAATAAAAACTAAAGATAAAACAAAAATGTCAATATCATTTACTATCAACCAACAGACAAACAAAAGTAAAAAAGTTTTTGTTTCTTTTTTTCTAATATTTCTGGTTAACCTTCAAATATACATAGATATAAAATATTTACTAAACTTTCCATATAGTCTTTTCAATAATACAATTTACTACTTCAATTTCAAAGAATCACAAATATTGCTGCCCATGGGAAACTTTAGTTGTTTCCTTCACATTCCAAACAAGACAAAAGAATTCAAAATTCAGAAAAACAGTCTCAAGTATGAAAACATTTAATTCAATTGAAGTCGCAGTTTTTTTCGGCAAGATTGTTAAGATCATTTTTAATAATTAGTCTTAGTGAGAAAGAAAAGAGCTTTTGTCTTAGGTCAGTTAGCTATCAATATTCATTTCTTATAGAAAAGAGAAAAAATTGATGCTGTGAGGCAGAACAATTCTATTATTACACACAAATACATAAAAAATGATCATACAATGCCATGCGGTGTGCTAAGTTATTGTTATTGTCATTAAAATGTAGAACACGAGTGTGAGAGAATGCGTATATGCTTCAGAATCGATTTGCGCCATCGATTTTCTGCCAAATCTTCGTCACTCTCTATGAGAGAAAGAGAGGCAGCAGTAAAAATACCAAATAGACGTGGTTGCGAGTGAGACGAAGAAAAATTGTTTTTTTTTTTCATCTGTTTCGACTATGATATGAATGAATACAATGTAACATGCAGAAATAAAGAAAGAAAATTTTTTCTTTAAGCATTTTAAGAATTGCGGATTTTTTGACAGTGCTTGTGACATTTTTAATTGAATTTAGAACTGTAAATAATTTTTCACATTTTCTGACTTTCTTTAAGTTGTAGTTGAAAGGCAAAAATTAAGAAAATGAAATTTAAAAAAGAAAAATTGTTAGATTGAAGCGCATTAAAAAAATCTGAATATTAGCGCAACATAGATTGATAAATTTCTCTTCAAAAAAGTTCATTTTGAATTTTGATCTTGATCTAAATTTTTAAAACTGATTTTTTTTAACTTAAACTTCATCTAAAAATTTGAAATCAAGGTAAAATAATTTGAAACTAAATAACATATTTTAATTTAAATTAATAATTTGAATTAAAAATTGGAACTTTTTAGCAATTTTGGTTTGCATTTTGCAATATTAAAGATCAGAGTAAAAATAGAAATTTATTAAAATATCATTTTATTAAATTCAAATCTTTTAAATTTATGATGTTTAGTAAGGAAATTTAAGCAATTTTTTCACAATGTACTTCAATAATTTTTATAAAAAAAAATTTTTTCAAAAAATCTTTTAGTCAAACTGCATAAAAATTTTAACTCAAAAATTTCCAGTTCAAATAGTAAAAAAGAGAGACGAAAGTGATTAATTGTTTTCTATTGACTTTTCATTACATTCTCTTCACTTGTTTTCCATCTAAACGTTGAAATGTAAAAATTTTCTCATAAGTTTAAATTTTATTGAATTTTTTCTTATACTTCAAACAAAAAAATAATTTGTCTTTGATCAGCTGAATTTACATGTGACGCAATTCTTTCCACACACTTTCACAGAATCTCGATGAGTTTCTAGACAAATTTCTTGATGATGTTTTGACGCTTATACAAAACTGCTGGCGGCTGCTTGCTATGAGAAATATTGTAAAATGTCACACACATCTGAAGGTTTTTTCCTTTCTGTATGTCTCAGTTTAAAAACTTTTAGCCAGCCAGTATCTCATGTAGGTTTCGTTTTCATTCCGCAACAACGAGCACACACAAACAAACGAACTGCGCGAGTGAATAAATAAAAACTTATTATTTCATTTTGTCATCGAGGAATTCTCTCTCTCTTTCGTATCTTTTTTAATTTTGTTTGCGAGCAATACTGAGAAAAGTAAAAAAATTAATGAATGATTATTGTTGAAGCTTTTTAAATTCTTCATTAGGAATTATTTTTTTTTGGAGATCATGTTTTTCTTAAATATTACAAAAGATTGCGACAACGCGTTCTTTTTTAAGTTGTCGAGGTCACAAGATTTTTCTTTTCATTGTTGTTATGCTGTTTGATAATGAATGGAACAAAACATGTGTTTATCACATTTTGTAGGTTTATATCAAAGAGATTCTTTTGCAATATGCTGAGATTTTAATTTATTTTTTAAAAAAGAAAATAAGAACTGAATGAGGAATTAATAGAGCAATTTGTAATTTTAAGAAATTAAATTTTCTTTTGATTTTGTTTCAAATTTTTTTAACTTTTTTATTCGTATTGAATTTATTAAAAATAAATTAAAAATTAATATGAAAAATTTATTGTATGTAGAAATTCAGAATTCAAATCTTGATATTCTTTCATTCATCAAAAGTTTTAAATTTTTTGGTGTTTTTAGCGCATTTTTGGAACAACAATGCAGCTTATATCTTCACTTTGGCTGGCTGAGGCGCGAGATCTCGAAAATTATAATAGCTAGAGACTTCCGGTTTGCTGTGTTTGATTTGTGCTATCGGTTTATTTTGGCGACGCTTAGTTATATTTTTATTACTTATTCCATTAATTAAGAAATTGCGAATTTAATTTTTCATATTGAAAAATGTAAATAAAGCGAAGTTGGCTGTGAAAACGATTGCAGCGCTACCAATGTCAAATATTGGAACTTCCAATAATATGAATATTACTCAACCGTTATTTTCAAGTCAATGAAATTTATTATAAGATTCTGTAAATTGCAGAGTCTGAAACCGTTTGGTATTTTAGTTGCAATTAAATCAACTAAAACTTATTCAATTAAAATTTTCAACTAAAACCAACAAAAATTAAATCGATTAGGCTTTTATATTTAATCGAATAAATTTTAGTTCATTTTTAGTTATTTGTAAAACGGTTTCAGACTCTGGTAAATTGAACTTAAATTAAAATATAAAATGCATCAAAACTTTATAAACATGCTTTTCCCTATATTTTTAATTTATTCCGATCAAATTATTTTAAACTGTAAATCTATTTCTCAAACGAATTTAATAAGTCTGTAATTTGTCAACATACACTGATCTAGGCATTAAAAATTCGCTAAAGTAATCCGACCTATGGCGGACACTTTCGGTATCATTTTATAATTTATTTTAACTTTGTTGTTTAAAACTTAATTTATTATAATAAAATCAATTAAAAAAAATTTTTTTTCCTGAACAAAAGAGATACTTTTTATTATTTTTTAATTTTTTCACAAAAAAATAATCTAACATAAAAATTTATCTTGAATATTTTAAACAAAATATTTTTTCTAAAAAATTTTTGAGTTAAAGTTTCTTTTCAAATTTAAAATAAACAGAGAAAATTCTCAATTAATCATATTATCTTAAAAATAAGAAAAACCTCAAAACTGCAATCATCTTCTCACATTAACAAATTGAAAAATAATCCCAAGTAAAAAATAGAAATGAAAAAATAAACATTGTTACAAATTTTCATTTCTTTCATATTCACTCGTATTTAGATATAGACACTTGTCTACATAACATTATAAGTCACTAAATAAGCAAGATGAAACTCACAAATACACATTTGAAAAGAATTTCGAGTCTATGACGTTTTGGGATTAACATGTGAATATTTTTTCATCTCTACAAGATGATTTAATGTGCGGCGACACAAGACCACGAAAAAAGTTATTCTAATAATATCAACTTCATTAATTCATTCATTTAATTAGAATATTATGAGTATATGTGCAATAAGATTTTTATATGAGCAAAATGACAAGTGAAAAGGAGAAAATATTAAATTGCAATAAATTTTAATGCAAAAATGAAAATACAGGGATTAAGGAATTTTTTATTTACTTAACAAAATTTTGTAATGTATTTTGCAAGTAGTTTCAACATTGTAAAGATTAGAATTTTTTTAAAAAATGTAATAATGTTGTAAAGAAAATCTGAAAGATAGCATAAATTTTACAAACCAGTTTATGCCAAGATTTAATTTTAAATGAATCAAATCAATACAAAAGCTTTAGTGTTTAATTTTTAATTTTTATGTTAGGATTTTCTATACATTTTAAATCCCTGACGTTTTCAATTTCTTTTCTCTTTCAATTAAAGTCGCAAATCACACATGCAAAGAAAACATAATTTATATCACATTAATTCAATTAGTTTTAGATTATTCCCACATAAATTTAAAACTCGAGTAAACCTATCTCTCTTTTTTATAGCTTCATTGTGCAAATCACAAACAAAAAAAAATCACAACACACATTTTAAAGTCAATTTAAAATTCATCCTCATCAGCCTACGTTTTCATGAAAAATTTATTTTTTGTAATCTTTTTTCTTCTTCTTTCGTTTATAATGAAGGTACAGTGAATGCAAATGGCGAGACCAAGAGACAACGTACTTCATATACACGCTATCAGACGCTAGAATTAGAAAAGGAATTTCATTTCAATCGCTATTTGACGCGTCGACGACGAATTGAAATTGCTCATGCATTATGCTTGACTGAACGCCAAATTAAAATTTGGTAAGCTTTTAAAATAAATTCAACATTTTTACGATTTATTTTATTAATTATAAATTTATTTTTAGGTTCCAAAATCGTCGTATGAAATGGAAGAAAGAACATAAAATGGCATCAATGAATATCGTGCCATATCATATGTCACCTTATGGTCATCCATACGCTCAATTTGATATCCATCCTAGCCAATTTGCGCATCTCTCGGCCTAGGACGTGTGGCACAGTAGCTTCTCGAATACTGGTTAGAGACTCAACCAATTATATCAAGAACAATATCAAGGATATAATTCATCTAATAACAATCAGGATAATACTAGTAGTGCTCTATTTAGCAGCAATAATAGTAATAATTCTGAAAAGTATCCACCCGACTTCTGATCTCAAAATAATCATCATAACAACAGCAATCTCCTTGTCGACTGCGACTGCGAAACGCAAAGCAATTGATAATGAAATTTCAGATTTTATTTTGAGTGACGTTCGTCGTGACTGTTGTTCTATGATATAATTGGTTGTGTTCGAGTAATTAAAAAATGACAATTTTTAAAAACTTCCAAAACTGAAACTACAAACTCAACTCTTGAGCTCGAGAAACAAAAATTTTTTGAACTTGATTGATGAGTTTGAATGAACTTTTTTGAAATGATTGTAATTGCCATTTTTACTACTTTGGAAAGAGATTAAAATTTGAAATGAAATTGTTCATACTCTTTCTAATCAGTATTCAAGAAACTACTTTCTTATTATTAGTTGGTAATTTAAAAAATTGTGAGAGAACTAAATTAAGAAATTATTTTTTACTATTATTATCAGATTTCTGGAAAAAAAAATTCATTTTGTACAAAATTTAATTTTTGAATTTTTTAAAGATTTAGAATTTAAAATTGTTGAAAATGAATTTCATTGAAATGTTACAATTCTACTTGTAGAGTCTTTGAATTTCAAAAATATCAAGTTGTACAAAAATTACAAATCTATAAAATGTTTTGCAACATTTTACAGCATTGTAAAAACTTTTATTAAATAAATGAAAAACATTACAAGATAATTGTAAAAATGTAGAAATTCTCCAAGATTCTTTTATATGTTTGTAGAATTTCTACATTTTTACAAATTTTGTAGTTTTACAATAAAAGTTGTATTGTAAAAATATCTACAAAAAATAAAATTCCTACAAAACTAATTGAAAATCTTTACAATAAAATTTGTAAAATTTCTTTACAAATAATTGTAGATTATTTACATTAAATTTTATAAAATTCTAAAACTTTTACAAGTAAAATTTTTTAAATTTTAAAGAAATAAATTTTCAACAATTTTACAACTCTAATTCTTAATCTAAATGAAAACCTCATAAATTTTCTCCCGAATTTAATTTTGAAAATTTCCAAACTCTGATAATTTTAATTGATAATGTTTTTTAAATTGATTTTTCAATTAGGAGTAGAACAATGAGCAATAAATGATAAAATTATATTCATATCAGACGCGCAAATTGAACTAAAAAGCATAAAAAGTTTTAACGGTCATGAAAAATTCAAAAATTTATAGTTCGATAAACTTACGATAGATATCGGTAAAAAAAAATAAGTCTGATGATTGCAAATGATGATGATGATTGATGTTATGTATTGCGCCATTTAAAAACTACTCTTTTTATAAAATTTTTAATTAATTAATTAAATGAAAAGAGATAAAAGAAATTTTTGATTGCAATATTTGAAAGAAAAAAATTTTAGTTAATTTTTAGTTTTTATATTTCTTGTTTACAAAACTTTTTTTTAGTTATTAAATTGTGGCTTTTTTCTATTTATTAAAAAATCACACAAAAAAAGAAAAGTTCTCTAAAAATTTCTTTTTTTTTTCGGTTGTTTGCTTGTTAATATTGAAGTATATATAAAAAATTTAGCTCATAAGTGACACAAATTTAGAGGAAAAAATTATTTTAAAATTTTTATATAAATCTTTTTCTCTTTTTTTAGTTTAAAAGAAGTGAAAAATTGATAAAAAAAACTTTTTAGTGGATAATTAAAATGCGTAGAATATAAAAAACAAGAAATTTTCATGAAAAAGAATTTCAACGATGAAACAAATTCGGAGAATGCAGGGCTTATTGTTTTTTCTATTTTCTACATTTCTAACTTATTTTTACATTTTTTCTTTGTTCCTTATCTCTTACTTAAGCTCTATATAAAAAAATATTTTAATGGCGAGGAATTTAACAAACCAGTGAACTTTTTTAATTTATTCTCGAATTCATCAATTTTTACTCCCACTTTTTTTCATTTCCACTCCCTTTGTGTATAATTTTGAAGAAAAATCTTTTTTTTTATTTCTCTCTCTAAATTACTTTTCTTTCCACCCTACAAAAATATAGCAACAGAAACATAAAACAAAAATTTATTTTGACAATTCAAATTGAAGTCAATCAAAATTATTGAAGGATGAAATTTTGGTTACTTTTCAAAAGAGTTTTTTTTTCTTGATTTTTTGAAACCTAAAAATTTCATGATCTAAATTTTTCTTGAAATTAAAGAAATTTTTCTTTATTTAATCAAATATTTTTTTATAAACAAAAAAGAAAGAAATTAAAGCACATTAAATAAAATTGTCTTAAGTCCAATATAATCTCATTAGATTGAAGACATTTCTATTTATTCTTTCTCAATTTTCATTTAAAAAACCCACAATTAGAAACATTTTCATTTAATTTTTTTTTTAATTTTTACAAATTTAAATTTTTTTAAAATTTTGAAACAAATACAGAAACAAAATTATTTCAAAAAAGTCTTCTATTCAAAAACAGCAACAAAAATATTTTCCTAATTTTAAATAACAACATTTCGTCGTCATTTTCATCCATGTACATATAAAAGAATAAAATATGAAAATGAAAAAATCTCTGTAGTATAAGAAATTTTTTTTTTTTCTTCCTTTTCATATATACAACACACACTCACACATGTCTTAAGTTCATTTATGTTTAAAAGGCAGAAAAGAGAGAGAGAAAAAATTTCATAATGAAAAACTCATATTGTGTAATCTACTTAGTGGAAATGCGAAGTAAATAAGAAGAAGAATTTTTATAAATATGTAAGAAATTGATAAGGAAGCAGAAGTATAAGCAAACAAAGTAAACATGACATACATTGTGTGTGCAGATTCAATGAAAAAAGGGATGAGAAAAGAAAATTTCTTCATTACATTAACAAAAAAATTTTTTCATCATCTTTGAATTCGTTTCTGCCACACACAACACATTCCAGCGCTAACAAAAATTTTTTTTTCTTTTTAAATTCTCTTCAATATCTGACATAAATTTTTTTTTTAATTTTGTCAATCAAAGAAACAAAAAATTTTGTTAAATCAATAAAAACAAAAAATTATATTCATAATTATTGTCATAACAAAAGCAAACAAACAAAACAAAATTTTGATGTAAATTTTTCAATTGAATCTTTTATTACAATTTTTAAATTCTTAGAATTCTTTTGAGTTTATGTAAATTTAATGAGAAATTTATTGAAACTGAAAAAAAGTTTTATTGAAATTTCTTAGAAGGTCAACATTTAGAGTAACTTAAAATTAATTAAATACACAAAATTAAATTTTTTATTACTTATATTGATTAAAATTTATTTATTAACAAAAACAAATAAAAAATGACAAACTACAACTTACAGTTGAAACACATAATAATAATTTCTTTTCGTACCATTCAGAACCATCACATACAAAATTTCTTAATTGGGTCAGCTTTATTTACAAGTAAAATTTGACGAATTAAATTTTTTTTACCATCTGTTGATGTTTTCATGAAAAGAAATTTTTAAATTTTTTGGGAATAAATTACAAAGACATAATTATGAAATTAACTTACAAATAAGAAATTAATTCAAGAACTACATTTGTAATTTCTTCTTGTGAGTTATGATATAAGGTAATTTCTTTAATTATTAAAGTTAAGAAAAAACATCTGCTTAAAGAAGTTTTAAAGAAAAAGAAATTTCTTATACTTTTAGAAAGAGCCATTAAAAAGTTAAAATTTTTAAATTCAGCTATAACAGTTTTTTAGTACCAGAAATAATATTTTTATCAAGAAATTATTGATATGTAAAAAAATTCAATTGAAAAATTCTGCAACAAATTTCTTTCTTCACCAACAAATTTATAATTTGATCAAAAGGAAAAATCAAATCGTTCAAAAAAGAAAAATTAACAGAGAGCAAAAAATGATGATTTAAACTTTAACTAAATTTTAAGAGTCGAATAAAAAAATGTAAGAAAACATAAAAATTATATAAAAAGAAGTATTCTGTGCAAAAGAGATGAATTTTCAAAAAAAAACACACACAAAACAAACACTTAGCAAAAATGAATAAAAATTTAAACAAGCAAAAAAAAAAATATTTATTTCATTGGATGTATCAAATAAGTGAGAGTAAAAATGAAAAAATTTCCTCAGTATACTCAAGTAAAAGTAACGTAATTGATAAAATATAAAAAACAAGTGTAATCTACTATAAAGAATCTTATATAAATTTAATGAACTTAAATTTAAGTGACAATTAAGAAAATTATTATCAACAATGTACAAAAAAATGAAACTACACAAGATTTGTACACATAGTAAAAAAATACAATTGATAAAATTTGACAAGTGAATGGAAGCAAGTAGAATGATAAAAATTGATATTTGTAACAAATCTCTATACTTCAATGCGAAATAAAAAATATATTAAATAAATATATATAGTGAAAAAAGTGAAGAAAGTGAAAATTGTAAAATTGCATTGATACTTAATAAAAAATAAAAATAATAAAAAAACAATGTTTTCAATTATTTTGAATTTTAACATTTCAGAACTTCTGTGATTCGAGATCAAGTACTTGGATCAGCAAAATCCTTAAAAGGATTTGACTAATTTTATAGAAAACTATGAAATCACTTTGAAAATTTTGCTGATTCAAGAATTGGATTTTGAAATTGAAATACTCATTTAAAATATTAAACAAAATTTAAAAGTATTTTGAAATAAAACTTTTAAATTCGAAAATTTTCTACAAATTAAAATACTTTTTACCAGTTTTCAAAATTTCATAAAAAACTGATGTATTTATATATAAAAATTCTAATATTTTCATAAATTTTCTAAAACTATCTCAAAATGTTATAAAAATAATTAAAAATTGAAATTCGTTAAGTTCGAAAAGTATTCTTTAAATGTTTTCAATTTCTAACAGTTTGAGGTATTTTAAAAATTTAAAAATGTTAAAATTTTTAAAAAACTTTCGCTCAAAATTCTTACTTAGTTCAATCAACAAAGACCAATCGTATTTGTCTTTAAAAAATTCACAATTTCTACCTCTTTTACAACTTTAAGGAGTGATTGAACAATTGTCATCCCTAGTCAATAAACAGCCTGCAAAAAAAGAACTTTCTTTAATATGTATCGATGTGTGTGACAAATCAAAATTTCATGAAGTCAAAATCGAAAAAGAAAGCAAGTTTTGCCTTTTCATACTTTTTTTACGGAGAAAGTAATAAAAAGGAAGGAAAGGGATAGCAATTGTGAATTGTTATCGACACAGCATGTGCACAGCTTATTAGGTAAATTTTTTTCGCAATTTTAGGATTTTTCACTCGATATATGCAAGTTTTTGCCAGTACCCTCCATGAATAGAACAAAAAATAAAAAAATTGAAATTCATCAATAGCCTTCAATTTCAAATATACAAAAAATGTTTATATGTATGTGAG
Source organism: Polypedilum vanderplanki (assembly GCA_018290095.1). NCBI lineage: Eukaryota > Metazoa > Arthropoda > Insecta > Diptera > Chironomidae > Polypedilum > Polypedilum vanderplanki. The sequence continues at coordinate 29,697,670 of CM031381.1, read as the reverse complement.
AGCACACATAAGTAGACAGTTGGAAGAATATGAAATTGATGTTACCAGGTAACGAAAATAAAAAAATCTTCTCTTTTCTAAAGGCACAAAATTTCAACTTACAATATCAATAGCAAACTCAAAATCGATATGATTGGGCCGTCTGTTACTTCTCTCACACTTTCTCTTTCGTTTGGTTAAAGAAATAAATATTTTCAATCCATCTACCCATCCATCAATCCATTTCCCTTGATTTAGAATAGGTTGAAGAATATTTTGATTTTTATGATATGGCGATCGTCACTTTGACAGAGAGAGTTGAAAAAACATTCAAACTTAAAACTGATTTTGAACCAAGATTTGAATGCGGAATAAAAATTAATTTTTAATAAATAATGAAGTTGACTGTAAAATTTATTCAGTTTCTTAAAACCGTTAAATAAAAAATGTCTAAATCTTAATACAAAAATTCCAAAAAATTGAGTCAATTTAAAACTATGGATCAAGTTTATAAGAATAAAATTCAGTTAATAATCATAGCGAAATTTTAAACTAGCATCAAGTTAACTACAAAAATTATTTAAATTTTGAAACATCGTTGAAATGAAAATTTTAAGAGTTTTAAAAAACTTCAAAAACTATGAGTTTTAATTTGAAACCTATAAAAAAACCTTAAAATTACTTAAACAATTTATAAAATTTAAAACGGCGTTAAAATAAAATTTTCAAAATTTGAAAAACCGTTAAAATAAATAAATTAGAAAATAAACAGTAAAAATTGACGAAAAAGCGCCATAAATCAAACACCAATCTTAAATCCCATCAACAAATCGTTTCTTGATTTTTTATTTTATGATCTTGAAATGTTTCGTTGAGCGTTCGAAAGAATGGTTGGTGAGAGCAAGTGGTATGAGAAGAAGAAGATGGAAATTCAAAAACAGTTTGTTTTCATTCTCAACATACAATACAACACACACCAAAAGCTTTTATTTATTGTTGTTGTTAGGAGTGAGAGAGAGAAAAGGAAAAATTTACACAAGCAAAGCATGAGGTTATAGAGGGATGAATGGATCTAAGCCCTGGGAAAAAGTATCAGTAAAAACCATGTGAAAGTAAAAGCAAGAAGAGGAAAAAGTCGTAAAAAATATACAGCTAAGGCAACTTTTATATTTTCATTCAAGTTTTTCGCACATTAAATATTTTCTTTTCCTTTTCTCATCTTCTATTTATTTTTATGTATTTAGATATAGAAAATTTTCTTATTCTTATTCTTACTGCTGCTACTGTGATGACTAAAAGAAAGATCTTCATCACTTTCTTAGTAATATACATATACTTTAGGCCTACACTCATAAAGATGAATATATTTCTGCTTCCCTAAGACAATGAATGAAATGAAAAACATTTGAAGATGAGAAGAATCACAAGTGAAAATCAACGATTAAGAAAGAAAAAAATGGAAGTGGGTTGAAAAAGATGCAGAAGAAAATGTTTATGTAAATTATGGAAGTGTAGAAGAGAAATTAAATGATGAAGAGAAAGAGTAATTTTATAAATTCTACATTTGATACAAAAATTTTATATCTTAAGATAAAATGCCAAAAATATTTAAATTTTTGTGCTAAAAGTAACTTTTTTTTTTATTTTTTAATAAGTCTTAAAAACGGACAAAAACCAACAAAAAAGTTAAAAAATCTTTAAAATCTCTTACCGTCTTATTTCGAAGTTTAGACCCAGTTTTTAAAAAATGTTTTTATTTCTAAACAAAGACTAAGATAAACTCCTTAGTCTAAATCCTTAAATTTGAGAAAAGACGATAAAAATAATTTTTCGTGGAAATATTGTTTAAATTTTGGTAAAAATCTTATAAAATAAACAGAAATCAAAATGATTTATAAAAAATTCAAAAAATGCCAATAAATGATTCTCAAAACTCTTTAAATTCTATTATAAACTTTTCTATTTCATCTATTTTTTTTTTTTTTTTTTTTGAAAAATCTCAAAATTATTGAACATTTTCATTTCTTCGATGATACGAAACACTGTACAAATTATTATTTTTTTATCTTTTAAAAAAGCCAAACAAAACACTTATTCGATAAAATAATAAAAATTTCTCTTCTTCTTCAGATCAGCAAGCAGTACAGAATATAAAAAAAAGATAAAAAGAAGAAAAATCAATTTACACGTAGCGAAAATAAAATTGAGATCTGTCCAATATTTAATTTTATTATCAATAACATATCAAGCGTATTAAGAAGAAAAAAAATCTCATGACGATGGTAAGAGGAAAAAAATCAATTAACTTCCTAATACTAATAAAGAGAGAAAGAGAAGATTTCTGTAGAAACAGAGCACAGCACAAAAAATATTCAAACTTTCTCTACACACATTCTCAAGTTTTTTTGTTAATTTCAAATTAAGCTTATTAGTATAGAAGAGAGAGAGAGAGAGAAAGAAAAAAAATAACAGAAAAGATACGATGATTTTTATCATCGCCACTCGAGCACAACGAAGTGAGGGACAAGAAAAAGAAAAAAATTGTTACAAGGCAAAAGCCGAGAGGCAAATGTAAAAAAACTTTTTTTCCTTGTCCAAAAATTTTTCTCGCCTTCTTTTCTTCATTCTCGACATTGCCAGGACGCATATAAATTCCCTTAATAAGTAAGTAGTCCAGAGGGAATGATATGAGCTAAGAGAGGAAAAATCAAGACCTAAAGTTTGTGTCGATTATATACTTTGAGAGTCAAGTGAAAAAGGGCAAAAATAAAATTTGAAATGGACATTTGGGAAAAAATGAAAAAAAATTTAAATTACCCAAGAAATGTAAGGTTCAAAATTTTGAACTTTAAAGTTCAAATAATTTTTAAAAAAAGAGCGTATATTGGCTTAGTTTAAAAATAATATGCGTATTTAGAATTTTTATTGTTGATTTATGTTTTTTTAATACTTATCGTTATAAATTTTACAAGAGATAAATAAAATAATTAAATGCAATTCATTATTTTGTAGCTGTTTTAGTTGTTTTTTGTGAACTTTTCATTTTTCAGAAAGATATAAAAATTTTGAAAATTTTAGTGTTCAAAATAAAGAGATTTCAAACTACAAAATGTAGAAAATCATTAAATTTTACACGATTTCTATAAAAGTTATAAACATAAAAAACAAAATATTTAAAAACTTTTGATTTAAATATTCAAAAGATTGGAATCTAATTATAAGATATAAAAGTAATAAAAGCAAAAAAAATTAATATAAGTTTACTATCCTTGAATTAAGAAGAAAAAGATTTACCCAGGAAAAGAAGAAATAGATTCAGCAGTCAGTATTTGTAAAAGAAAAAGTAGAAATAGAAGGAGGAGTAGCAACAGTCATAAATAGAGACTTACTCATACCAACCAAATAAAATATAAAATCCAAGTTTAAAGGAATCTTTTTGAAAATTTTCTTTCTCATTCTTGTTGAGTTATGATTAGAGTTTTACAGCTCCTATCTATTTATAAAGATGCGTATCTATAGGGAAATATTTTAATAAAATGTAAAGCATAACACAACACCATCATGGGCAAATCATTTACTTTTTTGCTCTCTCTCTCGCCCTTCTTCTTTCATATCGTCATCACCCTCTCTCGAATATATATATATATATGTATGTATGTGATAATAAAAACGTAAAACGAAATAATTTTCAGGCTTGACATTTCATTTTTTTTTCTTGTATATTCTACTGCTGATGTTGTTACTCACATTGTAAATTGTACCCGCACATTTTACTCGCTTACTGGCTGGAATAAATTTCTAGGCACCTTTTTTGCTGCTGCTGCTCTATACAAACACACACACATATACATACATACTAAAAATCAGCAAGGAGAAAAATCTTGAATGAAACGATTGTGAACATTAGCATGCGCGCGAGTGAGATACTTTTCCTGAAAGGAATTGAACAAAAAATATTTTTTTCTCTTGCTTCCTCACATATGAAAAATACACACGAAGCAGCAACAAAACAACTCGATTTCTCTCTATGATTTTTTGCCTATGATGAAGCAGCACATTTTCGACTCACTTACTTACTTTCATGATGAAAAGAGCTTTTCAGTGGGTTATCAATGTCAATTTTAATACAAGACGGCAGCGTCACTCCTCTCATGATGACGAATTGCTTTTTAATTTGTTCTCTTTGAAGAAATTTTGTTACCAGAAAATTTATTTTTAATCCTTGGGAAAATTTGTTGATTCCAGCATGAAGGAAAATTAATTTTAGAACAAAAGAAGAAAAGTTAAAAAGATTATTTTTGTTTGTAATAAATTTGAACGCGTTTTTTTCATAAGGTGTTTAAATTAAATTCGTTTTTAAAAAATTACTATCATTAATGTTTGTTAACCAATTACAATTTCAAAAAAATAAAATTTTATTTTGAAAACAAGAAAACAAATGTTATATTCAGAAAATATATATATCACTATAAGATTCAATATCAACTTGATTTCAAAATCTACCTATTCCAGTTTGATTTTATAACAACGGTTAAATTTGATTATTTCCGAGATGATACAACTATTTGATCACGGTAAAATTTTATCCTTTCAAATGTTCAATATAAAAAATTCATTTTCATTCCTAATTATACAATCAGTAACAAATTTTTAGCTAAATATGAAACAACTTTTAGGTATAAAAATGAAGTTCCTAGCTATTAAAGATTTTGTTGCATGTCACATTCATATATATATATATATATATATATATATATAAGTTTGTTTTTTATCATAGCCACGATTCAATTATTTCTTTGTTTATTTTACCATTTATCATGATAATCCTTCAATCTTTCTCTTATAACTCTAACAAATTCATACAAACCAAGTAATTTTCTCAACTGTCTTCTTACATATAAAGCGTGAATTTCACAAATAAAAACAAAAATTGGAAAAGACAAAGTACCAAGAAAAATCACAAAACCAAATTCAAGGTCAGACATTGACAAAATTCTTTTTGTATCTTCAGGTTTAATATCAATAGGTCTATTTAAATACCATTCACCATAACTAACAAGATGATTTAAAATTCCAGAAGGAATCAATTCATCAACTAATTTGTTTAACTGATACTGCAAAATGTTGTTAAGTGGTGATGAAATTACAAGAGGTTTCGACAGTTTCTCATATTCCAACATAGGTAAAGAACCATTGAAAAAACTTTTCCAGTTTTCTAGCTCAAAATCACTAACAAAAAATGCATATTTAGATTTTGTTTCACCTTTAAGTGCTCGTTTGTATAAATCAACAAACAACGGAGACGATGAGTAATTTATAAATTTTGGACTGAAAATAAAATTTTATGATTAATTTTAATTGTATTTCATAACACAAACCTTTCTCTGTCATTAAGGAGATCATAATAGTGGTCAAGTTTATATGAATTTATTATAACCGTGTAATTCATTTGTATAAGATCTTCAATTGATGCTGGCAATGGTTTTCTCATATTACTTGTCATAAACTCAAATATTTTTGATTGCCAACAAGTTCGAATAATTAAACAAAACCAAATGAAAATTATCAACGTTGAACGAGGAAAAGATTCTTTTGGCAATCTTAATTGTGAAATTCCAAAGAAAATACCAAGTGCATTATAAGCCGGAATATTTATGCCTAAAATATTTTCAAATTATCAAAATAATTTAAAACATCAAAATTTTACCTTTGCCAAAAATTATTCTTCTTATCCGTTGTGAAGAAATTTTAAGACCAAAGATTGTTGCAAATGTCAATCCAAAAGTTAAAAGCATCAAAATCCAGGTTAAATCATCAAATGGCATTGTAAGCTTTTCATAATTTGTATACAAATCATTGTAAGAAATATGAAACATAAAATTTAAAGTAGAAATACTTTGTGTATAATATAAAAGTGCATTAGAATAATTAGCTGGCGAAACAGAAAAGGTAAAAATATATCGACCATTTGGCTCATAATTCTTTGTTCTTAAGGTTTCAACTTTTGAATCTATAGCAATATTTATTGTATATTGAGGTGTGAAATTGTGTTGAATAGACATTATTTGAATTACTTCAAATATGGCTCCAGCAAAATGGTTTACATCAAGATTTATGGTATCTGAAATATCGTTGAGGTAAAATCCAAAATAATTAAATCCATAGAAATTAAGCATACAACCATTAAAGTTCTCAAAATGATCAAAATTTTTCAAAGTTTTGTTCCATTTTTGCGAATTTACATTCATGATGTTTAACGTATCTAATGAAAATTCTCCACAAACATCTGATCGAAAAATTTGGTGGGCATATAATAAAATTTCCTTCATTTTTCTATCCAAGTGAATGAAAAATTCAAAAAAGTACATTTGTCCAACAAAATTAATTAGTTCACGGCGTGTATACATCAAAACATTTAAAAAATGTTCAACGTGTTCAATTTCTTCAATATATACCAAAAATTTTATTCTTTTTGAGCCATAATATTTTAAATGCATGGTTTTTGATATTTCTTGGAAACTAAACAAATTTCGTCTCGATTTCATAAAAACTACAGCAGATTGGTTGAATTCATGATTCCAATCCAACATATCAGTGAGACTAACATGTTTAAGACTTATTGGAATTTTCTCATTTACTTTATTTGTGACATCATCAATGACATCATTGATGTGATTTGTCTTCTCACCATAAATAATGAAATCAAATTTGATATTATTGGAAATGTAGAACTCATGAATGACATCAGAAATTACTTTTGAGACTGATTTAGTTGGATCAATTGTTGAAACTCTAAATATTTTTTCTTGGTATGAACTCTCAACCCAAAATACAAGCAAAATAGAAAAAATACACAATTTTGAAATATTTTAAAATTTTTGGAGTCTCCTTTTGTGATGACGAATGAACATCTTTAAAAAAATGAAAATCAATAGAAATTTAGAATAATTTGTTTAAACTTTGAGACTTCAAGAAACTCGGATTTAATCTTTATTATATCAAAGAATTTTTTTAGTTTTTTCTATTAAATTGAACTTAAATTTCTTTTTGTGGAAAAAAATTTTGTCACTATGACAATAATCTACATACTAACTAAAATATTTATCAATATTTTGATTTAGAACTAGTTTTGTATTTAGAAATTTTTGTTCAACATAGAATGTGTCCGTTATTTCAGCAATGAATTGCCATTAAAATTACTTGCAATTAGGTATCTTGATAACCGATTGGTAAAAGCATTTGATCAACAGTGTTTAGTCGTGAAACTTTAAGGCTTAATCTCAGGTTGGGTCTTTAGACATTTGCAAAATTTTGATAACTTAAGTACTTAGTAATTGCTAATTAGTGAAGATTGTTGACTTTTTTAGACTCTGGACAAAAAATTTCAAAAGTACAGTAAAGTTTTTGTTGGAAGATTTTGGAATTATAAAGGAAATCTGAGAAAATAAATAATCTTAAAAGAATATTATTCAAATTTTTACAATGTGTTTGCCCAAAAATAGATAGTAGAGATATTTAGTTAGTTTTTCTTTTAAATCGCCAGATAGCGAGTTAGTTATAAAAAAGAGAAAGACAAAAAAATTTTTTTTGATAAAATCAAAAATTTTTGTGAAATTTTACAAGTTTGAGAAATGCTTTAAAAATGCTATCTTAACTGTAACAAAATTTTAATATATTTTTTGTACAAAAAATAACGGTAATTTTTTATCTTGAACTTCTTGTCTTCAAATATTATATAAATTATTGAACAGGAAACAAAAGTTCTTAAACTTGGTAAATGCGCTAAAAATAATTATCATCTTTTAAAATCAAAATCTCTCCTATATAATTTAAACTAATCTTAAAAATCTTTTTAAGAACCCTTCTCACATTACCATTAGCTAATTTCTAATCTTCTTAAAAGAAACAGCAAACGAAGTCCAGTAGTAAATGAAAGCGTTAAAAACTTCACAGGAAATAGCTCAATAAGTGAGGCTTAAGCATCATTATAATCAATCCCACGACAACAACAACAAAAAAAGACGCACGCCAGTAAAGAATTTAAATTTGTTCTCATTCTCGCAAAAAAAAAAGTCAATTTTCTGCAAAACAATTCTCATTACTCCATTAATTCAGCTTGCGAGAAATTTTTCGTCACCACTTTGTTCTCTCTCTCTCATATTTAATTTAATAATCATAAAAGAAGTATTAAAGTCTTATGAAATTTTCTTGCGTCTAATTCATGATGGAATGTATAATTTTTTTCTTCCTCAACTGCCTCACAGTGTAGCATAGATATGAAGAATAAAGTCAAAAAGCAAAAAAAAAAATTTATTACTATAGTGCTATCATATCCACACTAATACAATCATACACATGTTATAGAATACAAAAAAGTATGTGTTTTTATTTAAATATGTGTTGTGTATGTCTATCATAGTATGTGTAAAATGATGAACAAACAGACTGCTGTTTTTCTGCTTGTCGACTTGCAGTGCATTTCGCGGCAGTCGGTATCGTTGCTTCAAACAGTATCAACATCTTTCCTTACTCTCTTAAAATTTTTTTAAAACTTAAAATAAAGAAAAAAAAATTCTTTGTGAAGTTTTTATTTAAAAAAGTGAAAAGTGGTGAATATAAAGTTTGTATAATCAATTTTACTGTATTAATTAAGGAATTATTATATTATCTTCTCTTTTTTGGTTGAATTTGTATTTGTGACTTTTTTCAATTTCATTTTATATATATCGATTTCAAACAAAAAAAGATTTCTTTTAATATAAAAAAACTTCTTTTTCAAAAAGGTTCTTTTTTTGGAAGTGAAATGAAATTTTATGAATTATTCATTTTTTCTTTTTATTTGCCGGGTTTTTGAACTTTAATTTGTTGTCTTTTATGTCTTACTTACTTGCCTGCTGACATTTTTGGTGACAAAATGAGTCATGTCCAGCTTTCATTACTTAATTATTGAAATTACCTTAAAAATGACTCAGTAAAAATGAATTCTATGAATCATTTTTTGCAATTTTTTTCTATTCTCAAACAAGCAAAACAGCTGTTTTATAAACAGCAAACTCTGTATGAGATGAAAAATTTACAATTCATAGAGAGAAAACAATTTTAATTTATATTTGAGGCGATAATGATTCAGATTAGAGTAAATGATTAATGAATTTTTTATTTTGTTGACAAATTCCTTAATTTATTTACTGGAAAATTTGCGATTTTTTCAAGTTTGTTTTTAACGGATTTTTTAAATTTTAATATTTTAAAGCTGTTGAATTTATTAATTTTGAAATTTTCTGAGACAATTAATTTCCTAAAATTTACAAAATATTAAATGTTTTAAATTTTGTTCGTAACAAATTTTTGAAATTTTAAATTTTGGAAAACCGTTAAAATAAAAAATTTCAAACTATGCTTTATATTATTTTTATATGAAAATTTAATTTAAATAGAATTTTATTTTAAAATTCAAAAAACTTTAAATACTCAACACTTTCGAAAAATTTTACAAAAAAAAATTATAAATTCAAAAATTTTCGTATTGAATGAAAAAATCGACAAAATTAATAAACACTTTGAACATTAAAATTGAATGAATTGTTTAATTTACAAAATTTGCAAAACAAATAAAATTTTCAATATAAAAACGTTTTAAAATATAAAAGTTCGTTATATTTAAAAGTTTTTAATACAAAATTTCGTTAAATTAAAAATTTTATTCATTCAATTCTTTTTAATGCGTACCTTAAGAAAAGAGAAAATAACAAAATCCGTTTTATAAAAACCTTCTAAAATCCATTTATCATCACTTATCAAAACCCGGACTCAACTCGTTTTAACTTCAAAAAATTCACATTTCTCAATAACAACTCATTTTTTATTCAAATATACAAGAAAAAACAACAAATTTTTTGTCATCATCATCATCTGAAAATTATCAATAATAAATAGTTCTCGCCTCTCATCTCTCAGTCCATGTGTTTCTCTCTTTTGCTCTCGCTTCACACATCATGTATACGTGCAAAAACAACGTCTTCGTTCTCATCGTCATAAAAATCATATGAAACTGCTGATATCGAGTTCTGTTGAGAGAAAATATCACTTCCATTTTAATGTTCATACATGCCATGCCGTTTAATAATTGTTGCATGCCATCAATCACGAAAATAGCAAACAAAAAAAGTTTACTTTACCGCATGTGTGTGCGTGTGTTAAAATTCTAATGTGAGTCACAAGCCAGCCATTGTTAGTGACTGAAAATTGATTTTTTTCGCTGCTAACTCGCAATAGAATTTTAAAGTCGATTGTATGTGGATGATAAAAATGGGAAACTTTAATTTATTGAAAGCACGCATAGAGCGAAAAAGAGAGAGCAACACAAAAAATTAAATTAATTTATGTAAATTAGGTAGCACAAAAGCATGTAAACACAGCTATCAGCACACAACTGTAATTTTTCTTCTCTTTTGCTCGTTTTAGTGTTGTTTTTCTCTAGTCAGATATAGCTAGCTAGCTGGTTATAATTTCATCTTTCTTACTCATAATAACAACAACAATATTGTGTTAGATATCTACAAAACATACAACTAAAAGGCAACTTATGATTACTTTTATTTTTCTTCTTATATTATAAAAAAGGGGGATGAAAAGTTTGTAAAAATATTTTTTTATACAAAAATTAAAAATTTTGAAAATTGAAAAATAAGCACTGAAAAACATTACCACATTTTTTTTAATTCCAAGATTCAAATCTAAAATTTTTCATTGTTTTTAAATTTTTCTATTTCTGCTCTTTATTTTTCCCTGATTTTCTCACTATAAAATGACAAAAAAACTTCCTGCTACTTTTTTTATATTTGTTTCTTCATTTCATATAAAAATTCATATATTGACCCTGTCAGCAATAAGTAGTAGTTTGCCAACACACGCTTATAAAGAAGATAGCGCGTTTTTCTCTTATTGTTCTTTTTCCTTTCTCTTTTTTTGCTCTTGCATAAATATCGTAAAAATCATAAAAACAAAATTTATGCTGCAGTCATAAAATTGTTCTAAGATTCTCTTTCTCTTCTCCATTCTCTCTTTTACTTTTATTTTAACACTAGGCACAAAGAGAAGATGAATTTGATGAGAAAAAAAATTGTTTTTTGGAAGAAGCAAAAAAAAAAGAGGGAAAGAAATCAAATCAAGGTTGTCAATTCTTTTTTCCTTTTTTATATTTGTAAAAAGATGTTGATGATGATGATGACGGTAGGTTTCTTCTTATTATTATTATTGTTGTTAAAGAACATTCGCAGTTGATATGAGAAAATTGATAGAGGAGGAAATAGGTTATTTAAAATGATTCATTGGGTCTGAGGTTGTTTGCTGTCTCACATTTAATGATGGTTGTAGAAGTTCATTTCTAAGATAAATATGTTGAAATTGATGTGTTTAAAAGTTTCTGGGTTGGAAATGAAATTTTGATTTAGAAATTTTGTTTATATTAGCAAATTTTAAAATGTTAAAAAGTCAGAAAATTGAAATGAAAAATCTAAAAAAATTAAACAAATATAAAATTCATGTCTTGATTCCATTTTGAATAATTTTTTGCATCTTCTAAAATAAAACTTTTAAAAATTAATATTTTATTTAACATTTATTCTAACTTTATTTATTCACATTATCCTTCTTCTTAAACCTTCATTTTGTCATAACAATCGTGATAATTTGATTGACATATTCAAGAATGATTTCATCTTCCATTTTGAAAGTGTTAAATTAAAACATCCATTTTGACTTTGAATGGTATGTTGATATTTGATACAAAAAAATTAATGTAAAGTTTGTCATGGCAATGAGAAAAATGATAAAAATTTTTTCAAAAAATCAAAGTTAAAGTACTGAATTTTTAAACTTTCAAAATATTTAATAAGAATTTTTGTCAAAATTATATCAAAACAGCTATTGAATAATTTAAAAGTCTTGTATAATACTAAGTTCAAGTTTTTATACAATTAAAGTATGTCGAGTTGCTTTAATTTTACCTCTTTGCTATTTTGCTCAAAAACCTTTACTATTTTTTCAATTTTAAAAATTACAATTTTTCTAAATTCTTCCAATAAAATATTATTACTTAAATTTCTCTTTATTTTGATATCAAAATTTAAAATTTTTTTAACAAAAGACTTCAAAAATAACAAAATTCCTTTCAACAAATGTCACAAGCTGTCTCATTCTTTTCTTCTTCTTCCAAGCCATAAAATTCCGATTAAAAATGTTACCTAACATTTGTTAAACTTCAACACAATTCTTAGAAGATGTAAAGTAAAAATTTTCATCACCATGACACAAAATAAAATAAAAAGTCAAAGAGAGAAAATATCTTCCCAGGAAATTGCATCATAAAAAAATTGTGTGCGTATGCAAAATAGATATGACAAAAAACGTTAAAAAAGTATCCCATTGTTTTCACGCAATTTCAACATTAAAAATTCATAAATAGCAAGCTGACAAAGGCATCAGATGGTGCCGAATATGAAATGCTTCAAGACTTGTCTTTACAATGTGCAATTTAAAAGAAAAAAAAACTTGAAGGTTGCGCAGGCAGAAAAGAAAAAAATTCTTTTAATAATTTTATTACTTTATGCCCAACGTAAAGTGTGTAGTTGAAAGAGAAAGAAGCAGAACACATTGTTGTTCTTTTTTGTCATTTCTTCTTCGCTTCTTATTTTTTGTGTGTTCATAAGTAACGGAGAAAACCATAAATTCCAATGTCTCTCCATAGAAACAAAACACTGTGCATACTCATAAAAATAAAATTATTTTTTTAGCTAAAAAAGTCCATAAAAATAAAAAATCTTCAATTGACAAAAATTGTCACTCTCTCCTTGCTAAAATTTCATCATCATCACACCAAACAGTGAGAGTTAAGTACAAAAATATGTTGTTATAAAAAAGGGGAAGTTTATAATGGTCACTGATTAAAACATTTTATGATGGTCGTCGTACTCACAAACAGAGTGAAACATTCTTAACAGGGTGCTACAATTTGTAAGAATTTTTTATTGTATAAATAACCCAAATTAATAATCCAATTTAGAAGTCATGAATATTCAATATGCATAAAATTTACTCAAAGACAGTTTCATTTATATTCAATAATTTACTGTCAAATTAGAGGTCTATCTTTATCGATCAATCTATAAATATAAAACGGTTTATAAGTAAAAGAATTATCAGAGTCCGAAACCGTTTCACGACTAACTAAAATTCAAGTAACTTTTATTCGGTTAAAAATAAAACACTAACCGGTTAAAATTTAGTTGATTTTTAGTTGTTTGTTCGGATAAAGTAAACTAATCCGAACAATTTTAACCGGTTAAAATCAACTAATCCGATTTAATTTGAAATTTAAATCTTAAATTTTTATACAGGGGGAAAATAACTATGACGAAAGATGCAAAAAAAAACGAAAGTAACGAAAGATAACGAAAGAGAAGCAAAAATGACGAAAAGAAGCAAAAATATAAATGATGCAAAAAATGAATTGCAATTAAGGAAATTTAAAGTCGTTATTCTATTGTTTTATAGATTCTAAAATGAACTATTAATCTTAATATTTATGCTCATAAAGTAGCAGCTCATAAAAATGAGCCGAAAGAAAATTTATAATTTTTAGAATTTCATGTGTTTTTTCAACGTTTTTTTCGACAATTAAATAGAATTTCGAAATTTCGTATTCGAATTTCGGAAACAAACATTGGAAAATTTGTCAAAATAAATTTTGCTTGATTTATCATAATAATCATGCTTTTTATGGAGTTATGATGAATTATTTACAAACGTAGTGGTTATTCTGAGCTATTAGAAGCAGAATAGGTATAAAAGTTGAAAGAAATATGTATGAAAAATCAATCTAACGAAAGAAGCGAAAGAAAAACGAAAGAAAAAATTTCTTTCGTCATAGATATTTTCCCCCTGTTTTTATATTAAACATTTATTTTACAGAAATGAAATTGAATTAGTAAATGAATTGAAAGTATAAATTCAAATCTTAAAATTTGATCAAATTCATATATAATGGTGTACCATCTTTCTTTTTGCTGATTTCCAAAAATTTCTGAATTTTTAGAAATAATTTAGGCTTTTTTGTGAAAATGTCTTAAGTCCACTTGAGAAAAATGCTCAGTTTCTCCGCTTTTTCTGAACCAATGATGATATTTTATAGCTTGTTTTAAAGATATTTGCTTTTAGTATCATATACAATTCAAGTAATTTAAAAAAAATTATCTTTGGTGGTCACAGTAACCTCCTAAATTCAAAAAATTGATAAATTTTTGAACACATCGTGTTCCGAAGAAACAATAAATTTTTAAATCTTTCTTTTGTCATTTATTAGTTATTACAAGAACTTAAAAGCGCAACCTTAAGAAAAATTTCACAAACTTTTATAAATTTTTTAAAGTCTCATCTTTTTATTGATGATTTTAAAGTATTATTTTTACTATACCTTTATACTTCTGGCCATAACTTTTGATGGAATAAATCAAATTTTGTAGTTTTTTACTAAATTTTTAAAATTTTTTTAATATTCATCCAAACAAGAATTAATAGAATATTTCAATCGATGATTTGACCGTTACAGTTAAAATTTCAGAAGGCGCTATTTTTCTAATTTTTGAACAAGAAAAATAGTATTATTTTGAACAACAACAAATTGAAAATTTATATTAAGTTGCAGTTTAAAACTCTTTCATTCCCTTAAATTATGTAAAAGCATAATTAAGTTAGTGGAATTGTTGTCCTCACGTTTGTGAACTAATTGTTCATTTTGACCGTGGAAATATTGTCTGTGGGTATTGTTGCCCACCGCCATTTATAATATTTATTAAAATTAAAAATTCATCAAAATATTAGTTTTATTTCAATTATTTTAACGGTTTTAAAAAATACAATCGGTTGAAATATTTTATTATTTCATGAATCTAAAATGGTTTTTTGGTATTTAATTTAAAAAATTCAATTAAAAATTTTTAAAAAAATATTTACATAGTGAATTTTAAACAATTTTAAAATATTTTTAAACATTTTTTTTTTCAAAAATATTCAATATTTAAAATTAAAAATTAAAGAATTACTTGAAAATAAAATTCAAATCTTTAAAAAAATTTAAAATAACATCTGTATTGGTTATATGTTTTTTTATTTATTTATATTTCTTCTTTATTCAATCTCCAAAAAAGTTTCTTTTACTTCTTATTTTTTTTCCACAAAAGTTAAACTAAAGAAATTCCTCTTCATAACTTTTTCATGTCATGATTGAAACGCTCAAATGAAAGCCACTGTGTAGTGGCAAAGAGAAGAAAGAACTTGACGTTAAATTGTTAGTAGCTGTCTTCGGCATTTGCCAAAAAAACACATAGAAGAAGAGAGAAAAAAAACATGCCCCTGACATCCAGGCGTCACATTAACAAGTTTTTTCCTTTTTTCTTCTCTTTTTCTACATTGAAAACATCTCTATACACACAAACAAATACATTTAAGAGAAGAAAAAAGAAACTTGTTCAAAAAAAAAGTAAAAGAGAGTGAAACATCTGCGATATTCATTATCAGTGATAAAAAAATACTGAAATATTGCTAGCAATCCCTAAATAGAGAAAAATTTAGAGTGAAACTAGTAAAAAACACATTAAAGTTCATTTAATTTAATTTATTAGTTTTTATCACATGACATTGTTCGGCACTTTAGAGCAGTGAGAATTTCTCATGCGTAACTTTCTTTTCCTTCTCTTCCAATTTACAATTTACATTCAAATAAAGTACTTTCTTCCCTAGATCTTCATAAATACAAGGATTAATTTCAATTTCTTTACTTGTGTTTGTGAGTATTTTTTTGTTCACTAACACATGCATAATATAAATTTTTTTTCTACATTTGTATGAGTTTGCAAGTGTGAGGGGTTCAAAAAAGTAGCAGTTATAACAAATACAAATGTACATAAAAAGTCACAAATACATAGAAATAAAGTTTCAGCTCCATTTTTCCTCCTCGCTATGTTTTATGCTCTTGGCAAAAAGCAATTTCTATGCCACCCTACTTATACCTCATCCTACACATTCACTCAATTGTTATAAAAAATAGAATCAAGCTATAGCTAACTCAATGGCATATATAAAGATATACAGAAGAAAAAACTTAATTTTATTAAATTCCACGGTTTCTCTCATTGACATTTATTGTGAAATTATCTTTCTTTTTTGGCACAACAGCTATTTGAGAGAAACTATGAATAATATTTTTTTTGCTAACAATCTGATTTAATACAATCCATGCATGCGCATGACAAAATATATTTAAATAATTTTTTAATTTAAAACTAGAAAATTTAGACATCTTTTTTGTGGTTTGTTCCTTTTTATGTTCACATTTATGCTTTTGGGTTAATTTTTAAAACATTAAAAAAATATTTTTTTTTTTATGAATCATTTTTGAAAAAATAATGAATTTTTATTAAATCATAAAAAAAGTTTACAAAATTCTTTCTATTATTCTCAAAACAATTTGCCAACTCGTTACACATATAAACCAAACCAAACCACATATTAAAATTTCTCATATTTATCCTCATGCTTTCTATCTATTATGCGCCAAAAACGAAGTCATGACTCCTAGCTCTTATGTACATATACATAAAAAATTTCTGTATAATCACGATGATATCGATTTCCTTCTTCTATCTACATATCGCTATTTAAAATAGCGAAGCCTGTGAAATTTTTTGGCATTTTTACTTCTCCATATATATGAAGAAAAGAAAGAGAGAGTTGGCACGTGTTGGAATACATTTTACTGAATGAGTGCATGAAATGTCCTTCAGAACACAGAAAACAAAAAGAATTTAATTTATACAAGTATAATTTCATTTTGCTATTTTATGAGAATTTTTTACTAGACATTTTTTAAACGACTTGATATGAATAAATTTTTGCATATTTTTTATTAAGTTGATGTTTGATATCACACATTATTATTTTATTATGATTTTAACGGATTCTTTTAAATGCCTGTTTGTTTTTCTAAAATTTCAAATTTTTTTCAAACCAAATTTAACTCTGAATTTTACACACAAAAGTGTATAAAAATATAAAACTAAAAAGATAATTTGAAAATGTCAATATTAATAATTCTAGGTAATTCCCAGAACTAAACCAAAACTTTCTTGTCCTTGTATTGCTTACACATTATTTCCTAACAATAAATTCATGTATTGTTCAACATGTATCTTATTCCACACATTCATGAATTCTTAATAAATTGATTTGTAGTAAGTAGTAGCTTAATTACTCAATCTGTTGATTAATAATTTTTTTGCGTTCTATTCAATTAATTGTAAGAAAAAGTTTTTAATCCAAACTAACATTAAAATAAATCCATAATGATAAAAATTTCCTGATACATATATGACATAAAAATAGCACAGAAAAAGTTTCAAAAAATCATAACAATTTATCGCACTATTTTTCCATTTGATTAAAGTCTAATTTTACCAAATTGAAGCTGAAAGAGAAAAAAAATATCTATAAATTCCCTCTTATCATCCCTTCATTCAATTTCTTCCCTTCAATACACACGCACACACATTTGCTTTTTATTAAATGAGTAAAGTAAAGTAAAATGGCATGGATAAAAATGGATCAATTCTTCTAAATAGGGGCTTTGATGTGTGCATTCGAGCATTCTTAGAGCGAATTATTATTTTGTCATGCTCGTGTCGAATTTTATATACTTTGATATCTTGAATGACAAGTTTTGGTGAAAAAAAATCGTTTGATCAAAATGTCTCAAAAACTTTCAACACGATAGATTTTTTAAACTAAAAATTTTTTCAATTTTTACTGTAACTTATTGCAATGACATTGAGTATTTTTTTACACCTAACAATTTCAATTCGTGTTTATCAAATTTTCTCATTCTCACAATAAATGTTTGTCATTTTCATTTACACTTCCAAAAAATTCATGCATAAAATTTACTTTTTTTTTCTTCCACAGCAACAATAACTTCGTGATCTATTAATTGTGACTTTATACAGTGTTAGAAAGTCACATTATAGTGTCTGTGTTAATTGATTAAAGAAATAAATTATGTGTCAAGTGACTCTAAGTGCTCCGCTTGCTGATATCATGAATTACGCCTACCCTGTAGATCCGAATTTGTTCTATGAAGAGAAATGCTTCAAACATCATTTAAAGAACGACAAATTCGGTTCTAGAGAGGTTTGTGTATCATGCGAACTCAACAATTTTATATTTTGAAGACTCAGTACAAGAAGATTATGAAGAAATTTTATTGTAAGTTTACAGGTCAAATTTTTTATAAAATATTGTTAAAATGAAGATTTTTTCTACATTTGAAATTATAAAAATTTTGAATATATTTTGATAAAATTAAATTTGAAAATTCGGCATTTATAAAATTAACGGTTAAATTAAATTTACTTTTGTTTACATTTTTGAAAAATTTAATTTTTTGTTTATCGTAAATTTTAAACTTCGTCAAATTTTAATTCAGAAATTTTTTACCTTTTTCTAATTTTTTGTAAATTTTCTAATGACTCAACCAAACTGATTCCCTTAAAAAAACTTTCATCCTTCTAAAAGAGTTTACTCAAATTGTAATAGAAAATGAAAACACACGAAGTATATTTTTCCCTTCTCTCTCTCTCTTTTTTTATTACCCTGATTTCCTTTTTAGCTCGAACAGCACAATAAATACAATAATCGAAAAAAGAAGCAAAAGCAAAATGAGTGAGTGAAAGTGTGCAATCAGCAAACAATAAAAAACGTAAGCAAGAGTCAGTTATAAGCAGCAATGAAAGAGAATTACACACACTGTACAAACATTCTTATATTTTTTTAGGGGTTGATAGCGTCACAAAAAAAATTTTCTCTTCTTTTATGTTATTGTAGGCGAAATGGCATTGACGATATGATGAAAAATAATAAAAAATTCCAGGGAGCTGAAAAGTTGAATCTTGATAGAAATTAAAACAAAAAAAGAAAGATGGATTAATTATGGCAAACATCTAAATTAGTGTAAATTTTTTTGTCTTTTATCAGATCACTTTTGTGCTGCTGCTATGTCTTTAAATCCTTTTACAATTTTTTACACTTTTTCAACTTTTTTATTACCTTCCTTCTTCTCTCTTTACAATAACGACGACAAACTTCATTTTTACGTTTATTGTTGTTTTAGGGGAGCGTAACGCAAAACGGAAGATTGTCATCTCTTATGTACAGTTAATATGGGGAGGAAAAAAAGGATTTTCGTCGTTTAATGATAATCAACGACATCGCATACACGCACCAGGTTTTGAGTCTTAAATTGTTATAGATAATCATTGAAACTTTCAACTTCATCTCAATGAGAGGAAAAAGGCTTAACTTGGTATGAAATTGAAATTATTTAAAAAGATTTTCTAGAAATCTTAAAGGATTTTTTTCTTTTTCAAAATTTACATAGAAATTGAATTCTTGGATTCAAAAATAATTTTTTTGTCAATTCACTTTTGATTCTTGATTGTAATTGAAATTAATGGAAGGCCTCATAAGAATTGTAAATTGTAATTGCAAGTCATTCAATTCATGAATGTTGAACTTCTTATTTGATGTTTTATTATTAATTGACTTGAAGCTGCTTTTATGAAATATCCAGAAAATTACTCATGTGTGATAAATAAATAAAAAAATATTTTTTTTAAATTGAGGAGATGATGATAATTGAAATATCATGAGATTTAGACATTTTTTTGGAATGTCGATGATATAATTTATATTTGAGAATTTGTTTGACACATTAAAAGATTTAAGTGCACAGTGATCCAGATTATAAAAATTGTTCACTTATACAACGTGCGATATTTTTGAATTTTGCACAAAAACAAACAAATTTTTTTAAATACAAAATTTCGTTAATTTCAAATTTTTTTTCAACTAATTAATGAATTTAAGACATTTCCTTGCTATGCTTTATATATTGTGAAAGAATTTTAAACAAATAAAACAATTGTAAATGATTTCTTGTTTATATAGTTTCATTTCTGACTTTTTTTTCTTGATTATAAAATACATGAAAGCTTCTCATAAATAACAAAATCTTGCAGATTTAAAATGAATAAAAGCAAAAATGATACCGAAAGTGTCCTCCATAAGACGGAGTACTTAAGCGTATTTTTGGTGCCTAGATCAGTGTATGTTAACAATTTATCAGAAATATTAGACTCATTAATGAAAATAAGTACACAATTCAAAATATATATGGATCAAGTCAAATTTTATTTGATATGAGAAATTTAGTCCGTAAAGTCTCGGTATATAGCACCATTACGAGACAAATTTGTATTTTGTAAAATACCCTAGTTTCGAATGATATAATAAAATTTATATTGTAGTGAAAATCAATCATGCAGAAATTCTTTATTTTGTTTAAATTGTTTTAAATGGAAACATAATCCACAAAAACTCGAGCTATGCAACTGTTACGAGTGATCTTGATCATTTTTGATTTTCCCATTCATCTTCATAAAATATTTGGTTGATTTGAAAATAACGGTAGAGTCAAATTAAAAAATTACCGAATAAACTCAACGACGAAAACTTAACGAAAAATGCGCGCCAAAAAAATTTTGTTTACAAATTTCAGTATGGAAATTTAAATTCGTAATTTCTTAATTATTATAATCATTGACAGGTTTCTAATTATATTTTGTCACAATAACTCGATAGCACAAATTAAACACAGCAAACCGTAAGTCACTAGCTGTTGTAGTTTTCGAGATCTTGAAGCAGCCAGCCAGCCAAAATGAAATTATAAGGTGCATTGTTGTTCTAAAAATAACATTATTTATACATACAAAAGAATTATTTATTTAAATAAAGAAATTACCTGATTTTCATTGCATTTATTCACCATTAAATTTGCAAGAAATTTTTTTTAAAAAATATAAGGTAGTAATCTATAAAAGTTTTGGTAAAAATAATAAAACATTTTTTCCAGGCAAGGTTACTCGAAAAAAGATCCTGAGAGATTTCACATAGATCTAATAGATTTCAAAAGATTCCAAAAGATTTGAAAGATTCCAAAAAAATAGCAAGTTTTTGTTTTAGCAGTTTTTTGTGGATATGAAGCACACAGAATTATTGTTTGCCATCCCTTATTATCTTTCCCTAGCAGAACATTATACAATTAAAACATTTTGTACAATTGTTTTACGAAATTAAAAAAAGTTAGTTATGTACCTTAACCATGATCAAAACTTTTAATTTAAAAAAACACTCGGAGATTATTAATTTAAAAATTAAAGAAGTAGTTCAATTTTGTTGAAAAATTGGTATTAAAAACTTTTGAGAGCAATTAATATCCCATAACACATTTTTTTAGCCAAAAAAAAATCTTAAGAATTTTAAGTTTAATTTTGAAATCCTGAAATAAAATAAAATAAAACACACAAAAATTGTTTCTTCAAAATTAAAAGCTGCTTGTTTTCAGAAACTAAGCAACTTCAATAACACTAGTTTTTCATAACTTTTTTATATATTTATTTTTTTGTCTGTCTGTTAGTTTGTTGTTGCTTTTACTATGAATATAAACAATATTTTTTAATAACTCTGAAATTGTCTTTTTCATTCTCTAAATATATAATATATATTATAGTAAATATATTTTATGTATGTAGTGTAATGTAACATTTATAAAGCTTTGAAGTGAGCATGAAGCAATGTTTTTTTTCTATCATAAATTTTCTCTCTTTCTGTGTGTTACAATGGGATAAATAATAAACAGAATTTTTTTCTGTTTTTGTCTCTTTAATATTTTGTAAAAATATATCATTATCCTCAACAACAAATTTATTGCATTAAATGCTTATAACACAAATACGACTGCGCACTTTGTGCAAAAAATAACTTTTTTCATCTCAATTTTTGATGTTTATTTGTTACATGTTAAAGGACGTTCACTTCAAAAATTCTTTTTTAATTATTAATTAACAATTTTTAGTGCATTTTTGGTACAACAATGCAGCTTATACATTCACTTTGTTCGGCTGGCTGGCTGTCCCTCTGAGATCTCGAAAACTATGATAGCTAGCGACTTCCGGTTTTTTGTGTTAGATTGTGCTAAAAAGCTATTAAAGGCAAATAGGTTTTTAAAGTTCTCACTAGTTACACAATTTGGGAAATTACGAATTAATTTTCCATTTTGAAATTTGTAAACAAAATTTTTTGTTGCGCAACATTTTGTCACACAACAAAATGTTGAAACAATTCACGCAACACATGTAGTTTGAATTCGACTCGACCGTTATTTTCGAATCAATCAAACATAATATTTTACAAAGAAATCGGAAAGTCAAACGATTAAGAATCGCTCGTAACAGTAACATAACTCGAGTTTTAATGGATTGTATTTCCATATAAACAATTAAAAAATAAAAAAAGAATTTCTGCTAAATAAATGATTTTCACAACAATTTAAATTTAAATCATTTGAAACTAAAAAAATGATTTACAAATTAAATTTGACTCGCAATGGTGCTATATACCGAGACTTTACGGACTAATTTCTCATACAATGAAAAATTAACTCGATCCATATATTTTGAATTGCGGACCTATTTTCATTAAAATGAATCTGATAATTCAGTAATTTGTAACAAACACTGATCTAGGCACCAAAAATGCGCTTAAGTACACCGATCTGCCAAATGGGTACTTGGTCACTGGTTTTCCTTCTTTTTGAAATCCCCAAAAAATCTTATTGAAAGAAAGATTGATGAAATTAGGCAATAAAAAAACTTTTTCTTGATATGCATTAAAAAAGATTATTGTATCGGTCAGTTGGTTGGTTAATAAAAATGAAGGGATATTTTTAATTAAATTTTTGCACAACTAAAATATTTCAGTCATTCAAAAATTTTATCTTAAATCTTAATTAATTATTATAGTTTTGCTATTAAAAAAGTTTTCTTTTCTAAACGGTTCAAACATTTTCTTTTCTCTATTAAGTCCTACAATATAATGAAAGTGATCCAGCTTTCAAAATTTTTATTTTTTCTAAATTGTACTTTTCATTTGATAACTTTTCTTTCTTATTACACATTTGAGCTTTTCCTTACATTGATTGTTCTTTTTGTTTTTATTAAAATGTTCTTAAAGGTCCCACCGATCAAAGTTTTTTTTTCTAAAATTTTCTAAGAATTTCAAATTTGTGCCATAGTTTTATTTAATTTTTCAAGTTTTCTAAGTTTAGTTATAGGAAAATTGTTTTTGAGATGATTGAATTGAAGGAACGTTTCTAATTCATTTATTAAATTTTAGAGTCAAAAACAAGATAAAAAGGAAAAGCTTTTAAATTTTTATATATGAGTACCTGTTTCAATTGCTTGTTTTAATGACAATTAAAACATTAAAAAAACGTGTAAAGCAGTTTGAAGTTAAAATTGGCAGATAAGTAACTGTTTGAATAATGTCAGCATTTACAACCTAATAATAGCAGTTTTTATCAATTGCAAAAAAATTAATAATTAAAAAAATTTTATAGATCATTTCTAAGTTACACATTTAAAGCTTCTCAAATTTGAAATTTAATATTCGAATGAGCAAAAAACCTCAAAGAGATTTGATCGTTTTGACAATAATCTACGAAATCCCTTTGAGAGTTTAACTGATTTTCAAATACCCAGTCTCAAATTTGAGTGCTTAATTTCTATTTTACAGTTGAAAAATATGTTCAATAAACTCTAAATTTTTTAAACAATCTCTGCCAGCAGTTACAATCTAATTACAATTAAAATATTTTCTAATCGAAAAACAAATTATTTTTTCTTTTAAAATTTTTCTCTAAAATTTAAATTCTACAATTTTCTACAAATCTTCCCAGATTTTATAAAAATTTTCAATTCTTCATCTCAAAAAACATGCTAATAACAAAATATTTTTTATCATATAAAACTACAAGCCTTAATTTTTATCATCATTAAAAATTAATTAAATAGCAATTATTTGTAATTTGTATCTCGCTTTTTGTATAAATTTCATCAATCAATCTTTAAATAAATTGAAAATTCAACAAATGATAATTTTTTTCACGCTAAAAAGTATTGCTGTAATTTTGCAGTATGTGAATCAATCTCAATTATTTTACTAATTTTTTTTTTGTAATTTCAAATAACAAATGAAAAATCGTTAAGCACCTTAAAAAAATGTTTTTTTTTATGCCAACCTAAAAATTCCTAATTTTGTGTGGCATTTTCCAAAAATTCTTTTCGTTTTTTCTACATAAAAATTTCATTACTGTCGTTGCCGATGCTTTGGCGATGAATTTGGTGAATTAAGTGAAGAAGAACGTGAGACAAGCGAAAGTCTTGACCCACTTGAAGTCTGTTTGTTCAAATAAATCACCGATCCAGTAGATGGTCGACCAATATTATTTAAGTCAACTCTCGAACTGTGTGCTGAAGTCGGTGCGGAAGGAGAACCTTTATAGATCGAAATTTATATCAAAAACTTACTTTTTCATTTTTACTTACCTGTATAAGGACAATAGTTGGTACTACGATTTTTATAATTGCTGTAATTGCTAGAACTACGTTGCAATCGACTACATTCATTGACATTAGATGAGGTGGGATTAAGAACAGTATTGAGACTAGCTGAGGATCCTACTGGAGGTAATTGTTTACGTGGTGATGTCGGACATGATAATGAACCAGACGAAGATGTGCGTGGTGCTAACCGACTTGAAGAAGAATTGGAAGCTGTTGAAGGACGACGACGACCAAAAATTCCACCTGTATGCTTTGCATCATGATTCATACGACAAACTCCTGTGAATTTTTTTTTTGTTTTGATTTAATCAAGATTTTATTTAGAACATAAGAATTAAAAATTTTACATAAAGCTTAAGCATAAAAATTTTGATGATGAATGATTTTTAAAAACGACTGATTTCAAAATAGGCAAATTTATCATTTTCAATAACGTTTTCATCTAAAAATAAAAAAATGGAGAAAAAAAAAGAAAAAAAATTGTTGGGAGCATGCAATGAATAATTTATGAAATGCACATGAAGCATAAATTGCAAATAAAAAGACAACACAACAGAAAAAAACTCACCTGTTGGACAATTCTCATTTCGTTTGCAATTAAAATGACATAAATCACGTGATGAGATCATTGCATCAAAATGCTCTAAAGCTCTGCCAATATATTCACTGTCTGCTTCACGAACTAAAAGAGGAAAAGAGAGAAAATGTGTTAATGAAGTGGGAATTATTTCGCTATAATTTAAGAAGGAAATTTAATTATGCAGCAAATGTGATTGCAAAGAAGAGAAAATTTTTGCACTTGAAGAGTTTTTATTGACATAATTGAGCGTGATTTTTATTTAAAATTGAATTTTTCTGTTGTTATCATAAGGAATTCAGAGAGAATTTTTTTTATTTTTTTCAAATTGTATCTTATTGCTTATATCTTTACTCGTGCCTTTTTAGTGTAGTTGTTGCTAATTTTTTTTGTAATACTAGCTTAGCTATTACATCTTTATCAATGTATTTTCAGCAAGTTTTTGTGAATAAACTACTGATTTATAACCAGTAATTGCAATGAATTGCAATGAAATTTTAGTATTTTGACTACAAACGTGAAATTGAAAATTTATAATTTGCTATCATTAAAAATATTGTCTTATTTATATAAAATATTGATTTTTAATTTTTGATAAAATAAACATTAATAATTGAGAAAATACGATCAAGCTAATCAATTTTAAAGCAGTTTAAACTAACAAATTCTCAATTTTAAACTGTTAAATACTTGAAATATTGAAGCCAAATCTTTGCTCAAAACAGTTTGAAATTGCTATTCAAATTTTCTTGTTCAATTTTAAAAAACTTTAAAATTCACTTAATTAAACTTACTAGCTAAACTCGGATATCTCTCCTTCATTCTCCTCCTTTCTTCTTCAACTCTATTATTTTCAAATTCCTGCAGTTGTATTTGAAATCCAGCATTAGGATTTGCTATTTTTCTTCCTACTCTTACAACACGCAATGCGTCGCGCCATGATAGATTTGAAACGCTCATAATGTACGCGACACTAAAAAATAAAGTGATAAAAATCAATGTAGGATTCTTCTAGTAAAAAACTTGTAAGGGAATAAACAAAGAATATGTGGGATGGGTTTGCAAAAATATTTTTCTTGTAGGAAAATGTAAACAGAATTGTTCTAGAAAGATTTCGTTATCGATCCAAGAATTTTTCTTCTTTTTATTTTGGTATGAATTTTCAAAAATTAAAATTTTTCTCACGCCTAATTTCATGTCATTGAACTAAAATAAAAAAATTAGGCTAATAAAAGAAAGAAAGAAGAATAAAATTTAATAAAATAATCATTAACCTATCAGTCATTCAAGATTGATTCAATCAATATTCAATAAGAGAAAAGGAAAAAATTGCAATTTCTTGATTCACAATCTACTTAAGGATGGAACATTAATGAGCTTAGAGAAAACGATAAATCTTTTGGGAATCAGCTTAAGTTTCTGCTATTAAATGACGTCAAAAGACAGCAGTAAATATTTTACTTACCAGATTGTCACCTTCAAGTGGTTTGCCAAAATATAAAAAAAATTCATGATTGAAAATGTTTACATAAAGGAAATTTTTTGTTTCTTACACTTCTTGACATGCCTGCTAGACAGTGAATCAATACATTACAATCTTGTCTCAAACGTGCACTATGAATGAAATCATTGCAAACAGAGAAAAATTGTGATAGATCCTAAAAAAGAGAAATTAAATGACATTAAAAACGATTTAAAGTATGATCTTACTTGATCAGGATTATCGGCAGCCATAACACATAAATAATGTTTCTCAGGATACAAGTGCTTGGGATTATCATGTATTGCCAATATATGTGTTATTCTATGTTGATCTAATTGATTTAAATCCTTTGAATCTCTGTAATTGCCTATGTAAAGTCCAGGTAGAACCTTTGAAAACAGAGAGAAAAAATTGTTGACTTTGGGATTATCCTGTAAACTTCTTTTTTTGTACCTTATTCATGCCATTCCCCATGGTAAAGATTAAAAATTCCTTTTTGCCTTGGTGTGAAACAAAAACTGTTTTTTTTCTCTCTTTACTTCAAGGACATTTTTGGTTTTTTTTTTACATTTTGGGTAAAATGTAGAACGCGAGTCAAGGATTCATTAGATTTTTTATTAATGCTCGCATATTCTTAAACAATGAATTCATGTGTTAAATTAGAGTTGCGGTTTATGAATAAACAAAAGTTTTAATAGAAAATTTACATAAAATTCACTTTCACTTTGTTTTTAACTTGTTTTGCCTGTAATCGATAATTTTTGCACTAAAACTTTTGTTTTTATTTATAAATTAACTTTTTAATGATAATCAGTTAAACTTAAACTTAAATTAAATAATGAAGAGAAATTCTTGCAAAAATCTTTTAGTCCTTATCACACGAAGGAATTAGAAAAGAATGAAATGAAAATTTTTGTGAATGAAAATGATTTTCTTTTTGTTTATACTTAAAAATTTTATGACAGTTTTATTTATGGTTTGTGTCTTGGATGAAGTTTTCTACAGTCATTTGAGTTTTTTTACATTTTTACATTTTCTACTTTTTTTATATTTTGCATTCACAGCATGAAGCTTGATTGAATTTCCCTTTTTAATTATAGCCTCGTCATTCTGCAGTCACTGCAATAGCTTTGATGGACAGCAGTCTGCTTTAAAGACATAAGGGCAATTCTCTGAGTGAGCGAAAATCGAAAAAACGCATATTGTAATTCTTTCTCTACTTGTTTTGTTCGAAAATTCGAAAATCATTCAAATTCTTTATTTCTTACATTATTCTCTATAATTGTATTTTTATTCTGTTGTTTTAGTTCTAAACAGTGTTTTGCAATGAGAAGGTCATAAAATATGAAGTTAAATAAAAGAAAAATTGAGTTTCAAGATTTTGTAAACAAAAATTTTCAACTCTACAAACGCTTTTAATTTCTACAAATTCTAAACTTTGTTCCTGATAGACGCTCATTTCTCCTCGAATACAAGTTTAAACGCTATAAAAATTAGTATAGAAGATAAAACATCATCTTTTTAACTACAAAAACTATTTTTTGAAGGACTAAATTGAGTAATAAAACTAAATTTTGCAAAAATGTGTGAAAAAATAAAAGTTTTGTTCCTGATAGACGTTTTTTGAAAATCAATTTTTAGACAAATTAAAGTCTTTAGAAGCCTAAAAGTATTCTCAATTGCTATCTGTATTACTTTTACATCTATTAAATTTATTTAAAAAAATAGAGATTTTTGTAGACAAATTTATTCAGAGAATTGGCCATAAGAAAATTTTATCTTCTAATAATTTTTTTAAGATTTTTGTTTTGTTGATTAATGATGAAGAAATCCTTAGATACAACTCATTCAAACTGTGAAAGGATCAAAAAAGGAAAGAATCGGTGCAAAAATAGAAATTAAATATCATCTTTGTTTGATGTTTATTAAAAGAAATTTTTATTGATTTTTAACGAATTTTTTGCAATAGAAAAATTCTTTAAAAATTGTGATAATTAAATTTTTCACACATTAAGAATAAATTGAAAAAACTACTTAATTTTAAAATTGTATTTAAATTTAAGAGATAGAAATAAATCCTCCAAAATTCAAATTTTAATATCATTAATAAGAGTTAACAAGTGATAATTTATCAATTTTTAAATTTGAACAAAAACCTGCATTGATCTGTACTAGGGCTTCTCACTCGAGATCGAGATTTTGAGAAGCCCTAATCTGTACAAATTTGAAAATGATTGCACATTCTTTATTAAGCTGACTAAAAAGAAAAAAAATATCGTAAACTATAATAAAATATTCAAAATAATTATTTGTTTTAAATATTGCAAAAGTAGAGGTAAATATACATCAAAATTGAATAAATATTATAAAAAAACTTTAAATTTTCACTTTTTATAATATGTTTCGAATTCTTTTGAACAATTAATAAAATAAAACAACACTGAATTTTGTAGATAAAAATGGAAATAAAATTTTGAAAATTTAAAAATATTTTAAAATCATTAATTCAATTCTTTAAAATAGAAACATGTTTACAGTTGCTTTGGATTCAACTTTTTGCAAACTTTACCTTTTTCCTTTAATTTATTTCTTAATTTATTTTTTTTATTCAATATTTAAATCCATTAACACCTAATAAAAATAATTAGCCAAAAAATGTTGTTGAAAACTTTAATCTCTTTGAAGCCAAAAATAAAAAGTATTTACATGTGAACAGACCCTCCTTCAATTTGTATTTTAATTGTCATCAGTCTTTCGCATCTCTCACAAATGGACATTAATGTTCATATTTTTTCTCTGTCCATCACATTGTGTGTTCGCATTCGTTCGTCTAAATTGAATGAAGGAGAGATTTTGTATTAGACACAAAAAATTATCATCAATTTAGCTCAATTTAGTAACACAAAAGAAAAGAAAAAAAATTTATTGAACGAATACCGACGGAAGTTTATTTTGAATTTTTTTCTTTTTACATTTCGCTGCATTTGGGAATAAATAAGAAGTTGAAAAAAGTCATTACAATGAATGCAATTCAGATGAATGAAAAATGTCAAAATTTTTGATGTCTTGAAGGGAGAAATGAATGTAACATGGCAGACATAAAATATTTTTTTGTATCTCTTTAATATTTCCATAATCAAGCCTGATGCGAGTGGCAGCAGTAGAAGAATCTTTTTAAAAGAGCACAAACGCATGTCAACTGAGTGAGTTGAGTTGAATTGAATGGCAGGCGACCCTCGCTTACATAAAGATACAATGTATATATGCTTCACCCTCCAACTACTTTTCTCTATTATACTTTCACTCAACTGAACCCTTATTTCCTTTCTAAATGGCATCGTCGTTGTTGACGTCGTATGTAACTAATTTTCATTTCTTTCAACGTGATACATACCATCATTTCTAATAGAAGTACGAAAAATGGGATTTTTTCTCGAGTCCTTCACTCACTCTATTTTATTATTTTTATTTTTATGCTTTTCGATCCCTTGAGTGAAATTTTCTATTTATTTTTTTGTGTTATTAAAAATGAAGTTCGGAAAGGGAAAAAATTTTTGAATTAAAGTTTATATTTAAAATTTGTGAACTGATTATACACACTTTTATTGATTTCTTTAAAATTAGATTTTGAATATAGAAGAAATGAATTCATTTCTTGATATATGTGAATAACATTATTTGTAAAAAAAATAAATTATCTTTTTTGTTTAATAAAAAAAATTTAGTTTTTGAAATTTATTTAATTTTTATTTGTTATGTTTAAATTTTTCTTTAAAAATTATAATTTCATTCTCAAATATTTTTTTATTCTAAGAAAATGTAATGAATTTATCAACTTTTATTTTAAACCATTAGTTGAAAATTTTAAACCTACTTTAAAAACTTATGTACAAATCTTGAAATCATAATTGTTTGTTAAATCTTTAGTTTCTGTTTCAAATTTTTTTTCA
Source organism: Polypedilum vanderplanki (assembly GCA_018290095.1). Lineage (NCBI taxonomy): Eukaryota > Metazoa > Arthropoda > Insecta > Diptera > Chironomidae > Polypedilum > Polypedilum vanderplanki. The sequence continues at coordinate 29,667,112 of CM031381.1, read as the reverse complement.
CCAAAAAGTTTTTTTTAATTCTTACATTTCTTTTTTTCCTCCATTCTTTCTCATCTAAAATAAAAGTGATGGCTGCTGCTTAACTGTTGCTGTTATAATTTATAACAAAGAACATAAAATTTCTTTTTCCAAAAGAGAATTAAGGGTGTATTATTATGAATGTTTCCCTTCTCAAAGAAAGAGAGTGGAAAAAAATCTTTCAATCTCACATGTGGATTATAGTGAAATGTGTGTATGTTTATCTAGAGGGTAAAATTTAACAAAATGAATGACACGCGGAATGAAGTTTCGTCACTTTTGCGGCAATAATAGAAATTTTCTCTTGAGACTAACTTCTAGAAATTCTCTGAAGACAGTAGAAAAAAATCGCAGCATGGTGCAGTGCAATATTGTCGGCAAAAATGTATAATTGGCTTAAGTTTTTATGTGACTTCTTAAAAAGTCAGTGTTTGTCGGATTTTTAATCCCATCAAAATGTTTGTTTGTTCTTTCTTCTTCTTTCTCTCTTCTCCGTCTATTCATAGAAAAGAAAATAATTTAAATATTTCTATATTTTGTTGTAAAAGGATTAGAAAATTTGCAAGGCGTTGTCCGATACACATGCAATGGACAATTGAGAAGAGCTTAACATCTATTATCCTTGTTTATTGCCGACACTAATTTTTAAGAAAGAAAAAAAAGTAAAAGGTAAAAAACTCTTTTTTTTCTAATTGATCATCACTTTCAGCTACTGTCTGCTGCTGCTGTTTTTCATGACTCTGCAAAATACACAAATATTGAAAGATTTCTTCTTTTTCTAAAATATTAATTTTTTTTTATTTTTTTCATTTGTTTCTTCTTTGTCGAAAAAAATACATTTACAATTTTTTCTTAAAATTATGCTTTAATAAATTTCTTAATTTTTTATTTATTTGTTTTTTCTTTTTTCACCATTTTTATTATGCTAAAAGATTCAAGGAGAGATTAATACATTTTTTATATTAGAACTTTTTTTTTCAAAGTATGAAAACTTGAAGAAGAAGATCTTAAAAATTATCTGGGATTTTGAAAGATTTTGAAGGGTTAGGAAAATTTGGAAAGATTTGAACAATTTTTAGATCTAAAATAATTCATAAAATTTAAAAAAAATAAAATTTTCAAAAATATCTAAAGTTCTTGAAATTTTAAGTGATTATAAAAATTCTAAAAACTTAATTGAAATTTTCAAATCATATTTTGATAATTTCAGAAAGTTTTGAAATCTTTTAGGAACTTTTTAAAATTTTCAAAATAATTTTTTTGAATACCCAGATATTTTTTATATCTTTCAAATATTTTTTACAACACACGAAAGCAACTAGAATATATTGAGTTGAAAGAAATGGCACAAAAATGATAAAATTTTTCATCTTTAATACTTAAAATACAAAATTTCTATTGTGAGTGTGTATTGTCTTTATTAGGTCGGAATCAATTTATTTATTTTATACAAAATTTAAATTTTCTTTCTGTATTTAGCAATAGAATGAAAGTGAAACATATTTTTTAATACTTTTTTGGTAGTTTTTGTTTGTTTTTATCTTATTACAAAATTTTAATCTTTTAAACAAATAAAAAAATTTTAATTAATTCACAAAATTCCTTAAAACTGTTTTCTTACAATCGATTATTTACAGATGAAAATTACTAAAAGAATTTTTCTTAATGAGCAGAGTATTTTCTTATACTGAATGTTGTTGACATATTTTTTTATAATTTTAGAAGTCAACTTTTATTTTCTACTATTTACAAAGAACATTTTTTCAACCTTAAAATCTACGGCTCCTCTGCATTATTCCGAATTTAGAAATTTTAACTTTAAATTAAATTAAAAGAAGTAGAAAAAGAAAAATTTAAATAATAATACTGGGTTGGATTTTGTTAATTTTATTAAATCACTGTAGTGAAATATTTTATGAATTGAAATATTTTGTTAATTTTGAAATTTACAGAATTCATAATAATAAAGAAATTTTGTTGAATAATTGTAAAAATTAAATTTGAAATTTTGAATAATAAGTGTTTCCATAAACATAATTAAAAATTGAGTTTATCAAATGAAATTGTCAAAATATTTCAAACACTTTGTTGAAATTCTCTTTTATGCTGTTTAAAATTAAAAAATGAAATATATTTCAATCTCAAAACATTTCATTGCAATAGTTTATATATTTTTGTTTTTAAATTCCATTTAGAGAAGTTTTTGTACATAAACATCAACCAAAACAAAAAAAACTAATTTTAGAAAAAAATAAAAATTTAAAATTATGAGATCACCAATAATTAATAAAAAAACTTAACATTGAGAAAATTACATTAGATTGTTTTCTTTCACTTCAAACCTTATTACCGTATTAAAAAAATAGAATAGAATAGAAAAAGAAGAAAAAAAAAATTAATTCTACAATGTCGTAAGACCATAATCACTTTTAATGTTAAGGGCATCATTTAAATGAAGATGGTTATTATTGTTATTCGCCACATTTGTCTGTTGATTTAATACAAGGCCTGTAACATCACTCGATGAAATGAATGATGATGCATCATTTCTACATGTTAAGCCATTTTCAGTCATGCTCTCTAGACTATCCACCGTGCACTATTTTTGTGTGTGTATGTTTGTTATTGTTTTTAGTGTTTTTTTATGTTTGTGTTAAAGAAAAGAGAAGAAAGAAAGAAATTTTCCAAATTTTTCTTTTGCACATCAAATAAACTAAAGAATTGAATGAAAGTCGTCGTCTTTGAAAATTTCCATCTTTACCTCACTCTGTGATGTCTGCTGTTGTGCTGATTGTTGTTGCTGTTGATTTTTCTTTCCACCACCACGCTTGCCTTTTCCACCTTTGCCTGTTCCTGGCGTTACTTGAACTGAACCATCGGGATTCTTCTTTTTGACATTCTTTGTATTTGGTAATTTATTGTCCTTTTTCCATCTAAACAAGAGAAAGAAAAAGAAGTTGATTAATAAAATTTTAAAGTAAAAATGAATTTTTTATTAAAAATTTCTTCACTAGATTTAATAAATGTATATGTCAATTATGAAAAATGTTATAAATTTCAAACATTCAAAAGAAATTTTTTGATATAATAACAGACTCTATAATGAAGGAAAGTCAGCGTATGTGTTAATTTAAAGCTAATTAAATTTTATATTTTAATTTTCTTTCTTTTAAATAGCGAAATTTAATTCCAATAAAATTTAAATACAAAATAATGCCTTGTAACAAAAAGGTCTAATTAAAAAAAATTTCAAAAACAAATTCAGAATTTAAATTTTATATATCTAAAAATATTATTAAACACGTCTATTTGAGTCGTTTTTGCTCCTTATAAAAGCATTTTTTCATCACATTATAGGCAACAAAAATTGGAAATTTTTAAAGTATACTTACTTCATTCTTCTATTCTGGAACCTATTAAAAACCACAAAAAAGAAAAGAAAATTTTAATAATTTTTCATTATTTCAACAACAACATAACTATAAGTCAAGAAAGGAAAAAAGAAAGTTGTAAGTTAAAAGAAATCTCATTAAAATTGAGTCAAAAGATAAATTTGAGTTTACCATATTTTAATTTGACGTTCAGAAAGCACTAATGTGTGAGCAATTTCAATTCGGCGGCGCCGTGTGAGATAACGATTATAATGGAATTCTTTTTCGAGCTCGAGTATCTGATGACGCGTGTACGCTGTACGTTGTCGCTTTGGTACTTCCATGCCCATTGAGTATTGACCACTCACTGTGCATAAATAAAAAGAAGAAAATTAGAAATCAATCTACTGAATTGTATGGAAAAATTATTCGAGTAACGTAAGACTATTATAAGGAAAAAGAAATGAAAAAAGATGGAGGAGAAAGATGAAAATAATGTACATTTGAAACTTTTTTCATTCTCTTCGCTTCTTTTCTATCATTAATTTTATCATCCTGTCACTTGAAATTCACAACTGAGAGAAAGAAAAAAATTCTTTACTACGAAAACAACAAACAGCCAGCAAAAGAAAAGAAGAATTTTTTTCAGTTGAACAAAACTTCGACGTTGAAAAATGGTAAAAAATTATCAGAGTGAATTGTAAGTGAGTGAGTGAGAGTATTGAAAGTCCTTTCTTCTTTAAAAGCATCTGCCAACTTGCCTTCTTGCACAATTTCTTATATTTCTTAATTTTTTAACTCCTTCTGATAAAAATATATATATATATATTTAATAAAATAGACAGCAAGACTGATAATTTTTCATTTTTTCTTCTCAATGTTGGCAACTGTCTGAATAGAATATATTTATAATAAAAATATCAAATTGAAAGGGTGAAATTATGTCAAAATTGTTAAAATAATATCGCAAATACAGCCACATTTTAGGGGGTGAAAAAAGAAGAAATTTTTTATAAGAGTTATCAACTTTAATCAACATTAAATGAAATGAAATGAGTGATGGAAAATGTTTTTTGACGGGGTTTATTTTGATATAGAAAAGAAATACTTTAATGAGGGAGGTAGAAAAATTTCTTGCTTTTAAAGCCTTTTAAATAACACTGAAAGGCTTTTGTAGAATGACATCGGTATAACAACATAGATTTTTGTTAACTAAAGAAGTTAAATTTATTTAAGAGTTACATTTTGCAGTTTTTCAAGATTTAAAATCAAACAATTGAAAAAAAAGTAAAATTTTAAGATTCAATTTTTAAATTTAAAAAAAATTTCTAATACTAAATTTTTTTTTAAAAAAACGTAACATAAAATTCTTTTATTTCTTTCACCAAATCAGCTGACTGTCCGAAAATCACCATCTTTTCATTACAATAAATTTCATCTTAAAATTTTTTTCCTTGTATGACAATAAAAAGTAAAGAAGATAAGTGTGTCAGAATGACTTTGTAGATTTACATCAAAAATAATTTTTTATTTCATTCAAGGCTGAGTCATTGATGAAAGATTCTGTGCACATCATTTTTGCCTCTTTTTTTAAAAGAAGAATTTATTAAATTTATAAGGAAATGACTAAAATATTTCAATGTCATTTGATTTCTTTTGCGAAAAATTTTTTTTCTCTAATTATGAAATTCTATTCAGAAAAAAGGCTTCCATCATGACTTCAACCAATTTAAATTACATTCAATCTAAATTGAACTAAACGAGGCTTTTTTTTGCTCTCATATATAAAATTTCTTTCAAAACGTCAACTTCTCATTCTCATTCTTTTTCTCTCGACAATCAGAGAAAAAAAGCAAAAGTGAGTTAAAATGAAATCATTAAAGAAAAAAACTTTTTTTGTGTGTGTTTCATTCTATAGCAGTCTCGAGCTCCCCTTGATTCTTTTTTCCTTTTCTCTTTCATTTTCTATATGCCAATCAAATTTTTACCATTAATCAAAATTCGGAATTTCCTTCCATAGAGCTAAAATTCATTGCTTGGTTTATTTCAGCACACACAAAACAACAGTCGTAGTCGTCGTCGTTACTGCTCTTATTATATATGTATATAAAAAGTAAAGAGAGGAGATTGAAATAGAATAGAATTCGAGAACACAATAATAAAAATGAAAAAAAAAGTTTCTATTTCATCAAATTGCATGAAAAAAGAGAGAAATAAATTTATTGTTGAATGTCTCAATTGATGTTTTCCATTTTTCTTTCTTTCTACATTGGTATTATCAAAGTATAAGTAAGAAGGATGGGAAGATTTTTTGAGAAAAAAATTTTCTAATAAAAGATTAGAAAAAAATTCAATAAAACATTTTGTAGAACTGAAGGTTTCATAGAAATATTCTTTTTATGCTTCATAATAAAAAAAATAAAAATCTTAAAAATTTTTAACAAATTTTGTAAGAATAAATTGCAAAAAAAGAATAAATTTCTTAATCAAGATTTGAATTTAACTTTTCTTTCTTTCAAATTTCAATATAATTCTTGACAAACTTCAAATCTTCCCAACCTAATTTCATACTAAAAATAACTGCGTAAATTGATAATATTTCAATTTATCTACTCTCGAAATGTTTCTTCTATAGTGATGATATACAACTTTTCCTATTTCTACAAGTCCCACTTAATCTCACTTCATTTTCCCCAAAGTTAGAATCAATCGACACACGAAAGTCCCTAAACTATTATCAATCTTCTTTTTCTTTCTTATATTCATAGTTACTGATGATGATGTGATGAGCTTATCAAACTCAAAGTTTTACTCAAGGGAGATTTTCACACTAAAGAACTTTTTTCTATAAAATTCCTTCAAGTTTGTCACGTAATGTTTAGAAAATTGAAAGTGTATGAAACGATTAATTATCATTTAATTGGATTATAGTTACCTCGTAGTGTTAGAAAGACGACACAATCATTAATTTTTATTTATTTTTATGTTGTTTACCGTGGCAATGACAATTTAATGTCTTCTTATTGCTTACTGTGAGCTACTGCTTTTTTGCGCTGTTAATTGCCTCATCAGCGATACTAATGAATTTTCATTTGATTGATATTTTGTAAATGTATATTACATCATCGCCATTAAGGCGGCAAAATATTAATTTTTAACTCTAGTTCAATAATCATAGACGTGAGGATAGAGGCAAAAATGCATTTTGTTGATGGGAAAGATTTGTAAAACACGTTATTAAATTTAAGGTTAATTTACTACAAAATAATATCAAAAAAAGAGCAAAAATTTTCAAACAATAAAAAGCTTTGAAAAATGCTTTTATTAAATATTTTTCAATCTCAAGATTCCACTTTTCAATTTTTATTTCTCACTAAATTATTTCTTTCTAATTTTAAATTTCTTTAAAAAATATTCAATGTAAATTTCAAACGATTAGTTACAAACCTAAAAAATTATTCCACTTATTCATTACCAAACAATTCACTTGCAATTTGTAAATCATAATAATGGAAATTTTTCGCTTACTTATAGATTGCATTAGGCTTGTTGCAATTTTTTCATTGCATTATTAATAGTTCCTTTATGCACTTTTTTTGCTTGCAACAAACAAATTGAACCTTGACATACATCTTACGTGTAATTCATTATATCTCATCGCGAAGTGAGTTTTATGTCCAATATATATATATTGCCAATTCCACATATGAAAGAAGAGAAAAAAAACATCTGATCATTGCATGGAAAGTAATATTACAATCGACAACTATGACTTGCAGCTAAAATTCTTTCATTCTCCATTTCTTACACCTTCTCAACACAATTCAGCAATTTTTATTTTCATTCTCGCAGTTGTTTCATGTTTTTGTCTTCTGACTGGCAACATGAAGAGCATTTTTACCTTCCAAAATATTTTCAGAAGTCATTGCGTTCATAGAGAAGAAAAAAATCGATAATGTTTATTTAAATATATATCATGAAGAAATTATCGAATTATGACGAGGTGAAAATTTTATTTTACTTGTTGTTTGTGTTGTGTTTTGTTATCAAACAATGAGACAAGGTGGGGAGTTTTTGATGATGAATCAGAACTTTTTTCTACTTCTATATTTTTTGAATGTGAAGGTTGGTAAAAATGGTAGCTAGAGAAAAAACATATGTATGACAATGAATTTTGTTGATTATTCTTTTATTACTAAATAGAAAATACTTTATGAATAAAGCACTAAAAATTATTTTAATAATTTAAGCTAGTAGCTAGTAGGTGTAAAAAGTCTTTTAAAGCAACAAAATTTAGATTAAGTCTAAAACATTTAGACGACTTCTTGTAAATCATGAAACAGTTCCAGATTCTAGTATATACCTAAGTAAAAAAACAATTTATTAAAGACAAAAATTAAATTTTTCAACTTACATTCAGGTTTAAATTTGAAATTAAAAATGACAAAAGAAATAGTTTAAATTCAAATCTTGTTATAGTAATTCATATTCGTAAGATATCTTTTCTTCTTTTTTTGTAAATATTTTTTGAATCTCAAAAAATATTATCCTTTTGAATATAATATAGCAAAAACCTATAAATAATATAGCAAAAATAATATGAAATTGAATATAGCAAAAACCTTAAAATAATCATTTTCAAAATAATAAATATTTATAAAAAGCCTTATTGTTCTTTTTAAGACTTTTCAGAATTTTCTAACGATCGGATAACACTACCAGAGGTTTAATAATTTTAATATCATAGTTGTACTACCAAATTAAAACAAAATTGTTTAAAAAATTGCATTCAATTATTATTTCAATTATAATTTTCATTCATATTTTTCTCATAATCATGATTACACATTTAAAATTTAAATAACAACAATCAAAGGAGAAAAAATTCTTAATATTTTTGTTTAAAGAAAGATTATCACATCAGCTACTATTACTACTAATACCTACTATAGTTAAAAAGTTAGTATAAAAGACTAAGAATTCAAATGGATTTTTAATTTTTAATTAACAAGATATGAATCAGTAAAAGCAAAGAGTGAAGATTATACTTTAAAAAATCATGTAATCAGAATATGATGTTTTTTTATTATTATTCACAAATCCTCTTCGTCAAAAAACAACAACGCGCACAAGAGTGAGAAAGAGAAAAGAAAAAAACAATTTCAATCGCAGTGTGGTCGCTTCAATTATAAAATATATCGACAGGCAAACCCGAATGGCAAGAGTGAGGGAACGTCAAAAGATAAATCATTTCATGTCTCTCTGCCTTCACTTGACCATACGCGCGAGTAATAAGATTCATAAAAAAATAATTTTTTTTTCTCTCTCAGTCGTCCAGATTAAACATTAATTTTTTTCCTTCATATAAACTCTTTGTTCGCTTCTGAATATAATACATGTAATCAGTTCATGCCAGGCCTTTGTAGCTGCTTTTCATATCTCTCTCATTCATTCACACACTTGCGAGTAATATAAATGAGCAAACCGTGTCTAAAGTCATGAAACAAAGACTTCTTGTCACCATGTTCATTTTTTTCCTTTATTCTTTAATATTTGAAAAGAGAGAAAAAGACAAGAAGTTTATTATGAATTTTGTATTATTTTCTAATTGGGAGGTATTTAATAATGATGTAAAGGAAATTTTGTCAAATAATTTTAAAAATTGAAATTGAGAATTCCAAATTTTATTTCTGCCCAAGGCCTGAGAACTCTTTGATTCGAGTTTTTGAATTTTTTTTGATCCGAGTTTGATTTTTTTGATTCCTGTTTGATTTTTTTTGATCCCAGTTTGATCTCGGATCAAAAAAAATCATACTCGGATCAAAAAAATCAAACAGGAATCAAAAAAATCAAACTCGGATCAAAGAGTTCTCAGGCCTTGTTTCTGCCATAATATTAAATTTTAGTAAATTAGTTTTTAAATTCAAATCTTACAAATTATCCCATCAAAGTATTGAGGTCTTTTTTGTAATTTTTTTTCTTTCAATATTTATCAAAACTTCCAAACAAACCCTATAGAAAATCAAAACAAAAAATCCAAAGTCACATCTAACAAATGCCTTATTCAAAAACTTGTAATATATCTCAACAGCAGCAGCAGCAAATAAATAAAAAACAAACTAAAAAAAATTGTAATTTGATGAATTGACCTGACTTATCGTGACATGATACGCATTAAGTATACTATATATGTGTTGTAATGCGGCAAAAGGCACATATATAGTGAGAGCAAGAAGAAAAACAAAGAAGGCTTAAAAAATATCACTCTCAACTCATGTCGTCAACGTGGGTGTGTATCAATAAAATGAATGGAGAGCAGCAGCATTTTATGAAATGTATATGTGATAACATGAATTTATATCTATGAAATGCGATCAAGTTAAATTGTGTGTTCGAATGAGGAATGAAGACGGATTTAATAATTAGAAAAATTATTGTGATGAAAAAAAGACAGTAGGTTGTTTTTATTGTGAGCTACTGATTTATAACTGTATTGTGTTTATAGAAAAACTTTTTTCTAATTTATAAATTTAACGGTTTTTTTAAAAAAAAAATTTTTGTGACCGTTATTTTTAAAATTAAGCAAGGAATTTGACATTCGCATTCAGAACTCAAGTTTTTCATATTGATTCTTAAAAAATATGTTTTTAACATTCCTTATGTTTTTATAAATTTAAAAATTAAATTTTTGTTATTTTCAAAATTTCTTCCGTTAATTTCAATTTTTTCAATAACTTCCCAAAATTCAATTATAAATCCCGCCAAAAACACATATATTTCTTAAACCTTCATTAAAGATGAATAAACAATCCAAACTGCCAAATGAGATTGTAATCTTCACTCCAGCTAAAGCAATCGATCACTTCCCAATGTCATATCAAGCATGATCATATTTTGACATTCGAGCTTCTCACAAATGCTTCTTTTTCATCTTCTTCAATCAATTGAAATCAAATGAGTGAAGAGAGATATATAAAACCAAAACAAATACAGTAAGCAAAAAACAACAACAACATAGTCAGTTGATGATAGATAATGATCACAATGTGACAGGATTTTGAAACTACTGGCTTTTTTTAAAAGAGAGAAAGAGAAATTCAAGTTTTATTTATTAATATTAAAAATAGGCGAAAGACAGTAGCTGTCACATTCAAATCATATATAAATTATTATAATTGAGTAAATTTTTCTCTCGCTTGCAAGATCACGCAGTTGTTAGATAAATTAGCTACTTTTTTGAAAAAAATAAATAATTTAAAAATATTTCATGATACGAGTGATATTTGATACATAATGAAATAGAAAGAGAAAATTGATTTGACATAAAAAGTGATAATAAGTAAATCCTAAACAGGAATTTTAAATTTAATTATAAAATTAATTTTTAAGAATTTTAATGACTTTTTGAGTAAATTTGAATTACAAAAGAGTCAAAAAATTAAAAAAATAACAATAAAAGATTCAGAAAATGCAAAAAAAAATAAAGAGAATGGAAAGATTCGAATTTGGGATAAAAAAACAAAGAACATCAAATCAATATTTCGAAATCTATAATTTATTAAATTTAGCTAATAAAGATAATTTATTTTTAGAATTATTCTAGACTAGGACACTCGAAAAAAAATCGCGAAAGATCTCAAAAGATTGCAAAAGATCCCAAAAGATCGTACCGATCGCAAAAAATCGCATAATTTTGATTTGACAAAATTCGCAGATTACGAATATTCAAGAATTTTGGTGAAAAAATGAAATCTGTGAGCTGTAGCGTGCCCACAGACGCACGGACACCCCACCGCGGTTTTTTGTGTATTTGAAAAATTTCGAAGTTGGCTTGTTCGATTTGTAAACTAGGTGTAAAGAAATGCTTTGGTTTCGAGAAAAGTGGAAAAAATTTGAAAAAACAAAAAAATACTTTGTTAGCGGCGCCGAAGATTTTCTCTTGATTAGGGGTTCTCGATTTCCCGTTCCCGGACGATTTTCCCGAAATAATTTTGTCATACAAAATGACTCAAAATGTCTATGAAAATTTAAAAATCATAGAACTTATGATTTCTTCGATCATTTTTGCATTTTATTATTGAAAATCAACATAAAGAAGTTGGTTTGAAAAATACTTTTATTGACATAATGAAAATTTTAAAATTTTCTTGCTAATTTTTTCTTTATTATGGAACAGCAAAAAATAAAATGAATTTGATGGTTATTTTATATTTTAAAAACAGTTAAATATAAGCTTCGGAAGACGAACAGAATTTTTAGTCGTTATTTTTCAAATAAAATTTTTACAAAAATTTGCGCGCTGAAGGCGCACTACGCAAAAATAATAAAGATATTAAATTTTAAAAATTTTCCTGAAAAAATGATTTATTAAGAAATAAAATTATTTTTTTTATTCTTTTCTTTATTTCTCACTAATGAAGAAGATCTTAAATGAAAGTTAGAAAATTATCAAATATTCATTTCTCGCGTATCATTTTGTCAGAAAATAATTTATTTTAGCTGAACATAATTCATGGTACTTTGTTTATATTTGAAAATGAAAATTTTAATGAAAATTTTAACAAAAAATTTCGATGACAACAAAATATTTTCAAATTCAACTTTTTCAGATTTCATTTGTTTACTTGTCCTATGATAGGTTCGAACAAAATAAATTTATTCTCGAAAGGTGATAAATAGATATTCTAACTTTAGTTTTTATTTATTAAATAGAAGAATTTATCTTTTATTTAATGAATCCAACATAAGAATTTGTTCAGCAATAAGTGAGAAAAGTTCTAAAAAAAAGCAAGGCCTGAGAACTCTTTTTGATATTTCGCATCAAGATACCTTTGTTTTTCGAAAAACAAAAATTTTTAGAAATGGACTTTTTTTAAATGACTTCAATTCTAAAACGATAACACGAATATATGCAGTCCTTTCTGAATTTCATTTCTAAGGCTCATAGCTTTCTTTTAAGCTATCAATAAAATTTTTATAGTCTTTAATAAAAGAGAAAATCACGATATAAAAAATATCAAAACATATCAAAAATAACAAAAATACCAAAAGAGTTTTCAGGCCTTGAAAAAAAGTGAGAAAAAAAATTTGTACCGTGATAGAATAATTTACTATATTTTTTCATCATTTTTATTTTGATAGAATGAAAAATTTATGAAATTATTGAATTTTTTTAAAAATTTTCAAAAGAAAGTTGAAATTTGTATGGGAAATTTGCATTTCTCAAAATTTTCGGGAATTCCCGTTCCCGAAAATTGAAAATTTCGGGAACCCGGGAATTCCCGTTCCCGTTCCCGAAGTGAGAACCCCTACTCTTGATTTATCAATTAATTCTTTATCTAAACGTTTGATAAGTGTAAAACATATGATAATAGATGCTAATATATAGTGAGTCGAGTAAGAAAATATTTTAAAATGACAAAATTTAACAAAGATTGAAAGATTGTAAAAGATCGCAAAAGATCGCAAAAAATTATAAAAATCGTCGAGTGTCCATGCCTAAGGATTATTTGACAAAATGTAAAATAAAAACTACTGAAGAATTTTTCTAAAAACAAAAGTTTAAAATCAAATAAAATATGATTGCGGAATCGAAATAAATAAAATTGACGCTCCTTTAAAAAATAAAAAAAATTCTTAGATAATTCTTCATCATTCACAACACTATAGAGTGACTCCAGACAAACATCAAACACGATTTTGTCGGTAGTTGTTTTGTAAATCACCAAAAAAAGAGAGAGAAAATGAATAATTTTCAGAAGGAGCAAGCGAGAGGAAAGAGAGAGTAAAAAACTGCTCAAATGGTGATTAATAGCTGGAAACATGTGAACTGGGTGGTCAAATCTGTTATATGTTGCTGTTGCTTAATTCATTATAATATATTTAATACAAAAATAATGTATATGTGAGCTACAACTCATTGAAATGGCGCGTTCATTTAAAAAATCGTTTGTCTAAGAGTAAAAAATAGTGAGTTTGGTTGTTGGTGGTAGAATAGCTTTTTGAAGCCAGTTTTAAAGTCATTTATTATGTCATTATGACCAACAAGTGTTAAGTGTGCAATTAATGAGTCTTTAATATTATTATGATAGCAATTTATAATCATTTATGGAAGCATTTTGGGTTGACTCTATTGGTAATTAGTTTAAATATTTATTTAAATGTGTGATAAATTCTCAGTTTCTTTTTATTATTAATGAGTTGTCATTTATCATTTAAGAGATTTTATTTCTGTTGATTTTTTCTCACTTTATTATGTGTCACTCCCTACACTGTTTATTTATTTGTGTTTTTTGATATTTTATATCCCTCTTCCGTGAGAAAAATATTTTTAATATTCATGGAGACAATCCTTTTTTATCATTAGTTTTTAAAAACAGATTTTTGAATTGAATTTGATTTTTGTGAAATTAAATTTAAGATTAAAATTTAATAATTAGATTTAGAACAAAAAAAAAGAATTCAATTCTTGAAATTAGAATAATATAAGATTGATGCTTGTTTAATTTCATTTTTTTTACTAAACTTTTTGATTCAATTTTTTTTTTTAATTTTAAAAAAGCTTCGACCTAAATAAGAATTCAGAATATTCTGAAATATCCTGTTATATTCTGTAAATTTTATTATTTTATTATAATTGTAGGAAATTTTATTTCATGTTTAAATTTTTTAATTTGAAGATTTTTTCAATACCTTCAAATCTTTTTTTCAAATAAATTCAAAAATATTTCTTTTCATTCTCCTACATCAAAATAATTTTAGTTAAAAGACAAAAGTAAAAAATTGAAAAATGAGTTTCTTAAAAACTTTAAGATGTCTAACCATCACATGTCTATCTCATCATACGGAACATTTCAAAAAAGTGCATAATTTTCTTTAATTAACCAACAACAACAAAAAACCTAAGAAAATTTTTTTAATCTTCATTGGAGACCTTTTTTCACTCAATAGCATGATCAATTGAGTCTCATTAATCACTCATTGAGCAACAAACATTTTCGATAACCTATTATAAGGCCTCTTTTGTTTGTGCCTTTTTCCTCTTATTTATCTCTCCGCATCTTTCGAACACTATTTTTGTTTGAAAACGAAAACATCAAAACATCAATCCATCTCAAGTCGGCTGTACTATGGCTAACATGAATTGAATAAAGAGCCTTATTACCATTAAATAAAATGGCATTGATTTTATATTTATTGTAAATACTCTTCTTTGATTTTTAACAAATTGCATCAAATTTTTCAAAATCAAACTTGTGTGAATTCAAAGGTGGTGGTTTCAAAAAATACAAAAATGTGATGGATTGTCCCAATTTTACTTTTGTGTTCTTTCAAGTATCAAGAAGACAAATGCGAAATTTTGCGCCCTTTTTGTTGCTTGTTAATTTAAGTCTAATATTAACAAATGGGGTTAAGCAAGCAGGCAAAATAGGCAAAACACAAAAATGAAAATAGATTATTTATTGCTGTTGTCATTTATTTATCTATTTAGTCAGTTTGACGAGCATAAGAAAGAGTAAGGTGACTGCCGCTGCTGTTGTGTGTTCTCGTCTATCTTTTCTAATTTTTTTTCTTCTCACAAAAACACACTTTGAGGCACAATTTATATTCGTCTTAAACAGGTTGAAGGAATTTTTTGTGTAGTCGTTATTTTCTTATGATGATGAGAAGGATGAGATTGTGAAGGGAATAAAGAAAATTTTTTATTGCTGTTATATTGTGATTTACTCGAAATATTTTTTCTGTAAAGGGATTTTTTAGGAGCAATTTAATATTGTGAGAAAATAAGTCATTTGAGGTATTTATTGAAAAGAAATAAATTTAAAATAAGCAAAAAAAGACGTAGGAAACGAAAATTTATTTTATGCTCTAGATTGTACCTATAATATCAATTTAAATTCTGAATACTAATTAGCAAAATATGCTATAAACCTAAATTTTACTTGATCATATTTAATAAATAAATTTTAAATTTAATAAAAATTTTATTACAAAAGATGCGATAAGATTTGATTTTAAACACCAAAGAAATCAGATTTCGATGTAAAAAATTCAAAACTTGTAATTTTTATGGATTCATCTATTTAGATTTATCAAAGTTTTGAATTGTTTTGGCAAAAGATGAATTTAAATTAATTTTTTTGATTCATATTCATGAACATAAACTCAACAAAAAAATCCTTTGATTTAATTATCAAAAATTTTCTTATGACTTGTTCTATTTGAAAAATATTTATAAAATATGAAAATAAATTTTCTCATTTTAACTTACACGATAATTAAAGTTTAAAAAAAAATTGTAAATACCTAAAAATTTATAAAAGAATTTCCTTCTCTTCTCAAAACAAATTTAAGTCCAAAATTTTCTTCAAATTTCTATCATTGAATTAAAGTTTAAAAATGTCTTTTGACCTTTTTATACACACCATCATTTAAAGTAAGTAACAACAATAATAAATTTCACACACATGAAGTCAACTGACAATTAACTTAATTCCAAATAAGAAACTTCCCCAAAAATAAAATTAACTAAAGAATGACTGCTGTTCAGTAGTCAATACAATAACAATAAAGAAGAAAAGAGAAAAAAATTAAAATTCACAAAGCATATGTCGTGAAGTTAGCTTAGTGAAGTCAATAAATGAGGGCACACAACATGTGCTCATATAGCAGTGTGTATGCGAAATATGGCAAAGAAAAAATCTGCAGTGATTTCTGACACTCGGGAATGTGAAAAATGTTGACCAATGGTGCTGTATTGAAATGAGAAGGCAAAAATGAAACTTTCTTAGAAAATCGATATTTTTTTCTCTCATTTTTATGGCAAACAATAGAGAAGCAGCAGAAAAGGATGATGTAGCATCAAAAGTAGAAGAGAGAAATATTTAAGGAAAAAATATTTGCAAAATGGCGGTCTATAAAATTTTATATTTAATGCTTACCAACTCCTGCAACATGAATTTTTTTCATCCATGGATAAATAATGCGTTCACCCTCGCTTGTTGTTGTGCCTTCCATATCATCATCTGAATCAAGCTCATCATCGAGGTCATTGTCTTGTGAACCAAGCTCATCTGGCGATCGATCGCCCATTATTAATCGATCGTCATCATCGAGCATGTCGTCCTGTTAAAAATAGAAAAAAGAAATTTTTAATTAAATTGAAAAAACTATACGGGTCTGTTTGAGAATGAAATTACTTGATCAGAACTGCCATCATCAAGGCATCTCAATCTCATGCCTAATTCTTGTAATTGTTGACCAGCAGGAACTGCTTCTTCTATTCGCTTATCCAATTTCATACCTGAAATAGTTTTATTTTAAAAATTTAGAACTTTTCTCACGAATTTCTTTTAATTAGTTGAACTTTTTTTTATGTCTGCCGTTTGTGACAAACAGAAATTAATGAACGAATTAGTGTTGAGTAAATTGAACTAATGAAGTGAAAAAAGTCAAAAATTGACAGAGATAATTGTATTTGTCTGCACGAATTAGCGAGAAATTGGTTAAAAAAAATCTTTGATGTCAGTTTTAAATAGGAAATGAACAGAAAAAAATTTAAGCTTTGAAGGAAAATTATGAAAAAAGATATTTTTAAAAAGCAAATTTCAATAAAAAAAATATTAAAATTTATAGATAAATAATAGAAACATTTTATTGTTTGAATATCTAGAAAAATGTTCTAGATATCAACCTAAAAATTTGAATCTTTATCTGTATTTAAAGTGTTTCATTACATTGAGTACCATTATCGGTGATATAACCCAGTTAAACAAAACTCAAATAAATCTTAAAAAGTTTTAACTACGATAAAAAAAGTCAAGAATTGAATCACGAGCAAAAAATGTCAATTATTTCAAATTAAATCATTAGTTTTCTGTATTAAACCATATTTAATAATGTCATTGTGATAAAAATTTTGCATAACATCTTTAAGTGCTTTAAAAATGACATTTCAATATTAAAAGCTTTATAATTTAAGCATTTAAATTTATTTATTTAAAAAACAATTTTCTTTAAAATTTAAAATGCAGTTTTAATTTTGCTAGTTTGAAAACTTAAAATTTTTAATATCTTAGAGCTTTTGAAATAGAGTTTTTGCTTATTTATAAAACAAGTCCTTTATTTGTTGATTTTGAATTTCAAGTCATCATTTCATATTGATAATTCTTCACTTTATTTTGATCACTTTTATTCTCACTTCACTTCAATACTTTTCATTCAACTTTCTTTTCTTCACAATTTTCCAATTCTAAAACAAAAAGATAATTTTTAAATTTTTTCTAATCTTATTTTAAAGTTACAAACATTCGAATGTATTTGTTTTTTGTCTGCAAGCAATTTTACTCAATTAAGAAAAACTAAATTAATGTAAATTATGTTTAACTGAGCATAAAATTTAAAAGACTGCAAACGCTTTTACTGTTTTGTTTTAGAATTTTCCACATTTAATATTTAAAATAAAATCATTATGGAAAAAAATAAAATGAAATTGCAAATAGTCGATTAGAAGTTAAAAAAATGTTTTTAATTAAATTTTATAAAAAAAAAATAATACAAAAACATTTTTTTAAATATGTGTTTAATAAGATTCGAATCACAGATAGCAAAAATTATATGTAGATCACCTTTGATATTCATTATTGATCAAAGATTTAAAATTTTATATTTAAAATTTAACTTTTAATAAGTTTCACAAAATTCAAATTTAAGCTTAATCAAAAATTTTGATGTATTTAGATCACTTCATCATTTAACTCATCACTTTCTTAATAAAAATTTCACTATAATTATCTTCAAATTTAATTTTTAAATGTGCTTAAATTTTCTTTTAAATATAATTTGTACTTTTTTATAATCCATGTGTTTTTCTTTCTTTAATTTCATCTAACTCAATGTTCATATTCACACAACTAAAAAAATTTTACCGTCGCTAAAAACTTGAATAAAAATTAATATTTTTACCTAATTCTTGTAAACCTAAAGCAGTATTTGCGGGTGGATCATTATTTGGACATTGTATAGGAATATCCTGAGCACTCTGATGTCCATTAGAATAATAATTACTATAATATCCAATACTATTATCGACATTTGGTGAATTTTCACTAATATTTAAACCATTCACTATCGATTGCACTGGCAAAGTTGTGGCAGTCGTTGCCGTCACCAAATTATTATTATTATTTCGACTAACAATGCCATCATTATTATTACTATTACCACTATTATTATTACTATTATTACTATTATAAGAATTATTTGTTGACGGTACTAGTGATGAATTTGGCGACGAGGCATTTGTCGATGAATGGTGCGGTTGCATTTGTGGTGATCCATATGGCGGATGATGATGATAGAATGAGTGTGTTGCGGATGTTGGTGTATAATTTTGATAGTTATAGCCATTATGGTATGAATAATCCACATGATTCGCACTTAATCCATTCATGCCTGCATAGCCGCCATGATGATGCAAGTGATGAAAATCAGTTTCATTTGGTGGGAATTTTGGCTCGTAGCCTCCCATTGAGCCTTGCATATGAGGATAACTCATTAGAAATGAGCTCATTTTTATCATTCACAAAAATATTATTTTTAACTCTTTAATTCTTTTTTTCACTTTTCTATTTAAAATTAATTTTCAAAATTTTTTCATATTTTCTTTTTTTTTTTTTGTAAATAAAATTTTTTTTATTCTCACTTTAAAGCACGTCCGATCGCGTCACATGAACAACGTTAAATAATTCAATATTTTTCTCTATAGATTCTTTGCCTTTTTTCCAATTGCCATGCAAACACAATGAGCTGTATATATGCTCAAACAGAGTACAGAAGAATAAAAAATCAAAGTCTCTCGCTCTCCCAACAACAAACAAACACTTTTCGCTCTCTCTCGTTAGTCATTCACTATTGTATCTTTGTGTGCGACTTGCACAGAGAATTTTATTTGTTTTCTTTGCTTTATGTGTGTATATTTGTGAGCTGACTGTTGAGAGAAAACAAAAAAGAAATTTTATTTTTCTACAAGAATTTTTCTCTCTTTCTTTCTAAGCCAGCCGAAAAAATATAGAGGGAAAACCAAACCAGTTCTTTCTATGTTTCTTCGTCTTTTCATCGTCGTCTATGCAATTGAAAATAAAATAAATTTTTTTGGTCGTGTGTTCTCTTTTTTTTCGGTTACCACCCTTTTGATTGTTTTTGTGCGCGGCG
Organism: Polypedilum vanderplanki; assembly: GCA_018290095.1. Lineage (NCBI taxonomy): Eukaryota > Metazoa > Arthropoda > Insecta > Diptera > Chironomidae > Polypedilum > Polypedilum vanderplanki. The sequence goes on along the minus strand of CM031381.1, from coordinate 29,647,511 downwards.
GTTTTTCACCAGTGATTAACAATTGGAAACTAAAGAGAGACAATAAAGATAAGGAATTGAAAGCAAGAATAAGAGAGGAAAAATTAATATTTAGTTACAAAATTTTTCAAATGATTTTATATTAAATTATTGCTACTGGTGTTGAATTTTATCAAAAATTATAAGATTTAAGAGAAAATTTTAAATTTTTCATTACTGCATAGAATATAGTGAGTTTTTCAGCAGTTTTGACTTCAAAAATTCAAAAAAAAAGAAAATAATATACATAGGAAGAATTTCAAAAACAAACTTTAATGTTCTTAAAGAATTGAATTTATTACTTTATGTTTAACTTTTAGTATTTAAATCCCAATTTTAATATCTTTTGACCAAAAACTCTGTAAAGAAATTCTAGTTATCAATTAAAACTTTTTTTATTGTCATTTGAAGCGCAACTGAATAATGATAAAACGAGCATCAATTTCTTTTTTAAAATTTTTAATAACAAACAAAAACAGTATTTAATGCCAGGCCTTTAACTCTGATTAAAAATTTAAAATATTCATTACAAAAAAATAAAATAATTTATTTCCTTAAAATTGAATGTGCAAACAAAATTCTTCAATTTAAATATGAAATTGAATTTTTTCGCAAAAGGAATTTGTAAAAAAATTTAAATTGAGTCGTTTAATCACAAGTTTTGAATTTCAATTTTTATTTAATTTTCAAAGATGATAATTTAATTTTTGACTCATTGCAATAAATTTATTAAATCAATACAGAATAAATTTTCAGTTAAAAAACTTTCAAGTTATTTATCAAAATTCAAATATAAACAAATTTTCCTCTCCTTTAAAAACCATATGCAAAAAAGAATAAAATTTCAATTATATTTGACCTTCATAAAAAAGAGAGCAAAAGATTTCAATAATAATAACAATCAGCAGTAGTGAAGTTTTCGTATGCCATAATTTTCACTCAAGGTCAATTCAAAATTCATTTTTCAAAAAACAAAATTTCTTCCATTATTATTATGATGTCATTAATTACTTTTTAAATGTTCCGTGTCTAAAAATAAAACTTTAATTACAAATACACATTGAGAATTTTGTTTGTTTGTTGTTGTTGTGGTTTGTATGATTCATCATGATATTTTAATGTTTTCACTCTTAGTCAGTTATTTAATAAAAATATTTAACACTTTAAATGTTCATAGCATTTTTAAAATAATAAATCATCACATGTAGATATTTGAGGCTGAAAAATATTACTAGACTTTTTTGCAATTTCTCTAGAATTTAACTCCATATTTGAATGTTCTTTATTTATGACACATTTATGCATGTGTGAGTTTTTTACTCTCGATTCTCTCACTTAATTTCTCTCTTGCTCTCAAAATGAGAATTTTTATATTTGAAGTGCTTTCATTGCTGTTTTCTATATGGCAAAAGAGTATACGAATTATAGAGAAAAGAGGAATTGGTGATGATTGCTGTTTTATAGGGGTTGGTAAAAGTAGTAAAATTATTAAAATTGTAAATGAAGCAAATATATTCTTTATTATAAAAGAAATATTTAAATTTAAGCTAAAGATTTGAATTCTAAATTTCTTAACATTTCTAAAAATTTAATCTTAATTTGTGTTAAATTTAACATTTTTTCAATTTATGTTAACAATAAAATTTCAAATCTTGATAGATTTAGTAAAGAAAAAATTTTTAAAAAAAGATTTAAAATCGACGACGAATAAATAAAAATATTATTTTATAATAAAATATGAATTCTGCAGAACTAAAATTTAACAAACAAAATTTTTTATTTCACTTTTTAACATGAGTTGCTTACCCTTAAGCATTTTTTTTCATAAAAACAACAAACACATTGAACACAAAAAATTCTCTCATTCATTCTTTCCCTCTCACAGTAAAGCAGAAAAAGAAAAAAACAATTTTCTAACTCCGCCCATTCAACTCATAACACTCTTCTATCATATAAACATTTACGCAATCGCTCTATCTCATTCTCTCACATTCATAATGATCAGGAAAAAATAAATTTCTTTTATGTCTGCAAGTTCATGAAAGTAAGTAGTTGAAGAAAAATATTTTTAATTTTGTCAATGAATTATATGAAGAGAAATAATTTAAGTTTATGTGTTTTGAATGGAGAGAAAAGTTTAAAGTTTTTATAATTATAAACAGAAGAAAAGAATTTTAAAATTTTAAATTAATAAAAAATACAATACAGGACTATATATATAATTTTTGATAAGCTCTTTAATGTTATATTTCAATTCTTGAATATATATGAATTCCAAAAGTAATTTTTTCTTTAATTCATTAGCAAACTACTTAAAAAAATTTCTTTGATATCTCAATTAGAGTAAAAATATTTATTTTTTGTCAATATCATTCTCAAAATATTTAGAAAAATGAAATTCATTCATAAATTGATTAAAATAAATTTCTTTTTTTCTAGCTAACCATATACAGGTAAATATCTAGTGCGCGCATAAATAGAAATAAGTAAAGAAAGTAAAAAAAAGAATCATCATCATCATCATTATTAGATAATTTTGCGCTTGTGCTTTAAATCTCAAAAAATAACTTTATTCATTTTTCAATTCGTTAACTAACCATGATAATCAATTTTTTTACTACTTTTTACAATTAAAGTTTTAATTAAATATGTATAAGCGCAACTCTATTCATTGTTGTATATGAATAAATAAAAAATACAATAACTTTTAGTTTATTCAATTCATTGCAATTAAGTGCACTTTAAAACTTTTGATTAAGACCTATCAAACCTCAATATGTCAAATAATAGAAAAAAAGCCCACAAATAAGCTTTCGACTTAAATTTGCCTAATCATGCAGCAATCAAAACGAAACATCAAGAAGGCAATGAGAGAGCAAAAAGATTCAAATCATTAAGCAGCTTAAGAAGTTGAAAACCAATAAATATAACTGACCATCATTTTAGTGCCGATATAACACGTGTAATTGTACACAACAAGACTAATCAATTTTTCATTGCATAATTTTGATCTCTTTTGCGAGATATTAGAGGAAAAAAATTATTGACATTCAAAGTTGCAGCTTTTTACACATGTTACTTGTCAAACTCAATTTTTTCACTCTTCATCATACACACTACCGAAATACACACATTTTTCTATTGCCGTGTGCTTAGAGAGAAATGACAGCTAAGAGATTTTGTCATGTGAAATTTATGATGAGATAATGACTGTCACTTTCATCAAAAATGTTTTGTAAAATGTTTTCTATCGTTATTTTATTGATTTATCTTTTCTTTTGTTTTATGAAATTAGAATTTTTCTAAGATAAAGAAATTTTTGGAATTTTTTTTATTAGACAGTTTGAATATGTAAAAATGTTAAAAAATTTTTACATATTCAAACTGTCTAATAGAAAAATAAGTAAAGATACAAATCTGAAAATAAGAAAAATTTTTACTAAAAACGTATTTTTTATGGATTATTACATTTTTTGAACGCATTTTTCGAAATGTTTCTTTGCTTTTTTCGAAAATTTCAAAGTATATTCAAGATTGATTTTTTTTAAAAAAATTTAATGTTAATTTTTGTTTTAATTTCTGAAATTCATGTATGCAAGATTTTACGTAGTTTATAAGGTTTATTATGAAGTTTATAAAAAAAAAAAATTCTAGATTCTGATCATGAGGAATTTTTAAGAAAAAACTAGTTTTTGCAATCTTTAACTTTTTATGCTATTTTTCATTAAAAAATTATTTCCAAAATAAATTCTCGATTTATTTTCCATCTATGATACAAAAACATTTCTTTGCAATTTCTTTTTAATAAGCTCTCTTTCAGAATCAACCAAAAACATAAGAATAAGTAGCAAAATAAGTAGCTTCTTTCCTCAATTACAAAATTATTCTACAATCATTCAAGATTTAATCCATAAGAAAACCTAAAAATGACACCTAAATGATTACAAATTAATAGCATCATCATATCTCAATTGAAAAACGATTCATACCGTTGTGGAATAAGAAAAATAAAAAAAATTTTTAAATTGATATCAAATTTATTATTATTAAGGTTCTCACTCACACCGGGATCTGCGTAATAATCCATCACTAAAAAAATTATTATGATTATGGTCTGTAGAAAAAAAGAAGCATAAATCATGAAATTTCATAAGAAAACACATGCAGACTTGTTTTAGGTCAGTATCATGCCATCCAGCCAATTACAGATTGCAATGGAGCCACAAAGGAAAAGATTCCCAGAGTGCAACGTGCATGGAAGCTAAAAAAGGAATTTTTACTTTTTATTCTAAGCTGAAATGAAAAGAGAATAATTTTTAAGAAGATATTTCTACATGAGCAAATGATTAATGATCATTTTTGATTTTTACACTAAAAAGGGAAGAATTCAGAATTATTTTTTTCTCTCTGGACTACAAAGCATTTCTAAGCGACTACGACGACGAAAAAAGTTTTTTTACTTTGAGAAACGTCAAACACTTTTACATTGACTTAATAGTAATTCTTATTGTAATAATGAGAAGCATGCAGCTTAAAAAAAATATGAATAAAATGAAAAAAACACACATGTCAATCAGAAATTTAAGATAGAAATAATTGAAAGTTATATTGGAAAAAATTTTAGGAAGTTTAAGAATTGAAATAAAATTCTTAAAAAGCTTGAGAGATTTTTAATTTTTCATAATCATTTTTTTAATAATTAGTTAAGAAAAATCAAATTCATAATATTTATTATTTATTAAAAACTCGATTTTTTTCCTTTTTTTTTGTTCTTTTATTCTAAAATTTCTTCAATCTTCTTTATTTTCATTTTAAAAAGCAAAACAATGAAAATTCTCCAATAATTGAGCACATAAAACAATAATAAGTGAAAATAACTTCTAAGTATGTAACTACTCAAAATAGCCCTCATAATTCATAAATGAAACAAAAAATATCAAAAATCCATTCAACCATTTACCTCTCGCTCTTTCTTTAGACTTATTAAAGATAATTAAACTACTAATGAAGTCTAACTAGAAAGAGAAGAAAAAAAAATTTTTTTTTGATTAATTGATTGAGAAAATCTATAAATTGTCAAGATGGTGAAGCGATTAAGAAAAAATTTGTTTCGCTTTTATGAGCATCGATAAATTAACAAAACTTTCAATCTTGTGTGGTTTTCGGACATTATTATAATTATGGTATGTGCAGTAATTTTCATATGTTATTGAATTTATATCTTAATTAATATTTTTAATGATTCTTTTCATTTGTCAATCTCTGTAATAAAAATAATACAAAACTCAATATGGCAGTGTACTCGACATTCACCCTCGTGTGCCTCATTTTTTAGTACTGAATGTTTCAAACACATTTACACACATACATATTTTATGATTAATGATCATTTTTCACGATTTTTCTGGATATGTCGAAAAATTATTATTTCATTTTCACTCTCTTTCTATTTTACTTATGATGTAGACACACACTCAGATATAGCTTAAAGCTAAAAATGAAAATTTCGTGGCATGTTTTTTGCTACTTTTTTACTTTATTAATTTTCGTGAATTATTTAAAATTTCTCAAAACAAAAAAAATTGAAAAAATAAACAATACAAATATGACATTTATTATTAAATCAAGAATTAAATTTCGAAGTATTAAAATTCAGATTTTTCTATCATTTTATTTCTGAAGATTGGTTGGCAAACTTTATATTTTAATTAAAGATGAAATCAAACAATAATCATCATTCAATAAAAATTTAGGAACTAAATTTTATCTTTATCATTTTGAAAAAACATAAGTTAAATAAAATTAAGGTTTCTATAGTAAAATTTCTTTATCAATGAAAATCAGTTATTTTTAAGAGATATCAAACAATTATTTACTTAATTTAAATTCTGATTAACTAACTACTTATAAAAATTAGATCTACTTCTTTCAATTTTTCATTTTATAATTAATTGTTTTTATCTATGATGTATCAAAGTAAATTCCAATTCAAATTAGGCACTTGTTGAAGTTTTTAGATAAACTCTTTCTTTATTTAAAAACTTGAAACTAAACAATGAAAATTTTATTTTTTTTTTTGTAAAAAACTGTTTTGTTATCTCTCTTGAGAGAAACATGTAAATACTTTTATTCAATGCTACTGTTTGTTTATCCACATCGCTTCTCTTTTTTATCTATGGAAATTTCTTTTCTCTTTCTTTTTTACAAATCCTCATTCCATATTACTGCAAATCTTAAGCAGCAGCGAAAAGAGATGAAAATAAAAATAAAGGACCGACTGACACTTCTTTCATGCTTGGTGTAACTTTTTTTATGACATTGACAAGTACAAATGATCTTGCATATTTTTCGGATGTGTCTAATGTTTCTGTCCATAGGTTCATTTTCCTCTCTCTTGTTTAAGAACAGCTACAGCTATAGATATGCGATTGTCAGTTTTGTTATTTTTTTCTTTCTCTTTTTGTGAGATGAATTTTTTATGCAAAGAATTTTTCTCATTATTATTCGGGAATTCGATTTGAATTTTTTTAATGCTTGAATGAGTTGAAAAATTGAAGTTTCTGGAATTATAGGAAGCTGAAATTGGTATTGGTCAAATATAGAGAGAGAATTGTGCAGAAAATTATTTCAAATACGTGAGCAAAAAATCAAATCAATTAATTATTTTTTATATGAACTTGGTAAAAATTTCACGAGTTGAAAAATTTTTTAAATTGAAAATTTTTGTTTTCAAAAATGAAAAAACCGATTTGTATCATAAATAAATTTTCAAAAAAAATTGTTAGAAATATTTTTCAAAAAATGACATCGTCGAATACGACGACTATTCTATTTCTATATCGATTTGCAAATTTTTTAATAACAAAAGTCAAACACACACTTATATGTCAATAATTTATGATTCATTACAAAAAAATAAAAATCCATCAAAACATTGTCATAAAAGTCCAAACTTTTCATTTCTCCCAAAAGTCTAACTTCACAAGCATGCAAAAATAAAATATGATCAAAATGTCTAAACAAACATCCTCGAATGTTTTTTTTTTCTTTTTTGTGAGATTTTATTCTCATGAGAGATAACAATGATGATCCTCAAGTGACAATTTCGTTACGCTTATCAAGACAGTAATTTAAAATTCATTTTAAGCATTTTTCAACAATTGAACCGCGCAAACAATGAAACCTGAATTAGAGGTGCTCATGGCCATTAATTCTCAAGAGCGATGAGATTAACTTTTTGTGTTTGCAATGCATTTCTTTCTCACTCTCCTGGCCAATCAATTTCCTTCTTAAAAAACGAACAAAATAGAAAAAAATTTATATTTTTTGCCTTCTCTCTCTCTCTCTCTTCATACAATAAAAGAAAGCCCCATGTCAATCAAATATTTTCGAAAATAATTAATCAAATTACGACAACAATATAAAATGTGCCATGGCAGTTTCTTAAAGAAAGCAAAGCATGAAGTAAAATGATACCGAAAGTGTCCGCCATAGGACGGATTACTTTAGCGCATTTTTGGTGCCTAGATCAGTGTATACGGAGAAAAATATTTTATAACTGGCATAAAGTTTTTAAAATTTGTCCCAAAAAAGCCAAATTTATTAGCCTTAAAAAGAAAATTTATAAGTGTTATAAATTTTTTTATGACAGTTATAAAAGTTTTATAACTTTTATTTTGTCATAACACTTATAAATTTTCTTCTTAAGGCTAATAAATTTGACTTTATAGGAACAATTCTAAAAAACGTTAAGCCTGTTATAAAATATTTTTCTCCTTGTATGTTAATAAATTACAGAATTATTAGATTCATTTAATAAACAGATTCACACTTTAAAATAAATTGATCGGAATAAATTTAAAAATACAGTGATAATCTTATTTATAAAATTTTGATGTTTAAAGGTACGGCGAGAGTTTTTAATTGACGTTTAATTCACAGATCATTATTATCACAGGTATCCATTTACAAGTAACTAAATTTCAAGTATCATAAATTCACTCGAGTAATAAATTTAAAATTATTTAAATTCTTGTTAATTTAGTTGAAAAATTTTACTCGAGTAAATTTAATTGATTTTAAGTTACTCATTAAACGATTTCGGACTCTGCTTATTAAAATAATAAATTTTGTTGATTTGAAAGTAACAGTTGAGTATATTCAAAATATTTGAAGTTTCAATATTTGCCGTTGATGACGCTGCAATCGTTTTCGCAGCTAACTTCGCGTTGTTTACATTTTTTAATTTGGAAATATAAATTCGTAATTTCCTAATTAATGCAATAAGTGACAACATTCTAATAAAGGTCGCCGCACTAACTTTTGAGCACAAATCTATCACAACAAACCGGAAGTCGCTAGCTATTTTAGTTTTCGAGATCTCGCGCCTCCAGCCAGCCAGCCAAAGTGAAACTATAAGCTGCATTATTGTTCCAAAAATGCGCTAAAAACTTCAAAAGATGTAACTTTAATGCTGCTGCTTCTGCTTGTTACGTTATCTTAACAAGAATAAAAATGAGATTAAATTTAAATTCTACCTATATGTATGAGAATAATTTTTTTTGTGAATTTTTAATGCTCACGGAAATGTGAATTGTTATGAATTTATGAAATGGATTAAGATGTGGATGTAATAATTAGAATATTTTAATGAGGGAAATGAGAAATGAGTAGGGAAAAGTATACATGAAATTTATTTTTGAAATTATTAATTTACTGAATTTTTTAAATTTGTAAATTTTGAACTTGATTTTTGAATTCTTATTTTGATCTTGATATTAAGTTTTTAAAATTGACATTGAAATCTTACATTTCTTAATTTTTTGACTTTATATTTTTTATTTTGATACTGAATTTAACTTTTAACATACATATTTTTATTGATCTTGAATTTATTTAATTTTTGGTTTTTTTTCTTAAATTTTTTGATCTTGATCTTAAATACTTTTATACTTCATTTTTATTTCTGATCTTTAATATTTAGCTTTAATTTCATGAACTTGATCTTAATTTTTAGTTTTGATTTTAAATAATTTATTTTTAAAACTTAAATCCTTAATAAATTAAACGATCCTCATCATCAAATTAACCATAAAATCATTTCAAAAATTACTATATAGTACAGCAAATTGTCATTTGGCATCAATTCAAACAAAAAGGCTGTTGACTAAAGAGCTAATTTGAGTTTCATAATCACATCAATTTTTATTAACAAACAACAAATAATAGAAGTCTCATTAGGAATTCTCGACTGCTTCTTCATACTGTTATTGTTGTTGTTGTTATGAAAATGGCCCCAAAAGACTAAAAAGGCAAACATAAAGATGAAAAGTTTTTTACGTTAAGGTAGAAAATGTTGAAATTCTTTTAACGGTTTTTTAAAATTTGAATGTTTTAGAAGGTTTGTGAATTGAATTGTTATAATAATTGTTTATGAGGATAAGGAAATTTTTTATTATCCTTAAATTTAAAATATTTTTAGCCGTTATTTCTAAAAGTTAAAAATATTTTAACAAATTTCCTGAAAATTTATTTTCTGTAAAAGTTTAAAGTTTCTAATTTTTTTGAAATTTGTCTTAAAATTTAATTAAAACTAATGCCAAAAGCCATTCATGAATATATTGTGACAAAAAAGCTTTTTTCTCACCTAATATTGACACAAATTAATAAATTATTCATTTAAATTATTTATTCATGCAACTTTAAGTGACTAAAACAAAACCGCTTAGTTATTTTTTAATGAAATCTTTATTAAGCATCAAAAATATCAAACATTTGCCTTGAACTTTACATTTATAAAAATATGATTATGTTGCCAATGACAAATTTTTCATAATTTCCTGCTTGTTCCAGATGGTTTCATTTTTTTGTACCTTGAACTTACAATTTTTGTTATTGACAAAAAAATTAAATTTTTGATGAAAATTCTTTCTAAATAAAAATTTAATCTGAATGTCAAAATTAAACCAAATAAAATTTGTCAATCCACTCCACGACGAACTTCAATTTTTTTCCCCAAAAAATGTTCATCATCAAAATAATCTATATTAATCCTCTAAGTTTAACTTTTTATTCCTAAAATTTCCATAAAAGTTCAAAAACTAAAACTTTATTTTTATTGAATTCTATCACAACCAGCAAGCTTATCTGATTTAATGCAGTTCTAAAAACAAAATATTAATTTTTTATTTGGCTCGTGAAATTTTTTCTCCAGTTAGAGCAATCTGCTTCTTTCATTAGTCTAGAATAAAATGTCTTAAAATAATTTTTTTAATTTTTGTTCAAATTCAAAATAACGTGAAAAAAGAAAAAGTTCAAATGTGGAAAATGTAATAAAATTAAATTTTATGTCTTAATAATTTGTCACTGAGTAGAATGAGAAAAATATACCGTCCTTATATCCGTGCCAAACGACATAAAAATTATTACAGAGTCCCTTTTTACCATCCTCGAAAAAAGGAGAGAAGAGAAAAAATCACTCGCTCTCGTCGATGCCTCACTGGAGTAATTCATTTCTGAAAGATACCGCTGTAAAAACGAGCTTCCGTTTGAAAAATTACTCCGATAAAGCCCGGAATTAACAGGGTACATTTCAAGAAATATTATGCACTATCACACGAGATTAGAATCTGAAATGAAGTAAGAGGAAAAAATTATTTTTTTAACGTATTTTTGTGATTTCAAAATTATTATTTAACAACTTTTAAGTTGTTTTTAAAACATAATTTGACATTTTAAACACAGTTAAAAAGATGCCAAATTTTAATTAAATAATGCATTTTATTTTTAAAAAATGATTAGCCCAGAAATCATTGTTGAATTAGGATCTTCAAATAAATAAATAAATAAAAATCTTTAAAAAAATTTGAAATAATGAATATTTTATAAAAATAATGAAAGTGGTTTTCAAAAATACGTTAAAATATAAATATTTATCTTTTGTCTAAAAATTTCAAAAAAAATATATTCATAACGATTCTCAAAGCAAAGAAGATAATTAAGTGATAAGTGAAAAACTCAGTAAAAATGAGTTTTTAGAAATGCAAAAAGAAATTCTTATGTTTTTAAAAGAAACATAAAATTGAAGCTCTTAACTAATAAAACTCGTTAAATTTACAGCATTAGCAGCAATAAAGGAAGAAGAAGAAAGGCACACATGTAAGGCATTTCACTTGCAATGACAATGAAAATAATGTGAAGAGAGTGAGTAAAAAGAGATTTTATCAGACTCAAAAAGGAAAGAAAGATATAGAGGATGAGATGTAAATGAATGGAAAAGTGTGTTTCACTCTCTTTTTCTCATTCTTTAAGCATCATCATCATTTCTCACACAAATATCCTTACTTCATACTAATACAAGTAAGTAACTGTATGTGTTTTTATTCCGTTATCTTCGTTTGTTGTTGACTACTGACTTTGTATTTGTGTGTCTGTATACATAACGTAAAATGAATTTTATTGGGTGCGGTAAAAAAGGAGAGAATTTTTATCTGATGAGCTGCTGCTGCTACTTTTCCTTCCTTATATGTATTCTGTATAAATACAAAAAAATGTTTGTCGAGAAAGCAAACTTACATCAGTTTAACTTGCTCATGCCGCTTTTTTCTCTTTTTCTTTTTAAAATAACAAAAAAATGTAATAGTAATAAAAATACCGATTTCGAATGATGTTTTAAAAGAAAAAGTGGGAAAATCTTTCTTTTTTGGATTCAACTTATGATTTAGGTCACAATGATAAAAAAGTTTCTTTTTTGACATTTTTAAGAATTTTCCCAAATTGTAAACGTCCTTAAGATTTTTTATAAGTCTCAATTAAAAACATTTAAACTCAAAGAATTGAGTAAAAATTTATATTGTTTCCATGGTAACAGCATAATGTTGTCTTGTTTTACATGTAAAGATATGCAGATAGTAACTTATGTCTGTTAGAGAATTTTTAACACACTCTTTAAGAAAAGAAAAATGAAGAAGGTAAAAGAAGATTTTTTAATACTCAAGGCCATTCTAAAGAATGCAGTATATTAGAATAAAAGGAAGGAAGAAAAATGTTTTTTGATAAGCTTTTTTGGCTTGACTTCTTTTGCGTCTTTTTAAAAAGGAAAGATTTTTGCGTTTTAAAATTTTTATCAATTATAAATCGATTTAAGAGATTTTTATTAAAATATCTTTGATGATGGCTATAACAATTTCTTGAATATTCAGCTACAATTATTAATGATGAGAAATGGTTTGCAGTGTTCTATCAATGTAGAATTTTCCTTATTATGGAAATCAAGAAAAAATATTAACAAATAATCTCAGATATTATAATTTATGCAGATATTATTGGATTTTTACTTATATTCGAATTCTTTATTACATCTTAAATTTTCATAGCATTACAGAAAAGTCTAAGAGAGTATGAGAACATCAATCTTATTAGATAAGATAAAAAAATTAATAAATGAATATTTAATAAATATTATTTATATAAAATTATTAAAAGAAGTTGTAAAATTCTGTAAGAAACTCTAATCTTTTGAAATTGATAACAAATTTAGAACAAACACTATTATTTCTTTCGAAAATAAGCGAAATACAGAAACCTAAAGATACAAGAAGATAATAAGAATTTTTTAACGAATATCCGAATAGTTTGAAGCACTTTGAAAAAAATACAATCTTTAATACCAATTTAATGGAAATTTTTCTAAATGGTAAATATTTAAAGGAAGGAAATCCTAAAACTACTTTTATTCAATCTACTAAAACTGATGCTTTGAAAAAGAATTCATAAAATATTCAAAGTTCCATGAAGAACACTTTTGGTATTTTCGAAAAAAGAATTAACTTTAGGTTAGGTCTAATATGCTCTTATATTAAAAAAGACAGTAAAATGTTTTATGTAAAAGTAATAATTTAGGACAAATTTCAATAGCACCTAAACCTTGTACCGCTAAGAATAATAGAAACACAGAAGTGCACTATTAAAATCTTAACAATGTATATTAACTTATAACTTAGTGAAGCAGAGATAATCTTGTCAAAGTAAAATTAACTTTATTAGGTTCTAAGCATTCGAATAAAATTTTCTTAATTCAAATTAAACTTTTTTACAAAAGTCTTCAAACATAGCAAATCTTAGTCATTTTAATAAGATTTCATTAAAAAATTAAAATATAAAAAGAATTTTGTTCAAATTCCATTCATAAATCTCTTAATTATCCCCAAATTCCAAACAATAAAATTCTCAGTTCAATCTTGAATCATTGAGGAGCGTGCACAAACAATGATACAACAATCAATCGGAAACAATTATCTCCCTCTTCTTTTAATTCTCATACCATCGCATACTCTCATCGCCAAGAAATCAATTGATTGTATTTATTTAACATCTAATGAATATTGCAGATTCTGATTTTAAATTTACTTACAACTTCTTCCATTCAATTGGTTCATATAATTTAATTTTCAATTTGCATTTAAGAGAGAAATTTATGCAATTTCGTGTTATAACAAAAGAAGCAAAAGATTAGTCAAACCCTCGACAAATTTATTTTAATGTACACACAAACCAAAGCAAGAAACAAAAGTTTATTTTATTCGAATACTGTAATAATTTGCAATTACGAGTTTTAACTTTCAAGTGAGTTGAATGAAAATAAAGTTCCTGTGGCTTTGCATTTTCTTTCTTTCTTCCTCTAAAGATTGTACACTAACTTTCTTAGAAGAAGAAAAAAGTCATGTGGTGTGCAAGGATGAAGAAATAATAGAAAGGAAGGATTTTGGAGTAGAGTATGTTGAATTTAATGCAAAGTCTTAAGACAGTAGTTGGAAAAAAATTTGGTCAGATTTTAAATTTTTGAAGGATCTTATATTCGAGGAAAAACGGTAGCTTTATTACCAAAAATTTTTAAAATTGACTTTTTAATTTATTTAAAAAATAAAGATTTTTAAAAATTTTTAGAATAGGTTAAATGGTTAACAAAATGATTTATAGGAAATAGGTAAACTAAGAAACAGACATTAAAATTCATAAATAATTAATATTTTTGGCATAATAAATATAAGAGTTTCTATTAAATTCATTAAAATTTTTTAACTTTTCTATTATTTCTTCATCACATAGTTAACATTCAATGTGAAAAATTCTTCCTTTTATCTCTCTATAAATGTTCATGCATGTATGTGTGTGTATATGTGAAATCTCATTCTACTTGCTATGATTTACAAGCATTAAACATAACATAGCAAGAGAGCAGTAGAAGAAAAGAGGAAAGGGATTTGTACGCAAATTATAGTCCCATAAAATTCAGAAAGCAATAACAATGATAACATTAACCAAATTCATTTCAATCTACTTACATTTCCTATATTTCTCCCTTCACTCTCACTCGCGCGCTATCAATAGATATTTTCTGGTGCGTGTGTATATAAATTATATCCTTCTCTTTTTTTTCATAATCCCCTCCATCCATCTCTTTCCTAAACAACCTTCGATCCATTTTTTGGCAATTTTTTCAATATATATAAAACATCCATTCAATTCTTCTGTTGCTAAATTGGTGACATGAAGAAGGAGCATAGAAAGAAGAAAAAGTTGTAACATTTTTCACTCTCCAGAGCAGGCAGGCAACAGCAGCAAGCAGCAGTAACAGCGAGGAGGGATTTTTTTCTTTTTTTTTTTTGTATATATTGCCTGCACACATAAAGTGCTGATGGAATGATGATTTATCATAAAAATGTTAGAGTATGAGGCAAAATGAGATGAAAGCCATTGAATGATTCAGGGAAAATTTCTTTTCTTGCTTTCCCTAATATCTTTTTATTTCATGAATAGATTTAATTTTTATCATTTTCTAAAAAAAAAAATAAAATAAAATAATTTTTGACACTTTTTTTAGCACTCTAGAAAATTTCCGTTATTTTTTTTATTTTCTTATCACATACAAAAGTAAAGAAAAAAATATTTATAGGAAAGTAATAAAGACAGCACTAGAAGCTTAAAATGCTAACACTTGACTGAGGAAGAGAGCGAAACTGCGATTTCTACGATTCATTGAAAACTGATGCTGAGCACTACACATCATCATCATCATCATATTCATTCCACGAAGTAAAAAATATGCGCACGTTCCAGTATTGCGCACTGCCATCTTTTTTCTCTCGCACACTCGCCATCCATTCAATCCCACACCACATTCTTGCTTCCTTGCTTGCTTTTTATCATCATCATTTTTTTAGAATTTTTAATGCTAGATATAAAAAAAAGTAAGAAGAATTTTTATTGCGAAATGAAGGGAAATTAGTAACAGAAGCGGTAAGCTATGACAGGAGTCCCTATTTTTAAAATATCTATTACTATTGTAAATCAACTCACTCTTTTGTTATCCCTGTAATATGTGTATATTTGTATAACATCCAGCCATATTATCGTCAATTCAATTGTATTTGAGTATGCATTGTATGTCATATACATATATGTGTAAATTTTATGCTTGTCTATGTGCCTAACTGTAAAAGCTATTTAAAGGGAGAAAATTCAATGTGTTGATGTGTCTGTAAACTGTGTAATGAAAAAAAAATTTTTTTTTCTGTCGACAACAAGCAAGAGGGAGAGAAGGAAGCAAAGCGAAAAAATTTTTTTTGATAAGCACAAGTGAGTAGCAGCAGCAGTAACAGCATTTATTTGTTAGTAGTTGTGCGGTGTATGACATGAAAAATGGAAAATGCGATCAATACTTTGTGGAAATAAATTTTCAACTTGTTCAACTCGCCTTGTTCTTTACAACAACTTTTTTTAAATATTCAATCTGTGAATGAAAAGAAGTAGGTTGGGAAATTTTAAATATATAACATAGACATGTTGTTGTTAGGTAAAAATTGAAAATAATTACCCTGGAAATGAGTGAAAAAAAAATACATTCAAATGATATGGATGACAAATTGTTATTTACATTTTCATGATAAGTTGGCAGTAAAAAAAGTAAAACAAAGCGAGAAAAAAGAAAAGATGCGAAACGACAGTAAAATAGGAAGTAAAAAAAGGAAGTGTGAAAGATTGACGCTTTCACTGAGAAAATTAAAAAATATCAACGAGAAAATTAACAAATGAGACTGAAAAGTATCCGCCATAGGACGGATTACTTTAGCGCATTTTTGGTGCCCTGTTTATAAAATTTTTGATGCATGAAAGTACGACGAGCGTTTTTAATTGAAGTTCAATTTACCAGAGTCCGAAAATGTTTTTCGTGTAATTAAAAATGAACTAAAATTTATTCGTTTAAATATAAAAGCCTAATCGATTTAATTTTAGTTAAAAATTTTATTTGAATAAGTTTAAGTTGGTTTTTAATTATTTGCAACTAAAATACCAAACGATTTCGGACCCAGGCAAGGACACTGAAAGATCTTTTAGATCTTTCAGGATCTTTTAAGATCTTTTCAAATCTTTCAATCTTTGTTAAATTTTGTCATTTTAAAACATTTCCTTACTCTTCTCACTACATAATAGCATCTATTATTGTGTTTTTAACTTCTATTAAACGTTTAGATGAATAATCAATTGATAAATCAAGAGAAAATCAACAAAATTTTAAATTGATTTGTTTGTTTACAAATTTCGAAAATTTTCGAAAATTTTTTTCGAACATAAACAAAAAGAAATTTACAATTTTAGCTAAAATACAGCATTAAACTGTAATATTCTACTAGGGAAAGATTATAAAGAATGGCAAAAGATGTTTCTGTGTACATTAGATCATTAAATTCAACGAAAAATGCGAATTTTACCAAAACAAAAATTTGCGATTTTTCAGGATCTTTTAAGATCTTTTGAGATCTTTATGGGATCTTTCAGGATCTTTTTTCGATTGTCCTTGCCTGGTTTCGGACTGCAATCTTATAATAAATTTTGTTGACTTGAAAATAACGGTTGAGTATATTCAAAATATTTGAAGTTTCAATATTTGCCGTTGATGACGCTGCAATCGTTTTCGCAGCCAACTTCGCGTTGTTTACATTATTCAATTTGGAAATTAAAATTCTTAATTTCCTAATTAATGCAATCAGTGGCAGCTTTCTAATAAAGTTTGCCGCCAATAACTCGATAGCACAAATCAAACACAACAAACCGGAAGTCTCTAGCTATTATAGTTTTCGAGATCTCGCGCCTCACCAGCCAGCCAGCCAAAGTGAAGATATAGGCTGCATTGTTGTTCCAAAAATGCGCTAAAAATTAATAAATTTTGTATTTAAAGGTGAAAATTTTTTAAAGATTTGATATTTGAATTTTATCAATTGAAAGTAAAGAATAAAAATTAAATCATAAATTAGGGTAAACGTTCCTAATTTTCGACCTATTTCCGTCTTTTTTAATTCAAACACAAATATTTCACTTACTATTCACTCAATTTCTATTCTGACACAAGTTTTTAATGTAGAATTTCAGCAGCTTTTAATTAATTCATGTTTTAAGAGTCAGCTCTCAATAATTTTCTCACAATTTCACAAGTTTTATCCGACCTAATTTTCGACCTATCAAACCTAATTTCCGACCAATTTTGTTCTTAATTTTCGACCTAGTTGTTTACATCTGTATTTTATCACAAAATCTTTTAAAATACTTCAAAAACACAACATTATTTTTTTTGTTGTTATTTTATTAATTTTCTCGCGATTTCCGTCACTAAAAATGCTTTAAAAGCAAAAAAATTGACTTTTTAATTTTTTGAAGTGTTTTGAGCGCGATTGATACATTTTCGACTGAACGTGTTTTTCATTTTACTTAAAAATTTTGTAAACAAATAGGTCGAAAATTAGGACAAAAATAGGTCGGAAATTAGGTCGGTGATTCTCAGCTAAAGTTAGATATTTAAAACTTGTGAAGTCGTGATAAAAAGTATTTTAAAGTGTTGTTAAAGAATTTTTCCAAATATTTAAGTCATAAATTGAGTAGAAATCGCAATTATTTAGTGCTTTATATTGAAATGAAAATCTTGGAAATTTTTCTATCTTGTGAAAAATATATAAAAATGGATATATCTCATAAAATACTATTCTAAAAATTATAATCGAATGTCAATCGGTGTTTAAATGTCATCATTGATATAATAGAATCATTTGTTTAGCGATTTGTAAAGGTTTTCATAGTGAATTTGAGACAAATAAAAGCAGTCGAAAATTAGGAACGTTTACCCTATAGTTGTAAAATTATAAATTCAAATCTTTACATTAAAGAAAATATAATTTTACCTCTTTTCATAACTTTTTTTGCAAAAAATTTTTTTTGTTGTAAATTTTCTTATTTTTAATGTTTTTAGCACATTTTTACGACTTTTAGATGAAAAACATTTTTTGGCTCATATCAAGCCAATTATATGCATATGAAACTTCAAAAAAAAAATTCAAAAATTTTAATCTTCCTTAAATTTTCCATTTTCCAACAAATCCTTATAATAAATAAAAATTTCCAAACAACAACTTGCAAATATATAAAAAAACTTTAGCCAATATTTGTCACAATAAATCTACCAACGACAAAAATCAACTTTTTTAGCTTAAAATTAAACCCTAAATCACCACAAAAACCTCACTCAAAAAATAGAGCACATAAAAATTGCATTTTTCAATAACAAACAGCACACATAAAAATTCAACCATTAATAGCCACTGCAAACAACCAAAAACACTCAAACTTGTCTATCTGTTTGTGTGGTCGAGGCAACAACAGCCGTGCATAGCCTCAATAACTATCAGCGTCATAAAAATAACATATTTAGGCTAACAAAGTCCATTTCAGTTCATTCGTGCCATCCATCTTTACATTATAGTGTAGAAAGGGAGGAAAAATCTCATAATAGCTAGATAAAGTCAATTTATCACGGCAGCCAAGACACATAAACACACATTGTAGTCATCGACTTGTCATTACTGTGCATCATCATCATTTGTTTCATAATTTTCATTCACACGAGCAATTTTTTGCTGCTGCTGCTGCTGTTGTTGTTGATGTTGATATTATTCGTTCTTTCGTTATTACAACAGCTCAGTCATTCATCTCTTTTCACTTATGTTCTATCTCATGCGTGTACGTATATATGTATAAGCGAAGAAAAAAAAGAAAGAAAGGAAGAGTGTGACTTTTCTTTCAAGGTCTTTCTATGGCGTGAACTCATTTAGCTTGAATAAATTTTTTATCAGAGTTGGAGATGAAAATTTTTAAGATTTCAAAATGAATTTTTGTCAACAAAAACTCAAAAATTGAATAAATATTTTTAAATTATTCAAGGAATATTGAAACTCATAATTTAATAATAATAGATTGTTTGCGAGGTAGTTCGATATTTTTTCTATGTAAATTTTATATACTTTTTGTTTTGTTTAATTTTTGTACAAAGATTAAAATTCATACTTTTTAAATTTTACTACTTTCTTTTAATTTCTTTTCATGAGTCATAAAATTTTCTTAAAACTTTCATAATTAAAATATCAATTTGCCATTAAAAAAGCAATTTAAAATTGAAGTTTTCTTAAAATTTAATTTATGATGCTTGTCCTGATATAGACCTTTTTTTCCAACTCTGCTTATAACTCAGTCATGTGCGTTTAAATTTCTTTTTCTTTCTAGTATCTTCTTAAACTTTTTATTCGAATAGATGGCATCAACTATTAAACCTACATTCAAAAAGAAATAGTTTTTATAGCAAGCAAGCAGGCAGGCAAAAATCATGCATAAAATTCACATATTGCAAACACGTTATGTGTGTGATTCTTCTTTCTTGTTTTTTACTCTCCCATTGTGTATAAGACTAGCTCAGTCGCAAAGGGACCTTTTACGAAACATAAATGTATACGAAACAGAGAAAAAAATGCTACAAAAAATGATTGATCACCATCCATTGTTGGATGGGAAGTGAATGCAGTAAGAATACAATATAGTTCTCTGTTCTGCTCCTCAATATATTGCGAGTGTGTTGTATATATATGCTGTGCTGTTTTAGGCATGTAGATTTATGCTACATTACGAGAGTTATGAGTGTGCAGCAAATATATTTTGCTATTGAAAGGGTCGAAACGATGTCGAGAGTTTTCAATATTTCCATGTTTTGCTCAGTGTTTTTGGTATATTATGAGAAAATTTATTTTTTTAGTTGTTTTCATTTTATTTACTTAATTAAAAATATTCAAAATAGAAATTTGCATTATTTATCATCTCCTTTTATCTATTGCTAAGAAAAAATTTACAACATGCATGAATATTTGAGACAAAATTCAACTATTTTAAAAACCAAAACGTACATGACATAGTATGATATAGAGACTTATACACACATAAAATATTTTTAATCTCTGCATACCGAAAGAAAAAATAACTAAAGTTTGCTTTCTCCTCAAGGGAATAAACTTTTATTGTCCCTTTTTTGCTCAAATCTTTTGAAATGTGTGTGAAATATAGAAAAATCTAATAGAACGTTAGAGAAGAATCTTTTTTGAATGTGTAAGCTCAGAGAGAAAATTTACATTTACGAAAGCTTATGGTTTAAAACTAAAAGCTTTCTTTTGAAAATTTTTAGACTGTTATGAAATTTTCAGTGAAGAAAGAAAAAATAAATTTTTATGTTTTAAGAAATATATGAAAATAATCCTATTTTATTTAATATTGAAGAATTTATTAAAAAAATCTGTAAAATAAAATAGAAAAATTTAAAAAAGATGAAGAAAACTAAATTTAAATCTTTATAAACTTGTAGTTTCAAAAAAGTCAGTGGATTAACATTTTTACAAAAGATTTTAAAAATTCAACTAAAGAATTTAAACATAAAATTCATAGATTGTCTTTATTTTAAAATATTGTTTTCGTTCAAATTTATAGAAAACTAAACAATTTAAATTTTGTTATGAAAAAGTCCAAATGAATTCTATGTATTTGACAATACCATGATATATTTTTAAAATAAATTGAAAAAATAAAAAAGATTGACTAAATTAAAATTCAAAATTTGTCAGATTCTAATATAAAAACATGATTTTTTTAAACAAAATTAACTAAATAACTGTCATAGAAACTATTTAACTAATAACTACATCAAATCTTAAAAAATAATCATTAAGTAATTCATTTTTTATTAAATAATTTAAATTTTGATTTAACAGTTTAACAAACATTTAAATTGAAACAAATATTTAAAAAAAAAACAAAATCGAAGTTGCTCGAAGTTAGTTTTTTTGCACTTTTTTATTCATCAAAATCAATTATTAACTTTTAAAACTCTCACTTTATAAAACTAAATCATAAACACATTTTATGCACTAAATACCTTCATCAACATGACCTCTCACTATCTAATTATTACAACTTATCTCCTTACTTATTTATTTTTCTTTTTCACAACCACATCCCAAAAAAAATAAACTTTTTACGACACTAAAAGAATTTTTACTCTCTTACACACGTTTCGGCATGCATAAAATTCTTCTTCCTTTTCTTCTCTCTGCTCTTCAATTGAAAAACTATGTAGTAAAGAAAAGATGTTGGCAAAAAATACATAAATTTTTCCTCTTTTGACTTTTTCGCCTCAAAATGACCAATTTCCTCTTTTACTCTTTACTCTTCTCCTATCAGTTGCTCTTTTTAAAAATTTTTAAGGTTATTCTTCCTTTTTTTCTTCCCTTTTTAAAAAACTCACAAAAGGTAATAAAGTCGACACCTTTCAATGAAGAAACGAATCCCTTTATGATTCAGCATAAATCTAATCTTTCATATATGTCTATATTTGTCAAAAGATTGTTTGTAATGTTATTTTGATGAATGTCCAAATACAATACGCTACCGAATATCGTAAAAAATGTACACTGAAAAAGGTTCATTCACTTTTTTATTTTATAAACTGTACGATAAAAAGTACTTGAGAAATTTTTCTTATGTTATTGCCCTCACGTGTAAGTCACAAAAGTATATATAGCAGTGTAGCACTGTTTTAGGAACTAAACAATTAAAAAAAGAGTCTCAAATGCCGTCATTTAACTGTCCCGTCCCGCTACTACCATAACGAGTTTCCTGAGTCTTGTTTGTATTTTGCCATTTTCATGCAATTAAAATTAAATAAGTGGACTAAGAGAGAGAGACCTTATTAAAATAGGTTAAAAATAGAGTAAATGGACTAATAATTATTATTGGCAGTGGACGGACATAATTAACATACACAAACATAACATTACATTTTTACGGTGCCAAAAAGAGTTTAATGAATGAGGTGGAAGGGAAATGTCTTTATGTTTTTATAGTTTTTCAGCTCCCTTAGTCTGAATGATTATTAATGGCACTGATTGCTCAATATATGATTGTAGACTGGAAAACTGGACTTTCTTGACGCTTATCAGAAAATAAAATATCAAATTAACCGTTATTACAAGCATTTCTTATTTCTGGTTACATCACATTTTTCATCATTAATAATAATAAATAAAAATAAACAAAGAGCTGGATTTGGATGATCTCATTTCTCAAGTAGTCATAAAAGGATTAAAAATTTTTCTATTTTGTCTTTCTCTCTTTTGTTGAAAGATCGACAAGAAGTCGGACGTCAAATGAAAACAATATTCTTATGTCTAAGCTCTTTAACTCCTTCTCATTGTTCCGTAATCCTGTTGTTGACAAATATCCTGGCTAGATTAATAGCTTCTTAACTCAAGCATCTTTCTCTCAGCTATAAAAGATTTATTATTTACATACAAATAATATTCTATGTAGGGCAAGATAAGAAAAAGGTTTTAACTTTATAAAATTTGACGACAATTCTTTCTCTTTTTCTGGCTAGACCCTTTTTATTATTTTTGTACGCCTTTTTATTTACTTAAAATTAACTTTTTAAATTTTTGTGTTAAATAATGAGAAATTTTTTTTGCTTTAAGGGTATAAAAACATTTAGCATTATTCGTGACTAAAAACGAATCCTTAAAAAGAATTTTAAAATCTTAACAATAAAAAAACAATTGTTAGTTATTATTAGTTGAAAAGCATGTATAACAAATTGCCATCAAGAACATTCAGTAGAAAATTATACGAAAATGTAATTTTATTGAAAATATTTGAGAACTTCGAAAAAATCATCTTTAAAAGTCAAAAAATTGATTAAAATTTAGAATAAAATTTTTTTTTAATTTCAAATTTGAATGATTGCATCATAAAAAATAAATAAAAATTTTCGCAAAAAAAACAAAACAAACAAAATTTGTTAGTATATTGATCTATCATGCTTCAATATTTGAATTGTAAATTTTAATCTTTAATTTTTTCATTTCAATTTCATTTCGTTATGCAAAATTTAATTAATAAATGTCAAATAATCATAGAATTATTCATATCAAAATTATAATAATCATTTTTAAAATAAAATGTCTCGTTAAAAATTTTTTTTTTTCAAATTAATTATTTTAAAAGAGAATGAAAAATGCAAAAAAAAGAATTCATAAATGTTTGAAATAAACAAAACGCACCAGAATTAGTCATTAATATATCAAGATTTAAATCTTATTTCTTATTTAGCAAATGTTGATTATTGAATATAAAATCCATTGCAAAAATTTTTTTAAAAAATTCATTAACAAAAAAAATTGAATTTTCAGACAATATTTTTCAATTTCAGTCCAGTCTATTTTATTCCCTTACAGTTCTCAGAAGTCTCTCTTTATAATGTTTTTTTTTTGCTCTCATGCCAAAAGCCAATTTTGCTCTAATTTTCTGTTCATATTTAAACTTGACCCAATAAATCCCATCAACTGTCACCAATCTAATTGCATAAAATTCAGAAAATGCAAAGAAAGGCAAAAAAAGATTTTTATGACAAACGGCTTCAATTTCCGTCACTGAGACGTCTCTCTAAAAATGCACCGTGTGTCAGGTATAATTTTTTCTCTTTCTCACTCGCTCTCTCATTTAAAAATTTTTCTTTTGTTTAGTAATTATGAGCATTCTGTCACCAGTCATAGGCTTCTTATCAGTTCTTCATTTTTTCTTTAAATTCTCGTGCATTTTTGAGTGAAACTTTAGTTGAGAATTGTATTTTGAATTGACAACAAGTGCAAGGTGAAAAAATAAATAAATTTTTAAAAAATGATGCTTGAAAATCAAAATTTTTCAAATTGTGATTACAATTATGAACTACTGGACACAAATTTGCCAGCAATTGAAAAATTAACAAGTGCAACAAGTGCAAATCATTCAACATTTAAGTATTGGAATCCAGCAACAGATGATAATGATCATTTCGATTCAAATATTACGAAATTCAATAATGTTACTAAAGGTGAGTAAAAAAAAAATGATAAATTGTCTTTAATATAAACAATATTATATGCGTATATGTGTGTGATCTTTCTCCCTTATTTTTTCCCATTATAAAATGACATTTTTGGGAAAGAGATAAAAAAATGGAAATTTATATTTAATAAAAGCCAATTTTTTTCGCATTTCGCGAGATGGCAAAGAAAAAAAAGAAGAAAGACATGTATAAAATTGAGATCATCGCTGTGGCGTGCCTTTTATATAGATACACACATATGGTAAAAGAGATGGATAGATAGATATTAAATCAAAGTCATCCTCGTCGACATTCTAATATCAAGACAAAGTTATATAATGTATTGGCTTGTATGTGTATGCGGTAAACACAAATTTCAATATGTTGCTTATATACTGTGCTTTTTTTATCTCATATCTCTCATTTTTTTGTGTGCTTGTTATATTGATATAGATAAATGTCGGCTAATGGATGTAAAAAAGTAGAAAAAAATTTGCAATTTATTTTTTTTATTAACACCAAATAATAAAAATATAAAATTTTTTATTGTCTTAAATTTTGTTGTTAAATATTGCAAAATTTTGAAAGACTTAATATTACCTAAATCAAAAAAAATTTCAAAATCTTTTTATTTGCTTTGCTTACAAACTTTCTAATTTGAAAACTCATGAAAATTTCCCAAAAAACATTAAATTCAACATAAATCTTTTTTTTCTGTCTCACTTCATTCTCATCCATTGAAGCATATAATAGAATAAACTAAAATCTCAACCACCACAAACTTATTGATACATGCCATCAATTTAGCATAAATATTTACGTTCAACATATTTTATTTAAATTTTTTCTTTTGCGATTTTTGTCGCTTTTCAACATCCGTAAATTCCCATAAATCCTTAATTTAATAGCTTTTTTGCCAAAAGTCATGCAAATAACGCTCGGCACTGTGACGCACTCAATTCTATTCTTGCTTGAGATATAACACAGTGATAAAATACGCAGAAAATGCAGAAAAAATGGTGAAATATATTTGAATTTTAAATTTTTTCTTTCCTTTTTTTGCTATAACAAAAGTTTCTTTTCTCCCAACTGTTTTGCATAAAAAAGATAGCGCAAAGAAAATATAGAATAATTTAAAAATGTTTTTTTCTTCTTAACAGACTCAAAAACCGCTGATGCAATTATTCAAAAAAGATCAAGAACTGCATACACTTCAGTTCAGCTGATTGAACTTGAAAAAGAATTTAATATAAATAAATATTTATGTCGTCCAAGGAGAATTGATTTGGCAAATCGTTTGCAATTAACTGAAAGACAGATTAAAATATGGTAAGAGCAAAAAAAATTATTTATTTAAGCAAAAATATGATTTACGTGACAATTATAATTTTTAATTAAAACTTTCAATTTCAATTCTTAAAATTCTTTGACATTTTCACTAATAAAAACTTTAAAATTTCTTCCAGGTTCCAAAATCGTCGTATGAAATTCAAAAAAGACAACAGCAACATTAAATCAGTTAATAGATCATCGCCGTCATCACCAAGCAATCATTCTGATTCACTAAAATCAACACAATCATCAATTGACCGCAAGACAGACGATTGTCATCAGAAAATTGTAAAGAGATTAATGTCACATTCAGCATCAATTAAAATTGAAGGCAGTTCATCGCCACCAAATCAAAATAATGTCGCACAAGTGACATCATCATCTTATGCACCTTATACAGTCTCTCACTATCCACAGACAGCTTACAATTATCATCATCAGATTTATAACAATATCAACAATAATAATATCATGATGAATGATTACTATTGCTATCAACCAACACAACAAGAGCTACTGCCACAATTTGATTCTTTTCCATATGACACAACACCACCATTAACAACTTTCGATCAAAGCAGCAATGATTATATTTTCAATGGTGATTTTAGTGTAAATTTTAATGGTTCCGATTTTGATGCTTCATTTCCGCTCATTGATGGTTTTAACTATCAAAAATCAACTGACAATCAAACATCAGTAGAAATCAAGCAATTATCACCGATCAAAATTCAATCATTTGATGATGATGATGATGAAAAGAAATTTTACAGTGATGGTCAATCGATAGAATCTGAAACATCTGTTGCTACTTTAAATAATTGGAAATTTAATAATGAACCACAAATGGCAGCATCGTATTAATTGGTGAAGAATTTTTGTTTTAAAACATACCGGTATTCTTTAGAGAGAGAGTGAAGGTAACAGCCAGTCATTAAGCAACAAAAGAGAAAAAGATTGAATAATTGTAATTAATTAGGAAAAATCTGTTGAATGCTGAAATTTTATTGCCTCAAAAAGAACCACCAAAAAATAACAGAGAGAAATTGACTAATTGAAAGTCATCAGCACTTTTGATGGCTCCAGAGAAGAAAACTAATGAGAGTTTTATCCCTTTTTATAAGTTTAAGTTAAAACTTGTTAAGATTAGTGATAACAAAATATGTTGTTAAAAATGTCTAGAGTGAGGGAAAATGATGAAAATGACTTGCTATCTTCCCGCTTTTTTTGCTATCTTTGAACATTGAATCTAATGAAGAAAATTTTCTTGTTTTATACAAAAAAATGTTTAATAAAAATCATGAAAATGAAAAAAAATGAAGAAATTTAAGACTTATATTGTCCTTTTTCAGCTTCATTGATTTCTTTTAAAATGACATTTAGTCCAATGGAAAAATATTATCATAAATTTTTAGTGGCTCATTTAAATTGTCAATTGAGTTTTTTGGTGGAACAAATGTATTTAAAAGATTGAATTGAAAAAAGAAAAATTTTCAGTTTGTTTGAATTTATTAAATTTTTGAATTTAACAGCTTTTTGAGATTTAAATTTGATCGTGAACAAAAAGTTGTAGATTTTAGAAATTAGAAGTCTATTTTTAAAAATGTCCAAAAATGAAGTAAATTGATAAAATAGAGTAAAAAAATGGAGATGGAAAAAGAAGTCAAGAGACCAAATGCAAAATT
Organism: Polypedilum vanderplanki; assembly: GCA_018290095.1. NCBI lineage: Eukaryota > Metazoa > Arthropoda > Insecta > Diptera > Chironomidae > Polypedilum > Polypedilum vanderplanki. The sequence goes on along the minus strand of CM031381.1, from coordinate 29,620,199 downwards.
TTTGTGAAACAACAAGGTTTGAATTAAAAATTTCTCTATTGTTTATAATTTTTTCAAATCAATTTTTAGGAAAAACTAACAATTTAATAAATGTAAAAATTTCTAAAAATTAAAAAACTCTTTAAAAATTTTTCAAAGTCCTTTAAATTTTTAACTGTCCTAAACTAGAAGACTGTCTATCTGGCACCACAAAGTTTTTTCTCCCATAAGTTCTTATTACAGACTACTGATTCAATTATGTCATAAAAACTCTCTAAACCAAAAAATGTAAAATTTCCAGAATAAGTAAAAGAACAAACAATAAAGGAGGAGAACTGAAGAGTTGGCAGTAATAAAAATAAACTTAAGGTGCTAATAACGGTGATTTTTTTACGAAAGAGAGAGTCAATTGAATGTCCACACCTGTAAATTCTAGAATTTTTTTAATCTTGATTTGGTCAGGTGAAATTTTTATGCTTTTGTTGGTATGCAAAAATAAATTCAGGTAAAAATATTTAAATTGAATTATTTTTGGCAAAAAATCTACAGAAGCAAAACACCAGTCAAAACTTGAATCAAAATCTCGATTTTCAATTGACATTTTTCAAATCAATTTTTAAAATCTCACTAACAAATTTCAAATTGAAATAACCAAAAAATTCTTGTCTTTCATAATGTGTTATAAAAATGAAAAGTAATAAAAAAAGAATGTAAAAGTCCCAAACAAAATGTTGTTCAATACATTAAATTTCAAGTATCTTTTAATCTAAAGCACTTTTACATTGTGCAGGAGTGTGATTTCGATAAATATTTATAAAAATAAGGGCAAGAAGCATGCAAATGAATACTTACGGATGCTTGAGGTTATAAAATGCTAAAAATGACAGCAGTTTGTTTATTTATGATTGCTATCAACACCTACAGTCGATGTTTATGATCTTTTTTTGCTTCTCAATTAAATTCACTTGCGCTCTTATGTAGAGTTTTAGTGAGTGAAAAAAAAATCATTATGAAAAGGAAAAAATTTATAGACTCATCACCCACACCCTTCAATGTCTAATCATAATTTTTTTTCTCTCTCTTTCATTCATTTTCACACACCACAAGTTAATACAGTTTGACTACATACATACACACACAAAAAATGAGAACAGAAAGGAAAATCCGAAAATCATCATTGATAAGAAAGAAAACATTACAAAACGTTAATTAAGATAAAGTCAGAGCTCATTGCTTGTCTTACATACTACTATACTATACCATACCATACGTGCATGCATGTGTATCGTTCATTTAGTGGAAAAAGTAAAACAGAGAAAAAAATCAATGCTATATTCCTTCATCTTTTATATTTGTGTATATATGAAAACAAATCGCATGTCCGAAAATTTATAGTTTACAAATTATCGATTGCATCTTCATTAACAAAAATTTACATTGACAATTAATGAATGTAGAATAAAAAATTTATTTCTTCTTTATGAAAATTTATTTTAGGTTGATTTATTTAATTTAAAAATATACATTGTTAGAAAATGCAAAAAACAATAAAATTCATTTAAATTATTCAAGAAGATTAGAATTCATTTTATTAACCAAATTTTAATAAATTATTAATATTTGTTCAATTTATATAAAGTAAATTTTTTTAAATTTTCGATTGTAATTTTTTTTGAAGTAAATTTTACAAAAAAGCTGTAAAAACTAATGTAAAATTCTATATTAAGATTTTAATGCCATTGTTTGAGGTTTTTTACTTACGGGTGTATTTAATGTTTTTTCCTTTGGTTATATAAATTTTTCAAATTTAATTCCCGTAAAGTATTGAAAATTTCTTTTATTTAGTATGATACAAATTTATTTTCAATTTCAAATAATACAAGAATATTTGTTTTTAAACATCAAAACCTTTCCAATAAATTGTTCGAAATAATCATAAAAATGTCTTCCCTTCTCTCTTTTACACACATAAACATATTTTTCATGTTAATAAAAACTCTTTAATCCCATAATAATGAAAATAAAAAGTTCAACAACAACAATAAAGAAAATCACATTACAAAATATAAAAAATGTGCAATTTTCTTCTCTCTTTCAGATACATATGAACAAAGTGCATATAAAAGTTGAATTGCATGCAAGCGGCATTTTCTATATAATTATATGCAATTTATTCAATTCATTTGAGAAAAAAACATTAAATACACCCGTAAGTAAAAAACCTTGAAACAATCAGACAAACGCAGTGGCGTTTCATTCTAAAACGACTCTAATAATTCCTTTACTACAGCACTGTGCAGTTGACGCTCCTATAGCATTTAATTCAATGAAAATTAAAAATGTATAATTTTCTTACTATGTGCATTTCATGCCGCCTTTTGCATTGTGTACCCGTGTGTATTTATTGCTGCCACTCTCATGTAAAAGACATTAAAATAAAATAAAAATGAAAAAAAAGTGTAGGAGCTGTGGTTGCAGTAGTACAAAAAAATAACTTTGCATCATCATAAGAATATGCAGAGCATGAAAATGTGGTTGCATGTTGTATTGCTTTTTTACAAGATTTTTTTTACACTATTCATTCAATTCAACCCCTATAACATTCGCTTTAACCCCTCTCACATTTTTTTTTTTTTTTGAAGAAAAAAGATGAACAGTTGCTGCAACAAAATACAAACACTCACACATATCTAGCATATAAAAAAAATTGTAGAATTTCTCTCTCATACTGATGAGACCATCAATCTTCTTTCCTACATTTTGAATGACAGGTCAAAGTCGGAATATACCTAAAATATATTCTTAGGGAATCATAAGAGATAGATAGAAAGAAAGAAGAAGTGGGAAGGAAATTTTAAGGCGTCACTGCCTTCCTTTCAATATGTGAATCTTTTTCTTCATAATTTTGTTTCTTTTTACTTTTAAAGTTTTATAACTTTAATGTATAAAATGTGAATTTTATGTAGAGCAATTTTTCTCTCTCGTCGAGTAGGATCTCATTTAAATTTTGTTAATGTGTATGAATGTGAGTAGCATAAGGTACTTATATTTTTTCAGACAGATATGTACATTAATAACAATCATCATATCAATGACCTTTAAACAATAAATACAAAACATAAATACCTTTTTGTTGTTGGAAATATTTCTGACAGAAAGGGAAATTTATTGTAATGAAAAATTTGATTGATATTATTAAAAATTTGTCAGTATTTTATAAGATTGAAAATTAAAGTCTGAGTCATAAGTTTTAACAATTCAATTTAAATCTTGTCAGTAAAAAAATGTTTGATTTACATTAAAAAATTTTTATCATCTATACGGAGAAAAATATGTTATAGCTGGCATAAAGACTTTTTTACAGTTTTAAAAAAAATTTATAACACTCATAACGTCTTTATAACATTTATAAAATCTTTATAGGACGCATAAATGTCTCAAAAATTTTTCTAAGTCATAAAACTCTTTTTAACA